>VZTH01011516.1:0-157534 GCA_013397815.1 Aleadryas rufinucha
CCCCCTCCCCTTCCCCTTTCCTAACCTTTTTCCTTTCCGAACCTTTCTGAACCTTTCCCGTCCCTTTCCGAACCTTTCATTTCTGAACTTTTCATTTCCTTTCTGAACCTCCCCTCCCCTCTCAACTTTCCCATTAGAGAGGTGGAAAGTGTATTTCATCAAAATTCAAGACAGATCACACTAATATAGCTTTCAACCTAACATTTTTTCTCTGATAACTGACAGGACGTTTTGGTTTTGTTCTGTTTGGTTGATTTTTAACTCTAAATATGGCATATAAGAATATTTTTTTCCCTAAAAACTGGATTCAGGAGACATTAAGTAACTCACCACAAAATACTACACCTCTGTCAGACTCAGGAAACAAATTATACAGACACTTGCACATTTTAGGTTTATCTGAAATTATACGCTGGCTGTTCCGTAAATCCTAACTTCCCTTAGGAAACTCTACTGGGGCTTTTTGTAAGAGGGTTTAGAGGATCAATATCCATTTGGTAAGCTCATGATGCTATTTCTGCTAAAAAGTGGAACAGAACAATACTGTCAGGAGGCTAATCCCCTGATTTCATGGGGACTTTATTCACATGAATAAGAGCTTCGAGTTCAGGGTAAGGTCTGTTAGATGAATATTATGTCTCTTCTACTGACTATGTATATTCATATATTTTTCTGTAAACCTCTACAGCTGCTTTGATAGAAACAGGAATGCTGGGCTAAGTAGATGTTTGGTCAAACCCAATAACAGGTAATAATATCATTTTTTTTTGTAAGTGCATCCAGAGAAGTGATTTGCTGTAAGTTAAAGTCATCTCCACGTGTACTGGTTTTGGATGGGGTAGAGTTAATTGTCTTTATAGTGCTAGTGTGAGGCTGTGTTTTGGATTTGTCCTGAACACAGAATTAATCATATGGAGATATTTGTTGTTGCTGAGCAGAGCTTACACACAGCCAAGGCCTTTTCTGCTGTTTATACTGCCACACTGGCCAGGAAGCTGGGGGTGCATAGGAGGTTGTGGAGAGACACAGCTGGGACAAGTGGCATAAACCGCCCAGAGAGATATTCCAGACCATGTGACATCATGGTCAGTATATAAAGTGGGGGGAAGAAAGAGGAAGGGGGGGACATTGGGAGTGATGGCATTTGTCTTCCCAAGTATCCATTTTACTTGATGGGACCCTGCTCTCCTGGAGATGGCTGAACACTGCCATGGGTAGCAGTGAATTAATTCCTTGTTTTGCTTTGTTTGTGTTTGTGGCTTTTGCTTTCCCTATTAAACCATTTTTATCTCAACCTATGAGTTTTCTAGCTGCTACCTTTTCCATTCTCTTCCTGATCCTGCTGATGTGGGAACGGGTGAGTGGCTGCATGGGGCTTGGTTGCTGGCTGGGCTCAATCTACCACATACATGCATTAGAAATGACAGCACACACGAGTATTTTTGTGCTTAGCAAGGGAAGATACCTTTAAACTGATTCAGCTTTTTAACTTTTTTGAGCATAAACAATTCAGATGCCAAGTTTCGACATGATGGCAAAACGTGAATTAAAGTGGTGTCTTCTCACCAAGCGAAATTCCATTGAAATATCTCAATTTATTCCATTTATTGGAAGACAAACATCGTGTTCAGAAAAACTATGTCATAGAATACACTGAATCAGAAATCAGGCTAACCAAAAAATTAAGTACATTTTCAGGCAGAAAATATGAATATAAAGTATTAACAAAACCAAGGTTGTGTTGCTATGCTAAGAAGAAATGAAAAAAAAAAAGTGTAGAATTTATGTGGAATGAAATTGCAATAATTTTGTGCTAGAAAAATAAATCATGCTAACCCACTTGACTGAGACTTAGATGGTTTCTCTTTCTTACAGAATGAACTCTCATAAACCACAGCCCAATTATTTAATTTCCCTTACTAATTATGGAAAGTACTCACTTCTTGGCCTCAAGCACTAGATGATGTATCTCTGAAGGGCAATGCAAGATTTATCATAATCTGTGACTCTCTTTATTTAATGAGAATAAAAATAAATACTTCAGTCTAGGTTGAATTTGACTGGTACATTCTCTTATACTAAATATTACAACTCAAAGCATTTTCTTATGTAAGGTAGTTGCAAAGACTGGGGTATTAATTAAATGCTATAAGGCCCAAGTATGGCTAAAGAATAAATTTTTCACTAACTCCAACAATGATTTTCTACTGCCCACCATGACCTGGTTTAATCGCAACATGGAGATGTTATCTGCCATGATCCATTTAAAGAAAGCATTTAAACACAATTCCATATCATCTCAGATTGTCCTGTAAATGCATGTAGTTCCTCTGATTTCAAGTATGTTCAGTGGATATCCTGAACTAGTGGGTAGGAAGTGCCTAAAAGGAGATGGGCAATGTCAAGGAAGACCTAAAGAATCGACCTGGCACACATAAGGTATATTGGATTCTGCAGTGGGGTTCAGAAGGTTATTTTCCTTCTTGAAAAACAGAAAATCAGTACAAAAACTTCTCTCTGAAAGTAGAAAAAGTAGCTCTTGGAAGATGTTCTTCTTTGTCCACATCTTACTTTGAGCTACGCATGAGAGGTGGGATTCACCTGCTAGCACATATTTCTGCACCAGGCTGTTTGCACACTCTCTTCACAATCACCAGAGAAAACAATTTCTGTGGCACAGCTGACTTAATCTCAAATCACATATCTAAGATGCATTGATTAGGTAATGTCCTAGAAGTGCCTGATCATTTAATTTCTTTCCACTCCTGTAAAAGGAACCTGGACACAACTGTCTACAGCTGTAGACAGGAGAAGTTATGTGAGACAAATCCCGCATAAACTATCCCAGTCTAGCCCAAATTATTTACTTGTAGCAAATGGTATTACTCTCTTTCAAAATTGAATGTGAAACAGGTAAAAATTATAGGAAATGGTTTAGTATATAAAAGGTAAAAATCTCTTATTTGTTGTGTAAAAGTAGTGACCCAGTGCAAAACAATGCTGGACTGACAGCCTGTGAATTTTTTTCATATATTTTATCAGACAGTTTGCAAGCTCTTTCAATAGCACTTACCTCAAACTGTTTTTCTACACTGTTTTAATCAACTATTCATTCTGCTCTCATAAATATTCTTCCTAGGTTTTATCCTACTGTATAGGAAATTGAGAGGATTGTCTTGAGGTTGTATTACAACAGTGCACTTAAAAACTATTATCATAAACATAGCCACATTTTTTCTAAAGTGCATTATCCTCTGCTCAGATATAAACATAACTCTAGTGACTTTTAAAAAAATAAACAGAACTGACTTATATTCCATCAACAACATAGACTTTCCAAGGAAATTTAAAATTATTATCAACCATTTCTGTGAAGAAGCTGTGGACAATGTTTGAGCCTATGCCTGGAAGAATCTGATCTGATCATTCACTTGTCAGTTATTAGTTAGATATGTATTATACCCTGGTTTCTAGAAAGAGTTGGAAAAATCTGTCAAACTACAAATCAAATGAATGGTAGCACTACTGATAAAGGAAGTGGTTTGGGAGTTTGTACCTCATGTATGGAGGTACCTCAGTATTATCTGAGAAAAAGACTGGTGGAGAAATTTCAAAAAGTTAATCTTTAAACTTGTGAGTCCAAGCAAATTAGAAAAAATGAACAAAATCTGCACAAGAAGAAGCAGTGTATGATAAAGATCATAAACAGCTGTTGAGAGGACATCAAAGGACATCAAAGAATCTGGGACAGAGATGCCCAGTGCTGAACACACATTTGAGAAATGGTTTGAATGAAAACAAGCCTATGTAGTTCAAAAAGTAAAAAATTGTAAAACAGGGTTTAAAAAAAGGGAGGACTAACACCAGAAAAAAATGATTAAACTAGAAGATATCCTGATCAATGGATGGACTTAATAGATCAGAGAATCTGATGGACTTAATAGATCAGAGAATAAAATATACTATCCTGAAATGAAATTATATGATCCCTCTGCTTCTCATTTTAGTCTCTTTGAGCACAATCAATGTCATTTCCAAAACCTAACAATGTTAAGGAGAAACAAACTACTATTTCCTTATTAAAATAAAATCAAGTGTAGACACAAACAAAGATAATATCAAATATCTGATATCGTGAATATCAGATGATAACTGAGTATCAGTCCCAGCAGTAGCATGTCCAGGAACATGAAATGAGGTGAGAACGAGAACAGGAGGGAAGGGGAAGTGATCTAAATATCTCCTCCTGTGTAACTGTGTGTTTTTTCTCTAACAAAGAAAAGTGATCAATAAATAGAAATGCGCTATTTAGGTTTTGTTAGAAAAATATAGTTAATTACTTATAGAAATATAACTTATGCCATTATTTTTTTGAGAAAAATAAAGGTTAGGATAACAGTGACCACGATTATTGCTTGTCGCAGCTGTGCCGGGGTTTGCTGGATGGTGAAGTGCTGAGACCTTCCGAGAGCGTCTCTGAAAGGAAAGCCGCTTCTGCTGCAAGGAACACTTTACATGCACTCACGTTCATACAAGCACCGGCTGGCTTCTTTGACAAATTGACAGCAAGGAGACAGGAAGGGCTCCCATACAGAGTTCCACGGGTGAGGTTTATTCAACCACACTATGAAGGGTTCTAGTGACGAAAGGGAAGAACAATGGGGGGGGGGGAGGGTCTGGGTTTTTATACGGGAGCTGGGAGAGCATTGGGGACCAATGATCTGAGGGCATGGAGACGGTACACAGGCAGGGGGGGGGGAAGGGCACCAACAGGGAAACTCTGAGGGAGGGACAAAAGGACAGGGGCCAATGGGAGAAGGGGGAGGGGAGAACTTTCTGGGGCCTTAACATATAAGGGAAAAAGGGGCAGGGAAACCAACGGGCCAATCAGGGGAACAGAACTGGGGTACATTAGCATGGTAGAACAAAGCATCCTGGGAGACCTTTCCTTCACCCTAATCTGGGGGGATCTCTCAGGGTCTGTCCTTTCAGTGGACTCTCTCATCTCCTGATCGAGATTCTTTCCAGCTCCCACAATTACTGATATACCTACTGAGATTGTCTACTTGTTGCAACAGCATATTGTCATAATACCATACTACATTGGCAAATTTCATGTGACTGCACTAGCGTAATTCTATCTAAATCTGCTCACATCTGAGTACATTAGAGTACATACCTTTAACTGGAATATCACAGGCACTGTTGGCACTTCCTCAATGCAAGTTTGCCAGTGCTGTTTTCATAGCATCTTGAATTTTGCACAGATCACTTCACAACTGAGAAGGTATGGGAGGTGTTGAGTATTAGTGGTGATCATACTCAGTTGTGCTTCGAGAATAATGCTGGGGCAAAACAGTGCTTGCATTATATGGACATGGTCTGTATTTTGAACCTGAAGTAGTTTAGTATTCCCTTTTGCATAAGTTACTGTTGCTTATTTATCACTCAATGAACTCTACCAAGGTACTATTGTAAAACTTGTAAGATAGTAGTCAAGCAAGTTTCTGTGTAGAAATAATCTGTCTTTTGAAGGGAAAACACCTATTCATATTTCTCACCTTTGATAAATCGAATGAAAGACCACAGCCATACACACTGTATTGTTTTTATTACACTGAATGTCTCTTTACTCCATGACCTATCCTGGCATGCAAAAGGGAAACTAACAAAAATCTCAAAATCCCATCTGCAATACTCTTGAAGAGACAAAACCAAGTAATGCTGGAAAACATAAATCTAAATTGAACCTTGAACAATAATGTAAGTCAGATTAACATTAACATTAGTTTTTATGTACAGGATATACTCTATATCCTGTATTTATCAATATATGGAAAATGCATGCAGCCATTTTCAAACTAAAACTACCTGCTCAGACTTCTGCATTTTTACAGTCTTCTTCTAAAGTCCCAATTGTCCCATGACACAGGTCCAGGCACAGAATCATCAAGTTTAGGGAACTGCATCTTAGGATAATGAAAATAGTTAAATCTTCAAGTAATCCCATCAGACAACTTAATTTTACTGTAAATAGAAATTAAAGACTGTGATGGTGAGGTAAACATTATTTCTCAGCTGCAAAAAAGATGTAAAAATTTTAGACTAACTTTTAATACTTTGGAAATTAAAACATTAAAAGAGTTTTGCGTTTTGTTTGTTTGTTTGTTTTTTGCAGAGGAAGAGGAAACAAAAAAACCCAACCCCTTAAAAAGGTGTTTGGAAACTCATAAGAAAAGGTGAATCAAGTAACTAAACAGAGCAAACGTATCAACAGCAAATCTGGCTGATTGGGCTGGTAGATTTTCATAAAAATATAAGACTTTAGGTACATACCTATTAATTTGTAAATTTCTAAATGTACACCAGATAATACATTAAACTGGAGGTAGTGTAGAAAGTAAAGAGATATGGCTATCCAGGAGTCAGGAACAAAATTAATTACTTCAGCTTGTTGGATTTTCAGAGACTACGAAGAGAAGTAATTTGACATCTGGTTTCGGATGCTGTGAATGAAAGCAAACTCAGGACTCAACATTTTATCTCAAAAAAAAAAAGTATATTATGAAGTATATTAAAATTTATAACTTAATTCATGATGGTTTTTGTGCAGTGAGCTAATTAACAAACAACATAAAATTATCAATTTGCAAAAGTGCCCCATCAAGGAAAGAACTGATGGGGCACCATTAAGTGGCATAAATGCTCTGGTACTCGTTTGTAAAATCTGCTTAAGTGTTTGAGCATCTAAACCCCTGAAAAAAACCCACATTTAAATAGAATAGTGGAAATATGGCAAAACATTAAAAACTGCAAAAATGTGTCTGTGCATATATACATGATAGGAGGTGGAGTGGTGTTTAGGTCACAATTGCTTCATAATCTGTGAAGTTTAGGGGGAAAAACCATGGCACAGGCACAAAAGACTGTTTTTTTAATAAGGACAACACTAAATATTAGGTCCTTATAGCCTCAGCTGAATGCTTGTTTCACATGTCTAGATTCTTTTGTTTTCCAAACTCCCCTAGCTCATTTTAATTTAATTTCCAGGGATCGTCACCCCAGGATGGTATTAATTTTTGGATCCTTTGCTATATTTAAAGAAAAACTTGCTTTCATTTATGATCACACTTCACTGCATCATCACAACTTTTGAAAAGCATCTTTAGATGGTGAAGTGTAATATCTTTTTAGTTTAATTTTTCCCCTTTCAAAATATTCACTAAAACATCACTATCATTTAAATAGAAAAGAATTACATATGACATTGTGCTAGAGAATTAAATGTCTGGATCAAATGTTGCCCTGTTTTCAAAATACTTTTTTCTATTCCTTCCCTCTATAAGAAAGTGCAAATATCAGAAGGGTGCGAACACCTGCACTGAGCCTAGTGTATTTTCTATTTTATTAGAAAGCCCATTAGTAAAATATCATGCTTTCCCCTTTGTGAGGGGACAGCCTTCTCTCTGCCCCTCGCTTTTTGTTAGTTTGTTTGCTGCTGTTGAATGATGGTTGGCTGCACAGTGGAAAGGGCATTCCTTTACGACTTTAAAGGCAAAGTAGAAAAAATGACATTAAAAGCCCGGCTTGGATCTGATTGATGCACTCTTATATTTGAAGTTCACTCACAGCTTTGTGTGAGAAAACCAGGGTCACTCCATTCAGTCCTCTAATGAGACTGTGCATGAACACTTGCAGCTTTGTAGGCCTTGTTTTAATCAGAGATTGAGAAACACTCCTGACTGATAGTCTTCAGGACCAGATCCAGACAGAAAATAACATCCTCAATTTGGCCTCTGAAGGTGGGTTGAGCAAATCTTTGTGATGTATTGGAGTATTTGCTGTGTGCAAGCACACGTGGTGTGGTTCCTATTTCTGTCGGCAAATAAAAATTTTTCACTCAGCAGGAATAATCAGAGCTAACTCGAGAGGAGAAATAACAAAAGCTCAACAGCCCTTAGCAACTCAGCATGGCATAGAGGGATTTAAGACTTTAGCATTTTATCTCTATCAGTATGAAAATGTATGAGGAAATCTGAACTTTGGAAGTGCAAATAAACACATTTAACACGTTATAAACCACCTATTCTATCAATTACTCTTGGGTCTTTTTCTATTTTTTTCCTTTTCTAGCCTCCCTCTCCTGAAATAATAAAGCTGGTTCATTAATTTGGATTTAAACTAAAATCAATTTGTTTTGACAGAGTTACTTTGAAGGTAAGGGAGTAAGTGTTTGCAATATATTTCTAGCATTTCTAAAATGATAAGGGAGAAAAAATCGTTCTGCTTTTCATAATGTTTTTCTTTGCTGCTCCTGTTTACTTCCCTTCTCTTGGCTGAGAAATGAATCCAACCCAGTGCTTGCGTTTGCTGAGGATATGATGGCATTAAAAATGTTAGGTAGCCTACCTAAATCTAAGTTAGCTTAATTCTTCAAAAGTAAAATCCACTGTAATTTTAACTAAAAAGATTTGCCTTTCCTCTTAGAAAATACTGTGTCAATGCATGTGGTTTACAATCACTAATATGTCACTATAGAAATAAAGACTTTGGAAAAGAAAAGAAAAGAAAAAGAAAAAAGATAGAAAGGAAAGGGAAGGAAAAGGAAAAGGAAAAGGAAAAGGAAAAGGAAAAGGAAAAGGAAAAGGAAAAGGAAAAGGAAAAGGAAAAGGAAAAGGAAAAGGAATTTTTTATGTGGGATAGTAGACCACTAAGAAAATGGAAGAAAAATAAATCCACGTTATATTAACCTTGAAAAGTAATTTGAAACACTGAAATTTCAATACACTTTCCATCCTGCTTCCATGTCATCCCTGCATTACTATATTTGCTTTCTATATTGCCCTCTTTATTGTTTAATCCACAGCAACTGCATCTTGTCCACATGCTGTTATGCACACCTTGTTAGCTGTGCCCTTACAGCAAACAAAGCTGAACTCCTGTCTGCTCTGAACTGCACTCTAGGGCTGGACATCACAAGCTACTGCACTTGCATGTCATCACTGGGACACATTCTCCTCCCAGGGAAATGTACTAAAAAGTGTTTTTTCATAACAGCAGAGAGTGGATTTCATAGCAAAGTAACTAAATAAAAAGTGAAAAATGAAAAAGAAAAAGAAAGCGTGTAATCTGCCCTAAATTTAGAATGACTTGTCTGGTTTACTCCATATTTCTCTTCAAAACACAGTTTTTGATAAAGATGTATCATGTAAGCTATGAAGAGACTGCTTCTGTGTGGGGCAGTTTAGAAAAGTAGATTTAGAAATCCAGCTTGTAATGGGAAATGTACTTAACTTGAAAAGGAATCAAGAGCCTGAAATAAACTAGTGAATTCCTGCAAACTGACAGATTTACGAGACTAAACCAGTACATTTCAATTTCTCCACCAGAATTTGCAAGGTCTTTACCTGTTAGCACTGACTTTGATATCAAATGCCAGGCTGTTAGGATCACTATTTGTTTTCATTCCAAGTAAGCTTCTTTTCTGTTACTTTTCACATACAACTACAAAAAACTTTTAGTGAGTAGATCTAACTGCTAACCACTTACTCAGAGCTGAAAGCAGCAATCTGTTATGAATCATTCTGTGGATATTAAAAGACAATGAGTTCTTTCATATCTTCTGGTTTAATTCTTTCTCTCTTGATAATATACCTTATTTCAATTACAGTGTTTATCTTCTGAAGGCAACTTACCCTCCCCCTAATTGCAGTATTCCTAGAAACACCTGGCACTTTTTTCCTTCATACTTTACAGCTCAGTATGAAAAACAGCATCCTTAAATCTTTGCTATTTCATGGGCCACAACACTGAAGAAGGTAAATGTTTTAGCCTAGACTATAATTTACTGTCCACATCAACCTGACCTTAAACAGATATGGCATTCTCATTTTTAAGTCCTTTGCAGAGTGTTCAAGATGCTGCATTGTATTTCCTAAGGGCAGATTCTGAATTTGAGTTGTGGAGTAGCAATCTCCAGCTGCAATGCAAAAATTCCCTAAAATGAGGCAGTTCAATCATCTAGTTTCAATGTGGCTGAGTCTTCAGCGAATAGCATATCTGAGGACTTTGCTTAGAGACAGACAAAGTTCAAACTGAAGGATGAAATCTAAATCAGCTGTATCATGAGGAAAAAACTTCTTTCAGCCAGGGAATCTGCCAATACTGAGATCAGGGATTTACTGCTTTGATTCTGGAAATAAAACTTTTTTTTAATGATCCTTGTGAGTTCCTTCAAATCCAGGATATTCTGTGATTCTATAAACACTGTAATTGACTCATTTACATTAGCTTATTCTTAAGGAGAGGATCTCCTGCATTACCCATATCATCATGGAAATCAGCCTACTGCCATTTGCTTAGCGAAACATCAGCTGCATTGAGCTTCCTCCTGAATTTCCCTTCTCATGTCAAGAGTGAGAATTGCTGCACACAGCTCTGCTGGGAGAGCTGTACTGTGGAAATTTGGGGCAAAGAAAGGAATAGTTACCTCTGCTCAACACCCACATAAAACCATTCTTTTACTTGTTTGCCTGAGAAACCAAAACATTTCAGAAAATATCAGATCATGTTTCAGTTATTTGGAATTATACTAAACAGGAAAGATGAATTATGATGTTCTTTTTGTTTAGAAAGCTGATACTTGTTTAATGTTTTCCTTTGGAAACAATCATCTCCCCACTCCTCCTTCTTTTTTAAATTACCTTAGGGCTTGCTTGATTTCTTGGTGAATTTCCAGTTTTTATATCTTCTCTAGCCAGATCTCATCCGAAAAGTGCCCTAGTTAGAGCCTTAGTTCACTCAAAGTTGCCATAAATGTAAATCTCAATATACAAAAGCCAGCATCTTGTGCATGTTTATTATCTAATAAAGTGTTTTACTTTTCATACAATTTTTCTTACATAATTTCCACCTACCATACTCACATATTATTTATTTAAATATTAGTCTTATGTTACATTAAAACAAATGTCCTCTGGCAAACGATATTAGCAAAAATATCTATTTGGGGACAGTTCAAAATGGCCCTTTTTCAATGGTACTTTTGAAAAGCCTGTAGCTGGTTACTTCAGTTACATATATTAGTAAACGGAAAATAAAAGATCAGAGAGAAGAAAAGGTGAAACCTTGTGAGGCATGGACAGATATTGATTTTAAAAGAGCTCTTATTCCACAGTTACTGACCTCCTATTTGTCTTCTCCCTCTTCCTAAATTATATTTACTGCTATACATGGTCTTTCCTCAAACATCACAGGGAACCAATAAATGTATGGATGACATAATAAAGGATACGAGAGTATTAAAAAGGTCTTGTAGAAAGAGAAATTAGCATGCCTGCAAACAGGATCAAATTCCCCTATTAATATCAGCAGTGAAGCTTACTGAAAATCATTGTGGATACAGTAACAAAATGTGCCCTTAAAAGCTGGCAGGATCCGTGTGGTGTGTAATCTGTGCACCTGCTTCTGATTTGGATCCAGTCACTTACTTTCTCAAATGAAGCAACTTATGAGGACACTTGCAGTGCAATTGCAGTAATGTCTGCCTATAATAATACAATACATAATATAGTATCACCAAAACTCTTTTCCACATCATCAAAGTACATAATAAATCACATGCCACAAATGCTACATCACCCAAATACTTGTACATTTGTGTAAGCAGCAAACAGACTGGACCTGTCAATACTTCCACAAGAAGAGAAGTCTAATATAAACAAAAAATGAATTATTAAGATACTTTGATTTCAGCAAGTAGAAATAAAAACTTGCAACTTTTTAAAATGAAAAACATTTTTTGCGATGCTATTATAACAAAGCTAGTGAAATGATACCATGAATTCACATTTTATTAATGCAATAAAGGATGAACAGACATTCTGCAAGAGCCAGCAAGACCCAAACTTGAGCATATATAAAGCACAATACATTAAACAGGCATCAAGTTATTAAAACATAGCAAGCAAGGATTAAAAGAAGCGTGCTTTCCATTCTTAGACAAGCATCAGTTATAAATCACTTCTCTCCAAACAGAAATGTTTCTGAGCCACATAAAGAAAAAAAGGTAAAAAAAAAGGAAAAGCAAAGGTCTAACTGCCATGTAAACTCAATTTAAATGTCATGTCTTATTAGAACCCAACAAGTGGAACGTCTGTTTTCCCCCTTTGGTTGAGCCATCACATTTGTCAAAATTTTATGATAATTCATTCCATCATTCCTCAGACATTTAAATGACAGACAGTCATTGGGAAAAAAAAAAAAAAATCCCTGTAATCCTACTGTTCATGTTAAACTGCCTCAGGAGAATTTTTTAAAGTACACTACATCATGGTGTACTTTAATGGTAGGAGCAGAGCCCTAAACTTCTCAATTTCACTTATGATTTGCTGCCTTTTTGGAAAATGACAATAAATTGGCTCTCTACTATTCTTGACCTCTTGACTTTTGAACTCTGGCTGTCCATGCCTTAACTTTGCTTGTTTAAGTCAGCAGCTATCATATCACTCTGATCCTCTCCCAGAGGGTCTGGAGATTTAAGTTTCCTGAACGGTTAAGCTCCCCCTCTAGTGTTCACTGCTCATCACATTTATTCCTCCAAGAAGGGAAGAGACATGTCACTTCATAACTTCTCACAGAGATGGCTTCTACTCATTTATAGCTTAAGACTTTAATGGCAGTAGCAGGAAAGGGTAAACAGAAACCTTTAAATGTGTTTTTATTTGGCTTCTTTCATCTAATTTTGTAAGAACAAACAGAAAATACCAATGAAGATTCTAGTCTGAAATTAGTGTAAAACAATGCCTGATCTTAAAAAAAAAAAAAACAATTAGTAGCATGCAGAATATCTGAGACAGTTAGGGTTTAGAATGCAAAAAATAGCATATCATTATTCCTGGAAAAGCATCCATTTGTTCATAGGTAAGTTAATAACTGAAAATCAGGTGTGAGAAATCTTCATTTAAGTGCTCATTACTAATCAAATATGGGAAGGGGTTTTTCACATATCTCTTTCCTTACTAAGACTTGCTAGTGATCTGCAAAATACTTCCCTTTTTGCTTGAGGGTCAGCATATTCATATATATTCATGCATATTAATGATTTGGATTTACTTTCATGAAGCAAAATCTAAATGAAAATCAGTTAGTTATAATAATCAAAATGTGAAAACCTGAAAGGTTAAAAGTTCAGTGTCTTTGTTAAACACAGCCTTGGACCCACATCTAGACACAACCTAGAATTTATTGTACCGGGAAACACTGAAAAAATAAACCCTGGCTTTTCAAATGAGAATATGTCACCATATAATCTGTAAATCTGATCTGATTTAACTTTAAATGCATGGTGTTTGAGTTAAAGCGAGAAATGTAAAAGTAGCCCTTCCCTTCAAGTCCCTCTTTGCAAATCCAGAACATAAAAAACCCCACATGAAACAAACTCTTCACAAAATATTATTAAAAATTCAAAGCACAAATGATAATCTGTGACAGAAAATATTTTGGTTTTTATTAGTCTGGATAATTTTTCTTAACTGGTATCTACCTGTGATCGATATATGCAATACTTCTCTTGTAGCAGCCACTGTTAAACTTCACAGAAATAAAAAAAAAGGAAAGTTAAACAGATGTCAACTAAAAACCCACTAGTTTTGCTTTAGATATGAAAATATCTATTAAATGATCTCCAAGCAAAATTCTGATGGAGCAATTTCCACTGTTCTAATGACTCTCTAGCAAAAAAAAATGCTCTTGAAAATTATGTTCATTGTGGCAAAATTTTCTTTTGAAAGAACAATAGAAATCATGCCCTGTTTTATAACTTCTAGATGGCCTATTTAACTTTTGCCTTTTCAGTGTGACTTTTCTTCTTTTTCCCCCCTCAATATTAAATATTGCAGCATGTAAAATTTGAAGTAAAAAGGTAAAACTTATCTGAACAAAATCAGACACTTTAATGGATTTAGTATTTTTTTTTTCTCATTATATTCTTTCATGAACAATTTCAATATCTGGATTTTTCATTCCAAGTCACATTGAAAACTTTAACTCCCCTTTAACAATTCTTCCCTCTGCGTCCTTCTGGAAGGTATACACATTAGCAAATTTTTGGTACTTACAATAAAAAATAAAGTTTCAGAAAATAGAACTGCAAATTTTGCAAGCTTCTTAAAGTTGTTTATTTTACTAGTGCGCAGCAGAGCTCTGCAATCAGAGTATATTTAGACTGGTTAGGTCTGTGAATTGCAAGTACGTGTGGATTATATCTGTGCTGGGGAATTTCTAGCTGAAGTGGACAGAACTATAGAAATTCATCTTAGGGCAATCTCTTTACAGAAGTGCAGTTTCTAAAGTACTATAGATATAAACTGCATGAAGCGCATAGCTGGGGCATGGATTGATTATTTTTGAAGAAAGACAGGGGTTAGTATGAAAATATGAAGGATCATCTTTAACACCATTTATTCTGGATACAGGGCACTGTTGGACAGAGAGCTAAAATATAATGAGAATTGACTAATGAGGCATTAAATCATCCATAAAGCAGTCTGATGTCTTCCTTATGTATGGACCACTTAACATTGCATGCAAAAGCAAGTACCTAAATAATACACACTTCAGTTCCTTAGTGCTGCAGTAACAGTATCCAGCCTGTCCTGCTGTCCTCCAGTGAACATCCTGGAGAATAACATGCCATTGAGGCTGAGGAGATGGTCTGGTGTCACATTGGCTGACGTTCCCAAAAATGGGCAGATGATCATCTGTGTTGAAATAGGGATGGCCCGATTCACAGACCAAGAAGATAAGTCAAATGAGAAACACAACCAAGGGCAATACGTAAATATGGCTCAAACTGTAATTCAGAACCTTTATCAGTTTCTAAATTGTTCCTCTCGCAAGAAATCAGTTGCTGTGTGAAGAGGACCAGGGTGCAGAGAAGACATTCATTCATATTCTGCCCATCACACAAAATTCCCCTTACAGACAAGTCAGAACAGAATAACAGACACAACACTTTATCAGAATATTTTCTCCTGAAATCTGGTTCCTTCAACAGTAGAAGTCATAACAAAGAGATATATAAATAAAGAGATATAAATATCATTTCAGACATCTAAGAATAAAAGATGGCATGGACTTCAAAATATGTATTTAAAAAATGGTATTGACTGGTAGCATAGACAAAATGAATAAGAGAAAGGTTAAAAATAAAGAAGGAAAAAGAAATTTTGTCTATCATTTTTCTGGACAAAGAAAATTCTTAAAAAATAAAAAAAGAAGATAACAATAGAACTGATAAGGAATTCTTTATAAAAATACATATAATGTCTTATTAATCAATCACACTTCTCTTGAGGGATATTATGCCTTAAATGTGTTTAAACTGGCAATTTAACATACTTCTGAATTAAAGAGAAAAACAAAACAAGATAACCCCCCAACACTACAGGTTATAATCAGATTGCAGTTATAAATCCTACACAAGATTAGAACAATTATTCGGTTCACAATTTACTGTGTTTGCAAGGTATCTTGCAGAAGATATTTGAGCATCATTGAAACAACGTAGACACTGAATATGGATTAGAACTTTGTTTTCTATGCTGCCTCTAGGACTTAGATCTGCTTGGAGAATGCTTGAACTTCACAAGTTCATTAAATCATTACCCAAAGAAATTATATGTGATTGGACAACACTCCTGCCTTTCAATGAGTAAAACCTGCTAAATATTTGAATAAGCTCTAGTTCTCTTAAATTCTTTTTTCCTTTACCAGCTGTAATTATTATATGATACAGATATCTGTCCAAAACCTTTATAGGGCTGTAAAAATGTGAAACCTGCTGTATCTGAAGTTTGTATATAGGTTCATTTGGTACCCAGAAAATATTTTCTTCACTAATATCTCAAGTGTAGCTTATATGACTGCATTATATTGTTGCAAAATCAGGAATAAAATATCCTCTTGTAACTTCAATTAAATCAAAAGTATTTCTGGCTTGTTTATGACAGTGGTGGGACAGAATACTCATGTTCTTTGAACTCTCTTCCTACCTATTTAAAATATGACTTAGGATATTGCTTCATTATTATATATCCATCTATCTTCTACTAGTCTTTTTAAAAAAATTAAGACTACATAGCAAAAGCAATTTCTTAATACTTTTATTTCTTTAATTCCTTCCTTGGAGATTGTAATGGAAATAGTTTGATTTGCTGATAGGTTTTGTTTGTTTGTTTAATTTGGTGAGGGTTTACGCATGTTCATGTTTGTTGTATATGTATGGGAAAGAATTATTTCTCAGGAGACAATCTCTGAGTCTAACTCTGTGGTCAATTTTGTGTTCTTTCTTATTTCTTGTGAGAGTTCATTCCATAGTTGAGGCTGAGCCTGTGAAGTGGGTAACTAAGCATCCCTCCTGTTAGTCAACAATTGCACTGAACTGCTGCCATGAAAGGTCAGGGAAGAAAAGCTGATCTCTTGGATATCAAGGATCAAACCCTTGGAGGGATCTGGGCAGCGGATCACAGACCTTGAACCAGACTCTTCTCTCAGTGCAATATGAAAGGGAGAGCAGTAAAAGTAGCACTGACAACTAAGCAAATTGATTGACAGACCTTCTTGGTGGGGCATATACACGAAGTCCACCCTCCCTGAGTTACCAGCTGGTGCTTTTTCATGGTGTTTTTCATTCTTAGATATTATGAGCAGCCATAATATTGTGTTATATTTTTCTTCCTCTTTAATATTCATAGCAAGCAAATGCAGATCAAACCACTACACATAAGCACCAAGGCTGTCCAATTTTCTTTAACCTAAATACTCTCAGTAGCAAACAATGCTATCATTTTAACAGTTCTTTCTCTGGAAATTCACCTTTTTTGTTGTCTCTTTTTATTTTTTTTTTTCTTTTCCTGGTGACTCTTATCCATATGATTCTTCAGAGAATCAATCAAAACTCCTTCTCCTAGTGCAAATCAATCAATCAATTTCTTATGCCTGACAAGGCCTGTTACATACTACAGAATCCCAAAGCATCCATTTATGTTTCCTTAACAACGTTTTCCTTTTGTTTACTACAGAGAGATTGCCAAATTCTTTAGAGGACAAATACACAGACATGTTAATAACACATGTTATTAACTCCTATATCATCTCTCACTATTATCTAATTTCTGGTATCAGGCCTGCCTTTGAAAGACCTTCTCTACCTTGACATACAGTTGGAAAAATTAAACTGTACACAGGTACCACATTTTCTACACCTTTCCTTAACACTATGGCTATTTAGAGAAAAAATTCTCCACACTCCAGTCATTTACTATCAGAATCAAGCTGTACCTCAGATGAGTAGTGTAGAAAGCACAGTTTTCAAGTAATTGCCTTCTCTTTTTTTTTGTAGCATTGAAAGGAAAAACAACTTTTTCTGCTTTGCAAGAGTGCCTGACACCCAGAGGAAGATGATGGAGAGGAACTGGGATGATGAATCCTCTACTGGCCCTCTTCAGCCTTTGGGTTAGGTGAATTGAAGGGAATGGTATGAAAAGAGTGTAATCTCTATTTGTGGCTGACTTATTCTGGGCTTTACTCTGACTCTGTTAAGAGTAAAATTTTTCAGTTTTCTAAAACCTAATGGTATCAGTTTTAGTGGGCTATATGCAGTTAAGGCCTATTATTTTCAGATGAAAGAATTTGATGGGCAAAGAGACGCGAGATTTAGATCTTTTCTATAATTCCTTATGCAGTCTTCCGCTTGTGAAAGTAGTGACAGGTATACAACATTTGAAAACCTATGCATCTCCAAAATTAGGTCTGGTAGTGTTCTTATATGCAAAGAACATTTCTCCAAATCTGCTAAAGAGCAAAATGTACATATACCAGTGCATATGTTCTTAACTCAAATGTACTGCAATTTGGAGACAATTTTTTAAAAATTCCATTAATGGATATGAATTGTTTCATGGATCTTCCTTTTTTTCTTTGTTTTGACCTTTCTGTTACCCATCCCTTTAAAGAGTTAATAGATAAGGCTGACAAAAATATGGATGCTCAGTTCAGAGAAGGTGTTTTCCAACCACACATACTGAAGAAATTGCCTTCCAGATTCATTCCACATTACTTTTAAATTTAAAAACCACCATATTTTGCATCTGTTAAAAGTACTGGATTGACCACCACTGAGACCTGTTCAGTAGTACAGGCAGCAGAAGTGAAAGTTATCTTACATCAATTTTTTGGATGGATTTTAACCTTAAGATGATCCACATCTGAAAATAGAAATGTATCCTCTACATCCATTTGGTACTTAAAACTTCTTTTCAAAGTGACAGTAACTTTACTGGGTACTCTGAAAAATGCACAGACAACCATATTTCCTGCTGATTATAAAGCACCACTAATGAAGTGCCATGACTTTTGTCAACTAAGTAAGATGGCTGTGCTTTAATATATAGTTTGAGTGTGATCTTACTTAATATACTGAATGAATTCAAAAGTAATGTTTCCCATGATTGAAATGGATAATTTTTGAAATGGATATTTCTCCAGATTCTGATTCTCAGAGACAACTGAAGAATGTACAGTATAACTCATGTATGGACAGGAGTTAAAGTATCATTGAGTTAATCTGATGATTTTTCTGATATTGGACAGGCTTGCCTTGTGCTAGGAGGAAACTACAGCACTCTAAACACTTGTCCATATTATATCTGCTGTGAAGAGGCCAGGTGAAGTTCAGGCAATGCACAGAAACACTCATAATGTTTCTCAGTCTTTCACTTATGCCAAGTATAGGACTTGTAGGAAGCTGCAGAAGTAATAGTGTGAGTACAATGTCTTTTACCTGGAATTAAATACCCTGCTACTTCTCAAAACTGGAGAGGAACAAAAAGTCCAGAAATATTGAATATTTTTCATAATCTAAGAAAGTAAGTGGTTAAGTGCATAGACTAGAAATGCAGAAGCTGGGGGGTTTTTTTAAGCTTTTCCATAGTATCCCATATTCGTCTAAATTCTTGGTAATGGAGCTACCAACAAAAGTAATCCTTAGTATGCTTTTAACATCCTGAGGTTTTTCAGAACAGGTCAGTCTCCTAAGAAGTAATAATATTGTTCAACCTTTCTTATGCAGCTACATTTAGGATGAAATAAGGGAAGCAATGTCCAAAGTGAAAGATAAATATAGCAAATGTGGAGATCTTTAAGACTATAATAAAAATCATAAAAATATCTTCCATTTAAGAAAGGTAAGTAATGAATGTAGAAAAGGCAACTGTGATGTTTAGCTAAGTCTGTGCACAATTTTTATGATTTTTTTTCTCAAAAAAGTTAGGACTCTCAATTATTGCCAAAAAAAATATTGACTTGGCTTCACAGTGTGAGACAAACCAAATCTATTCTAACAATGCCTCAGAATTGATGTTGTCATACAGTGACTCTCAAAATCACCAAAATACTTATCATCTAACTGAGGAGGAGATTGGGTCTACCTCTAGTGTTAAAAATATTGCACATAGCACAATGACAGCAAAACAGCGTCTGTTTACTGTTATCATCCTATGTCATATGCATGTTTCAAGATTTTTGATAATTTTCACTCCATCTAACAGTGATGCATATCACACAGCCTTGCATAGTAGATAATTTTAAAATTTGAAGTCAGATTCTACGCTGAAATAAACTGAGATGGTTTATCTGACTTTGACACCTAATCCTACGTATAAAAAAGTGACCTCGATAGAAAAGTTTTGCACACCATAGATTTTAGTCTTCTGATCAGGATAATTTTTACAACAGCACTTTAACAGGTGCAGTGTTGGGTTGGGCTGCTCTAGAGACTGAGATGACGTTCTGCAGGCAGCATTTTAATTTGATTATACTCATGTCGATTTATGTCAGATGCAGTCTGACCCATCCAGAATATAAAACTACACAGAATCCTGCATCCTGCAAGTAATACAAAGCTACTTGTGATTTGCACATGCAGAGACAGTTTTATAAAACCAGATGAGAATAAGTCTGCTTTGAATCAGCCTCAGACACAGCAGAGGGCTAGACTTTCAGGGCATAATATTGGTTATTGTAGGTTGTACTGTATGAAGGAGACGCTCTAACACAAGCAAATGGCATGAAACAGCAGAGATGCTTTGCTCTGATTTAACCTCTCAAGACTTGGAGCATATAGGGGACAGGATATCCTTTACAATATGCTTTGAAGCACAGCATAAGAGGCACATATCTTTCCCCGAATTGTAGCTACGTCTTTCTCCATGAAGTAGCCACCATAGCCTTTTCCCCATGTGCCTGGAACCAGGAAGGCTTTTTTCTTTTCCTGCTTGCAGAAAGTTTAGAATATTCTGGAGCAACCTCCAAAACCTTGAAGATATAAGATGGTTATCATGCTGCTCATGTATACAAGATCTTATCCTTGAAATGAATTTCTAGGAAGACCTTAAAGCTCCTGTTTTTGAAAGCTTTTCTAATGTGTTTTCTGTCCATTTTTTAAGAAGGTGCTTTTGATAGTGGACATCTTGGTTTTGTGTCATGTAATTGAAATATTTTGCTTCTCAAAGTTCACAATATCTGAAAATATCAAGCTGTGGCCACAAATGACTTTTATAATCAGGACTAAGAAGAAACAAATTGGATATTCAAAATCTGTGTCAGCATTTGCATTTCAGTATATGAACATCCTGGCAAAAATTTTGTCAAGACTCAGCTCCTGTATTAATTCTTCCATCCAATTTCAGAACAATAAATACTACCAGGGTTAACACTCTCTCCTTTGTTTGTTTTTTTTTTTTTGACTTGTCCACTTAGAAAAAGTGTCTGAAGATTGACAACCTGACTTATGAAACACACCAGAAATAGTTGAAAAGATTATGAAGTGATAATTCCTAATATAGAAAATTATTCTACTAGTTTCTTCCATCAACTTGTAATTGTTTTGTCTAATATAACTTAAATAAAAATTAAAACCAAATCAGTAAAACTTGTGCTACATTTTAGCATGGAAGGCATCCATTATCCCTCATTTATCTGTATTACTGACCCTCAAGCATACACAGCATTTTGTGTGCGTGTGTATCTACTCTTTTTTCCATGAAGAGTACAAGGTTGAAATCTTCACCCTAATCCTATGTAATCTTGAGATTAGGACCTCTGAGGAGAATGACAAGCATATATTCTGATAGGATGAATTAAAAGAAGAGTAAGAAGCAAGATGGGATATCGATGATGGCATTTTCAAAGCAAGGTTTACTTGACAGTTCTTTGCAGTAAGCATATTACTGCATTTTTTTTCTAAGAGTTTTGTGGAAAGACCAATAAAATACTGTAGATAATGTTGCAATACGATTGAGAAGTTACCCTCCCTGCTGTGCTTATTCACTTGCTGATTAGAATTCTAAAAGAGCAGAAAGTTTATGAGGTAAAAAACGAGTAGGCACATTATCAACTGTAATATTATGCTAAATTAATTTAGTTTTCTTGAATACCTCACTGAACAGTATTATAATTATTGATTTTATTCAGTACTTATCATTACACATAAAAAAAAAGACAACAAATGAAGAACACTGCTGGCATCTAAACTTGTAGGGAGGGAAAAATTATTATTTCCAATTAACTGATAAAATGTGACTTCAGTGAACTCTTCAGACCATTTACTGCCTTGATGTTCCTTGATGTTCCTAGGTCTTCCACTAGGTGATTTGTGTCTTATGCTGTTGAGATTCTTCACTTCAATGTGGCCTACTGTCAATAAACTGAAAATTACTCTAAAAAGTGTCATAAGGAGAAAAAACTATAAATATGGAGTCAACATAAGAGAAAAATCATAACTTGAAATAAACAGAAGTGTACAAGGAAAGTGGACATGAGATAGAGTTGAATCTTATGGCCAATTTATGTTTAAATTAGAATCAAATAACCATTAAAATAATTTACAGAAGACATCAGGGCATTGCAACTGAATTGCATGAGAAAATTGTTCTCAATTTCTTGAATTCAACATGAACACCATTGCTGTTCCAAATTACTTCTGAAGATTGGCTTTTGTATTGTAATGGAATTGTGGAAATATGACTTACTACATAAAATTAGGGTTGTAATACTGCCCCTTATGGTTTTATGCTAATCTATAAGGAGTTTACTATGACCCCATGAGTCATAGAAGATTCTGCCCACTGGTGCCCCACAGTCTGTTCAGGGATGGAGATTTGTTCTTATCTTTATCAGTAAAACAAACAAAACACACACACAAAACAAAACCCAAAACCTAGTTTGTTCTTTCTGCCTATTCTTATAGAAGAATACATCAACTGAAAACATCAGCTTAAAAACCTCCAAATTCTAAGGTGCTTAAAATGTAAAAGAAAATCCTGGTATTCAGCAAGGTCTGAACTGTTCTTTAAATCTGTTATTATTCAATATGATGAAGTATTTTATCAAGATCTATATAGGCAGAAACTGATGGATCTTGTCAGACTGAATTATTAAAATTTTAGCAGAAGGGAAAAAAGAAAACTGTTGGATATTTCCACCTTTTCTGCTTGTGATGAAAACCAGTAAGTTTTGTGTATTTAAAATTAACATTACAAGAAAATCAGTTCATCTGTACAGACTTGTTTCTTGGTATGTAACTGAAAAAAAATCCCATTTAAAATCACAGCTTAGTGTTGAATTACAGCTATTTTGGTGTGACTACTATGCAAACTTATTCTGTTTATCTGTGCAAAATATTTTTATAACTTATCAAAAATCATATTTTCCTTTTCCTGGTTCAATTATCAACATAAATAGCAGATAAGCCAAACTAAAAGTAAAATCTGTGTCCACTGGTTAAATGTTAGAAAATGCTACTTTCTTTTCATAGGAAAAAATCACCTATGTATAGTTCTGTTGTAGATTTGCAGTTTAAGTGTTATCCATGCATGAAAAAAAAAATTCCGTGCACAAAATATGGAATCTGCAGAGGTGTTTAAATCAAGCCAAAATATCCTTAGAGAAAGTATAATCCAACATACATCAACATCAAACAAGATGATCCAGCTGTCAGTTTTGTGATGATGGGAACATTGGAAACCAGTCAAAGATAGGAGCAGTGTTACAATTATATTTTTTATCAATTGATAATATTGTCATATTTGAAACTTCATACTAATCTCTTTAAGTTTCTTGTAGAACAACAAAATATGTATATAATCACTTTTGTCCATATTAACATGAAACAACAATACCTTTAAACTCGTATTTATCCAGAGAGAGACAGCCAATAAAAAGTTCTCATTTTGTCAGAAGCAGGAGTGGAAACAAAAGGTCCTAATGAAATTCTCTGTTTACAAAGTGCTAAGTGAAGGTTCTCTTGGAAAACTGCCTTAAATCCAATTCTGTTTTTTAATGTGGCTTGGAAAGCAGTCACCTGAAGCTCTTCTGCCTTGTCTTTGCGAATGCAGTGACACAACCTTTCAAAAAACCCCAATGAAACTAAACCTGAATTAAAAACTGTTTAACTCCCCCATCCCCCTTCCCTCCAACTTTGCTATGGCTCGCTAAATAGCCCAGGAGAGATAAATCAAAGCCTGAACTGTAACCTTACACGTATATACTTGTTAAGTGACTTTTTTACGGTCTGTTATTGCTAGAAATTGGATTGCTTTTAAACTAATGTTGTCTGGCGGGCAAAAGTGAGTGAAATCGCAAAGCCTGGAGGAACACTAATTACTTGTTTTAATTAGCAGCAACTTTCACTAGAGTATAATCTCCCTACAGGCCACTTTTCGGTAGGTGTGGAAAATTAAAAAAAAAAAAGTACATAGAAACAGACCAATAATCTCTTATTTATTCCTAAATGAGAGCTGTGCTCTTATTCCAGTGTAGGCACAGGCTTTAGAGGGAGCTGCTCACTCCAGGGGGAGTGGGGCCTGCAGCACTGGCTGCTTCACTTGGAGACCTTTGGCAATCAGCTGCACAAAGCAGTCCCTTATTTTATGCTGCCACATCATAAAAGTGCTCCTTTTGTTACATTTCCTCCCTTTAAACAGCCTTAATCCCCTTCTTTTCAGTCCAGCCTGTGGTGAATTCCTCAGGGACATCTCACTTGTCACAAGAACTGCAATGGCCCAGTTGGCAAATCTTTCAGCCTTTTCTGAATTCTTTGGTTTTTATTTTCCACATTAAACCACCCTTTTCATTCCCCTGGACATAGGGGAACCCCCTTAATGATGACAGAGAGGAGAAATTCCTCCACTCCCCTCTATGTCACCATTTTGTTGCTGAGAGGCAACTTGCCAGTGCGGAAATCAAACATGGTTTTCAGCAGGTGGACGCTGCTGAAAGTCATGGGCTGAGAAATGGGGAGGCTACAGGGAGCTTGGCTTCCCACAGAAAATTAAGTCATTCATGAAACCTTTTCATTTACAGGGAACTGGATTTATGGCTGGTTTTAGTGTCTGAAAGAGCTCGAATACAGGTGTTCCTCGTGGAGGGTACATGGGTTTGTGTGACTGGATGATCAACCCAGATGATTATTATTTTTCTTAATAACTAGTGACATAAATTTTAAAGAAGAAGAAAAGAATGAGTACCTCTGTTTTGATTATTGCTTAAAAAAGGGCTAGGAAAAATACTAATATCTTAGTTAAACACTGTTTGGAGTCATAAGAACATAGTAAAGCCCATTGAAAATGTAAATATATGTTGACTTATAGAAGATATATCCATATATAAGATGGATTATATCAGATATAATGATCCCTTTAATCTCATAAATTAGAAAACAAACATTTGGCTTTTAAGAAGAAAAAAGAGAATGTTCTCATCATTTGTGTTACTTTACAATGAGCTGACTCAGCTTCTTGAAACAACACGACTTCAGCATTTCACTGAAATTTCAGGTCTTGCTAAACTCTAGAGCTATGCCAACTTTTATCCCTTGTCTGGAGAGGATACCTTTGACTTTTTCATCTATCATTTATTTTTGTCTCTTAAGTGCAGACACAACATGCAACAAAAGGAGTAATATTTCTTAGTTAAATGTTAATATTTATATGCTAACCCTTTTTAGCTGGAATTTGAGAAGGACAACATAGAAACGTTCTCTAATGATGAACATACTTTTGTGTTTATGTATAGCCATATACGTGCACATACATGTGTACTTTTTAGACATGGTAGAAATCAGTCTATAATATCAAAGTTGTTGAGATGAATCATGACATGTCTCTATCAATGGAGTAGAGAGCACAGGAAGAGTATGCTTCCAGAAATTCAGGTTACAGATGCTGGAGTGACAGCTGCCACCTCCTGATCAAAGTATTCATCTTTTGGTCTTAATTAATCTGATGCAATGATATAGGAAAAAGAAAAAGGCATAATTTTTAACTACTACTTTTTATTTGTTTTATATTCCACCTTACAAAGTTGCAAAGCTGGTATTAAAACACCTTTATGTAAAAAGTGTTTTACAGCTTTATCCTTTTGTTACATTCTGTCATGTATAGGCAGGATCGCCACATTTTGTAATATACTCCAAAACACACTTTATGGCGCATTTCAGGCATGAAAGCAAATAACTGCTTTTGTAAAATAAACCAAAACAAAACAAAAAAAACCCCTCATGTCCAGAAGCAAAAATCCCCACAAGCTACGGAGGAAATAAAAATCACAAGAGCAAAAAACTGAAAGCATCAAAGAAAAGCTCTGGACATTATCACACAATTGATTCTCATTTGTGCCATTTTTGCCTAAGAAGGAAAAGTGTCATTCCTTAAGAAATAACATTTTTACCATCTGGGGGGAAAAGGGAAGGATACAAGTTGTAAGATATTCACTGAGCACATTAAAGCAGCATTCTTGTCGTTGTGAATGCACATGACCGACCCGCGTCCTCAGTGAGAGGTGAGAGACAGTTTTTGGTAATAAGACAAGGAGAATTATAAAATGTATTTAATAATAATAGTAATCATCATCATCATCATCCTCATCATCATCTCCATCATCCTCATCATCATCTCCATCATCATCATCATCACAACAGCAACAATAATAACAACAATAATAATGATAACAGTAATAATAGCTACTACTAATATTACTACAATAACAACAACAACAGAAACATTAATAATGTGATTTCTTTGCCCCCACTCCTCGGGATGATTTTTTGGCTGGATTTGGCAGTGTATTTTACCACGGTAGACATCTGCTGGATTTCATTTTCTCTTTCTCTGCCTCCCTGAGCTGGCTCCAGCGAGCTGGTTGTCTGGAAGACCGAGACTGAAGGAAGGAGAGATTTGAAAGAAAAAAGTAAACATTACCAACAAAGACTATAATTGAAAGGGGCTTCGTGAACAAGGGGTGTTGTCGGAAAGCAAAATAGGCGAGGGTGGGGCTGCCTGGGGCTCTTTGTCTGCATGCACACTGGAGCTGCCTGTTATGCTGCATTGTACTGGGCAGGAATTTACCATCTCACAAGCAGGCTAATAGCTACCTCTACAAACAAATCGAACTATAAAGCTTAAATATTTATAGCTATTTATGACTCCATTTTAGCTATTAGTGGCCACATCTACTTTCAAGACCTAGGAGTTTTAATTTTTTAAAAAAAATTTAAAATTCCTTAATTTTATTTTTAAAATTTATGGATTGTACTAATTGCTTGTTAGGCTACTGAGCACCACTCCTGAAACTGTTCTGTGCATGCTTTGCCACCCAGAAGTGACTGAGGGAAAATAACACTACAACAGTTATTTGTCGTATTTACAACACAGCAGTAATTTAGAACCACGGTTTCAGATTCCCTGCCTGGATGGTTAGAAATATTTTCATGGTTTTTTTTCATTTAGGTTTCCTGCAAAGCTATTTTTTATCATAAATTTGGTGTCAGTTGACACGCATAGAACAGAAACAGGGAAAATACAAATGGAAAAGAGAAGAGACGTGAGGCTTTAGAGAGTAGTTAGTTACTGCTAGTTAATTGCTTGGATGTGTTTGAAGCAGTTTGTGCAAAGAAATACATATTGTGTAACCATTGCATCACTAAATGTTAAAGCTTGGAAATAATATCAGGAACAGCTTTCATTACATCACTTTTAATCTAATCTATATACCTATGGAATCTAACCAGAGATTTCAATACACCATACACACCTACAAATTTTCCTTGATTGCATAAGCTTAAGCTACTTCTTAATATTTTCAAGCTATACCATGTACATCAATAAAAGAAAAAAAAATAAGCCAATGAAAACTTAGTGTAATAGTTAAACCAAATCACATACTAAAAAATCGCTGGAAAACCCTGATTACATTTTGAAATGTCACAATGTTTTCTTTTGCCAAGGTGTAGTTTCCTGACTTTCTTATTACTATGGTGAAGTGATTTCGTTAATACATGTTCTCTTTTACAATAATACCCTCATAACTCTGGGGGAAATCTCACCGCTCAAAATCATACCTTAAGAAAACAAAAGATAGGTTAAAAGGATGTGGGGAAGCTTTCACTTCATGGAAGGCTTCGCTATTAGACATTTCTTTTTTGTTTTTGTGCCTTTTTTAAAAGTGGAAAGATCCCAAGTGTCATACATCAATAAATCCTCTCTCCTCTCTATATAGCAGCTACACTTCAAGAAAGGTCGTGATAACTACCCTGCAAGATCAGCATACAGCTCTGTAGTTGTAAGCAAAATTGCTCAGTGTGGAGCGCACAGAGATGTGGATTTGCTGCAAAAGTACTAAGTTAAACACTTTATTTTCTGTGATGCAGTGTACTCACATGGTTATATGTTTGAAGGGTCAGTCTCTGAAGCATCCTACAAATTGGTAAGTGCTGAGTATGTGTGAAATGGCATTTTTAATATAAGAGAAGAAATTGCTTTGTTTCATAATTCTAATAGAAAAGTGCTAATGATCACTTTCTGTACTTCTACATAAGCATTTTACATCTACATGGAGTAATGTCTTTATTCCACCTGAGAGAGTTGTCAGGAAAATAAAATGATCACTTGATCTGCATTCCACAGTGATGTATTTAAATATTTCTCACTTAATACTTATCAATGTTGGAAACATTCAGAACAATTCTTAATTTTAACTTTCTGTTGACCTTTTCCCTTTTCCACCATACTCAAATTACTAAATAGGAACTGCAGGAAACATAGCAGCCAATAAATGGTAACCAAAAGAAGACACTAGATACATATTTACAGTTATTAAGGATTGACTATGGCTATATGACATATTTGTGTAAAAACACATGTGATTTTACTAGTTTGAGATTAGTATCAAGCAATATTCAATTCTAAATGGAGGAGTAACACAAAAGAAAGGTTTACCAAAATTTGCTTCATAAAATATGCTCATATTATGCCAAATTCCAAAAGGAATTATGCCAAATCCTTCTAAAAGTTATGTAAAACTATAGGCAGAGGAATTTACCATGTGAAAGATATAGTTTCTGCTATGTCTGAAATTAGAGAATATATTGATAATGCTCCATCTTGTACTTAAAATCTAGAAAGGCCTAGTATCTTTTTAATGATGTCTGAAATATCATTTATTACCTTCTGTATGAATTTCAGAATTTTATTGAGTATTGCTTATATTTCCTCAAATAATAATAACAAAATAGTCATCCTCTGCATGAAGATTTGTACTATCTGTGATGTCCTTCTCTTAGCTGCCAAAGTTCCTTTCTTGTTACTATTGGGACCTGGAAAACCCAGAGACTAGGAATAGCTAAATTATTTGAGAGAGAGCTGGATCCAATACTTATCAATCATTGGGACAGGCTTTAATTATAAGGTGTTTAAATAAAGTTAGTTGCTGATCAAATCTGTCCAAGTGACTGATAGGAATTGTAGTCCACTCACTCACAGACAGCTATTGGGGTCACCAGGACTCTGGAGGCTACTACCTTGCAAGAGCATAAAATAGAATTCAGGTTGTGAAAGGTAATATCCTTCAGGTTTTCATCTCTCTAATCTGAAGCCTTTGGGAATTAAAAATTGCATATTTCGTTTATGGTGGCCCTGGAGAAATGATTGCCTCACAATTCTCTCATGACCTTCAGGAAGTATAAGCATCCTATGTATTTGACTTTTTATTCTGGAAGGGAAAACAAGAAGATGTAACTAACTGCAAGGTTCACAAGCTGGTAGCTGGCAGCTCTTTATACAAAATTTGGAAACATTGAGGGTGCCAAGAACCACAGATTCTACCCTTCACACTCTAAGCATTGAGAAAACCCTCATCACCATGAGAAAATTCTTATCACTGTGAACAAGCATGAAGCACACATAAAGTACATATTTTTGGGAACATGAGGTCCTGAGCTTGGAGGAGGAAGAAACCTTTTCTGTTGCAGGTAAGAGAAGACAAATTGTCCCATTAGCAGTGGAACAAATTGAACATGGTTTCTTGAGGAGTTTGATAGGGTTTTTTACAGCATAATTACCACTGCACCCCTCCTATTCTCATACTGAGATGATGACTTTAGGAACTAATTCTCACCTACCACATACTCGTTTGGCAACAAGAACATCTTGGTAGGTTTTGTGCAATGGAAGTGCTGATCCTGCACTGAGAGTCTGAGAGCGCTGCTTACTGATAGTCTTGTACTACAGGAATAAGTTGGGTCTGTCTTTGTACACACTAATTTTCAGGAAACCTACATGAACTGAGTTATTTTTAAATATTTTGTTTGAAATTTCTTTGAAACCTGTTGAAATCAGACAGCTGGTCAAAAATTACTAAAGGGGAACTACCAGGCACACAGATGGATGACACAGCCTTATTTTCCTGAAAACTGGGCTATGTCTTCAAATTCCAGCCTTTGTTGCTGTAGTTATTTCCTCACATGCATAAAACATGTCAGTTAGTGACCTTCACAAAGTTCAACAAAGTGACTTGGATGAGACATAGTAAAACATGTTCTTCAGTGTTTAGCAAGAAAATGAATTCTGTCATTCTGAATGATTACCTGTTGAATGGTGCTTCAAGCGTATCTGCAGAACGTAGCTTCTTCCTACTAAATACAGCAGGTTTTTTTGACTTAACTAGTTATCTTGGAAAAAGAGGCTTGTCTTTTACCTTTTGCTCACCCACCTCCTTCACTTATGAGCGATATTAAACCCATTTGCCTGCCTGTCAGCTTGTCACACACAAGTTTACATCTACACTCCTGCACTTATCTGAATCTACAGATTCACAAAATGCTTTCATAGAGCTGATTTGTAAAAAAAGACCATCTTGCTCTTTCTTCAAGATTAATATTTGTCATAAAGCTTATAAGAGATCAGCCAACTACTCAGCCAGTTCTCTTGAAGGAATAGACAGCTCTTTCTTTTTCTGTAAAACAATTCCCGTGCAGATCTGAGCATAGTGAACTACATATGCATATTGAAGAGAATTTTTTTTTTTAAATAAGACTTTGAGCTGCAGGATTTTTTGTGGCTGAGATTGCTCCTAACAGTTTCCTCCTTCTCCTTCTCTTAAAATCTTAAATGTTGTGTGTTGGCTGTCATAAAGTATCCTGCTTAGGTAAAGTTTCTTAGGTCTGGCGGTTTCATGTGACTGAAAATATTACAGATTTCAACTGAAAATACTGTGTTGTCAGGAAAAGCCCATTTCATGATTATATGAAGCCTTCATTTCCAGTATATTTGAAAAAAATAACAGAGCAGAAAATAGCATGAAAATGAAAAAGAAATTCTTCGTACCTTAGCTGAACAGCAAAAAGTTTGTCTACATCTAGTAATTCTGGAAAATTACTAGTCTTTGTGTGTGCAATGGATGGTTCTACAGATATATCTTGCTGCTGGAAGGAACCCCACTGAACCCTCTGAGCAGTGGGAAGAAAATTTGGTTCAGGGGCTTCTATGAACTCTAGTTAAGAATTGAGTGATAAAAAGGATGAGTCCATTTTAAGAGTGAACTTGAAAATATTCTTCAGAGGTGTAACATTCACATGCCAGAGTAAATATCACAAAGCTACTTTTGCTTCTGAAACTTAACTGCTGTCATAATGACCATCTGTTGGCTGTAGGTTTCTAACATTCCGTGACCTATGACATTTATGACAAATTACGCACCAAAGTGCTACAGACATCTTGTTAAAATGAAGCCTGAGGCCTGCAAGTTCTAACCCTTTTTGTCTTTAAAAGCATGGGTTAAATGGGAACAAGAAGTAGTTTAGACAGAAAACAGACATGGCCATGGCTAAAAGGAAATGAAATCCTAATCCCCTAACCCTTTGACTTTTGCAGCTTGCTGCACAGCAATGTGCTTTCAACCATTAAACTACCTTAACCTTCTGAAGAGCCAAATCAGTTCAAATTGAGTGAAAATTTGCACATTACTGCACAATCTTTGATTGAGTCCTGTTTGAAAATTTTATGGAAGACAACCATTTAATACAATAGTTTTAACCAACAAAATATGTTTCACAGTCACCTCCAGGACACATAATATTTGGTGTCATATAAAAGCAATGTGAAAGAACACTTTTCAAAGTCACAAGTTAGTCCAGCTGTAAAACCCAGTGGTGTCAGTTAGATTCAGACAGATCTCTACAGTTTCCTTAGGGCTAGCTAATATGTACGTGAATTAAAAAAATGTGCTCATTCTTTTTAACTCTTTCTTTGATACACCAGCTTATCTTGTTGTGTTGCTTCTGGCTTTTTAGCTTAAAGGCAGCAGAAACTCAATTCTTGTTTCAAAACGTTAAATTTCATATATATATATATTTATATACACATATATATAATTGAATTATGGACTTTATTTAAAAAAAATATAACCTATATTAAAGTGAAAAGGGAAAATTGCAATATTTTATCTAATCAGTGTGAAACCTCTCCAGTTCTAGCAAATGATACAAATTAAATATCATAAACCCAACAAAAAGCCCCTATATGCTCATGTTATATTTGTAGCATTATGCATTGGAATGTCAAAATAGTAAAATGGCACAAATGGATGCTTTGAAACAAACACCTGTTGAAGTTTGAAAATAAAATTAATATTTATATTTTTTCTCTTATCTAGATTCTCAGTTGAAATAGCATAAGCCAGCACATTGGAAAAAAAAAAAGTATCACAAAATCATTCCTATTGTAAGTTTCTGATTATCACAGGAAAAAATGTTATGTAGGGCTAGGATATCCAGGATCAGGTATCTAAAATCTCCATACATGCTTTTAAAAACGTTTTTCTGCTGTATACCATGACCTTTATATGAGATAATAACCTGTAAAAACAAAGTAGGCATTACATGATAACGTTATATGACTACAGGATGGTGTTTGGTCAAATCACTGTAACAGTTCAGTATCTAAGCAATGAGTGCATACACCACCAGCTTCATGAGCAGAGAACTCCAGTCACCTAATTTTGCTGCATAAAGTCTGCTAAACCTGCATCCCTACAGGCTTCTGTTACCTGCATCTTCAAAAAGGTGGTATTGTAACTCTATGATGTTTCTGTCAATTTGCAGGCTGCAGTGATTGGCTTTGTCTTAGACTATATCTAGCCATTTACTTCTTTCATAAAGTAGTACCATCCTGAAATGAATGAAAACTGCCAAAATGAGTATTAGCAGGAAGGACAGTTTATTTTGACTCACTTGCCCACTGGAGAATCAGCGTGGATTATCAACTAATCTGGTAAGGAAAGAAGGAAAAAGATTATGCAAGGAAAGTTGCATGTAAAACAAGAAATCAAAAGAATATGATGGGTACATCAGACTCATAATTCAGGCAAGAGTTTAAGCAAGTGTGAAAATCACTCCTTCTGCATTTTCACATTAAAGGCTTTGTTTAAATTGGTTATGGTTTTAATTTATTTCTGTTAGAAAAATATCAGATGTGATCTTCATCTCCATAAAGGCCCGGTAACCTTAATTTTCTGCCACATTGATTTACATGGAAGGAAATTCAGGAACATACAACTTAACTAAGACCTGGGAAATTGTTACCTATGGAGGTAAAATAACTCTAGAGTACTTTTATCTAACTTTGAAAATGCAGAGGAGACAGTAAATAATTTTCTCATCTGACATCGGTCTGTAATGTTTTCTTCAAATTTTCCTTCCACAACAGCGTAAAACAGAGTTTGATTGATTCTTTCTCTTAGAAAGAAAAAGGGAAGAAAGGGAACAGAAAAAGGGGCTGAAACCAGGATAACAGCTCACTCAGCTCAGGGAACATAGGGAAAAGAAGATTTGGGTTTTACTCTTGTACTACCAGTTTTCACTTTCCAGTGTTCCACTCCTCTGCTGAAACAATTGTGTTGTGGCAGTCAGACTACTTGAAAAGCACAGGTACAAAGCAAAAGGCACACAGCACAACAAGTAAACAACACAAGCACAGGGAGATGGTGATAAACCTTAATTCCATAATTATTAATTTCTGAAAACAGAATGGCCACAACTGCTAAGACTTAGGCCCAGACCCACTTTGAATCATGGAGGCATGAATCTCAAGCTGTCTTCCATGTTGTCCAATGAATGTAGAGACCACCAGCCAATAATCCTGGTTTTGATCATAAAATGTTCTTGGAGGCTGAGAAAACTTTTGTATTCAACTTTCTGTGTTTTTCCTTTCTCGTCCCCACTATTCCTCAGAGGTTTCATTTTGATAATCTGTATTTTTTAAAATTATACACATAACCCATAAAAATCCCAGTCTAAGCTTATTATTGAATGGAAATAAATTAACGTGTTTGAGCAATTCTAGGGTGGAGAGACTTCAAGCTCATTTAATTTAACTCTTAGATTCATTACAGGCTTTTCACATTCTTAGGCAGAAAAATAAATCAGTACTGCACACTTACAGATGGAATGCCTCAGTAACTTTGTCACTGACAAAGTACATCTCATTTGACCTCAGATACTGAGCATGAAAAACCATGAAACTACACCAGAAAGAGTATATCCACACTCCTGACAGGGCAAGCACAGGTTCATAAGAAATGGATAGAGAGAACTTCTTCTACACCCACACTAGAGCTGATGCCTGTGCTATCGGGTCATCTAGTCTTTTGAATCGCCAAGAGCACATTATATCTAGCTTAACACAAACACTCCTAAAAGTTTCTGTGTGTCTTTACATAACACTTCTTTGATCTTCTAAGTAGCTTATTCATATAGACTAGGAGTTTCTCTTCTCTATTGCTCAAGAGATATCAAAATATTAATTTTAGTATCTACTTTCTGTGTCCTCTGAAAGGCATATCCAAGAGGCTTGATGTTGCCAAAATTTTGTGGAACAGACCTCAAAAAACTTTGTCATTTTGTAAAGCACCTCCAACTGACTATCCTAAAGCAGAATAATTTAAAGGCACTGAAAAATATGGGACATTGATTATGTTTAGAAATTGCTTTCTTTATGCATCTACATTTACTGTGCTGTTCTAAATTATTTTATCATGAAATGTTTGGAAGTAGAGAAGACATACTACTTTTTTTTTCTTTGTATGTTTTAAAGACAATTATATCAACAATATTGAACATATAAACTTAAAGGTATGCAAGTCATGGAGGAAAAGATAAAACAGCTTTCTGTGTGAGAAGTAGTCCTCTAACTATTGTGATTACAGCATTAATTGTGAGTTATGCATACCAGTTCAAACTGTGACAATATATTAAGACATTAAAGTCATTACAAATACTGTACCAAAGAAAACTACTGGTAGTAAGGATCATGATTTTATAGATATATTCCTGTCTGTAAAAACACATTAATCAAAACAAATTAATATTAGTAAGGAGACTTATTAATAGATTTACATTTTCTAAACAAGTTAAAGAGCTTCCTCTCCAGAAATCACAGAAATTTATTTGGATGCCTGACTAAGAGCCAGATTTCAGTTTTGCAAACACTACTCCATACTTTATTACAAATGATCTTTGCAAAACAAACCTCATAAAGCTGTCATGGCCCCTTCCCACGCCTTGTTTTTTAGTAATTTACTAAATACACCAAAGCAAGCCTGGTGCTACCTACAAATTATAGCAATAAAGACTCCACATGCTGTGTAGAGGTTACAGATAACAAAAGTTCTTCCGTACAGGTTTGAAGCTCTTTAATAAGATTTATATGAGCAGGTTAGCCCTTCCTGCACCCACTATGATCCTTGACCTCAAAAGACATTCAATTCAACCAAAGGCAGGACATGTTACAACAACTGCCTTGGACTTGTCCCATGTGGAAGATAACAGCCTTATTTTTTAGATTTGTGGGTCAGATACTGCTGCAGAAAAGCACTGAGACGATAAAGCATGTTAGAGTTTTCCCCCATTACCCATTTGGGCTCATCTGTCCTAAGGGCTTCTTCTGAAATACTTGCTGCTCCAGCTATGGCCTGTTTGTCTCAGAAGCCACTGCCAAGAGAGGTGCTTTGGTAAAGCACTGCTTTTGCAAACGTTTTGCAGAAAGAATTAATCTTCTTGCTATGGTAAATTGGTAGTTGGTAAATTAACTATGAAGTTGGTAAACAGTTATGCCAAACAGAAAATATCAGAGAGGTGCTTTTATAAATACCATCTAAGCAGAAGCAGTGGACATAGCTCAGCTATGGTGGAATTTTCTCCTCACAACCTCAAACTGGTTTTGCCCACACTACTGATTTAGCAGGAAAGAAGTAGAAGGACACAAATCTGAATGCTTAAGATGTGTGTGATGGGTTGAGCTTGAGCTGATGGACAGCTCGTTTGACCAGTGGCGCTTTTCGAAATTTTCATATATAAAGGCTGGAGGGACAGGAAGTGCCCTCTCTTTTTGGGGTTTGACCGTTCCTGCAGGAGGGGGGGGGAAATGGCGGCCGACGTTTTCGCTCCTTGGAGCGGCCTTGAGCCTCTTCCCTCCCCCGGTGCCGGGGACACGGCCCCGGGATGCCGGCAGGACGATCTCCTCAGAGCTCGACAGCTGAGAAACAACTGTGTTAGCTGCAAGTAGCTGCAACATCCAGCCAGAGGCTCCTGAGGACTGCCCCCCCCGTCTCCACGTGGCTGTGGGGATCCTAGCCGAGACTGATGGGGCTAAAAGACTAACATCAGGAAGCCAGCAGCACAAAGGTGAATGGGGCTTTCTTCGTCATAAAGCCTGAACGATGGAGACTACTCTTCATCATGGCATTTCTCGAAATCAGAAANTAATTCTGTTAATAAACTTTTCATTTTCTTTAAGTTTGAGCCTGTTTTGCATTCCTCCAAATCTCCTATCTCACAAAAGATAAAGAGGTGAACTGAAACCACTACACAAAATGGTGTTTCTGCCTGGTTTCGAATCCAAACCCCTACAATGTGCAGTTCCTGATTTCTCTTAGAAAAAGAAGTTAAATAGTCCATGTCCTAAAGGAAGCATTTCCAAAAAACAGTTTCCAGAAAAAAAAAAAAGAAAAAAGCAAAAAAAGCAAAAAAGCCCAAACAAACAAAAAACCCCCTCAGACCAAGCCACCACCACAACCATTACAACATTATTTATAACCTTAAAATTTTATAACACAGAAATCCTGAAATAAAACCAGAGTGAATAGCTACCACGTTATTCCAATGGTCTCATATTACTGGGTAATATTTTGTTAAAACTAGAAAGAGATAATTTAAATTAATGGAATTTGTAGTATCCATACTTAGACTTATGGCTTATCCAGAAGATGACAGCATTGTTCACACTTAATGATAAAACCCTGAAGGAACTTCATGGGTTCCCTCTCCTTAATCTCCTTATCTTTTCATAAAGAAATAAAAGGACTTTTTGCACCCTCCCCCAGCAATGGTGGTAAATTTACTGAAAATGCTTTAGACACTGCCTATGAATAACTGATGTCAACATATGCTTGAAAATCATATATCTATCCTGGTACAGAGAGAACAAATACCCTATAATTTTTGTATCAAAAATAAAAAACAGGCAGTGAACATAGAAAAAAGCTGAGTATCACAGAGATCTAAATTTATGCTCTAGTCAGATTGTGAAACCAGTCATTTCACAAAATGACTGAAAATAGTAGAGAAAAATTACATGAGATGTTACTTGCCAGTTATTTCAGGTTTTTACTGAAGTAACATGCAAAACAATTTTCTGCATGCATATAATTTTAAAAAATCTTTTATATTTATTTTAAAAGTTATCAAAATTAACGATATTTTTTCCAGAAACCATGTTTGCTTTTGCAGTTAAGACTAGCCTCATGCAGGCTATTATATTTTTGCATTTTTTTAGTGGTGTTCTGTCTACCTATTTTACATATTTCTGAGATACAATTACATTTTACAAAATCCTGATCTCTGCCTGTTGAAAACTAGATAAAGGATAAGTCCCAAAGTATTTCTGTAGTGTGATTCCATGTCTCTCTAAAATGGCAAACAGGTTCTGATTACAATCACATGCTCTGAAGCAGGTGATCTGTAGGAATGTGGTCAGGTGCATTGACTTCACAACTTTCCCACCTGAAGAGTAATTGGTTGTTTTTTTCAGTGTTCTTAATGTAAAATATGGGCTGTGAAGTCTTCCTTCACTGCTTACAGGAAACTGGCTTATATAACGTCAGACTTCTGGGAAGCAATTCCATGTGGTAGTTACCTGACTGAGGTCTGGTTTGGATAGAGAAACCTAGTGCTCTGGAGGAATTTGCAGAGCCTTTAGCTCTGAAAACTAGCTTCTGTTAGTTTTAATTCCTACTGAGAAAAGCTGGGGTCTAAAGAAGATACACTGGTACAACAGGGATGGAGGGAGGAGTGTTGAAAACCACAGGCAGCCACACTGTATAGACAACTGATGGTCATCAAAAAAAAGAGCTCACCTCAGTGTGCCACAGAGCCTTCCAACTCCCTTGGTAGACAAAATATCCAGGTCCCATCACAGGGGTATGATCTCCCATCTGTGAAACAGGTCTGTATTTAATACTATAATATGTGTGTTACACTGGCTTGATCTGAGGAGAGTGCATTTTTTTTTTATGGAACCAGGGTGAACTAAGGTTATAAAAGATTTCTGAGGTCATGTCTGTGTTAAACTCAGATCCCTTTATGTCTTCAACACAGAGAGGAGAGAAATTAGCTGAGTACTATGCCTTTGTATCTCAGATACAAAGCTAGGATACAAAATGTTGAGATGTTATTGGTAACTGATACAGGGAAGGAATGAAACAATAGCCCTTCTCTAAGTGATTGAATGAAATGAACAGAAAAGAAAAATCATAGAATCATAGAATGTTAAACATCAACTAATCCCAAACCCCCCTGCCTTTGGCAGGGACACCTCCCACTAGACCTGTTTGCTCAACCTGGCCTTCAACACTTCCAGGCTTAAGGCATCCACAATCTCCCTGGGAAACCTGTTCCAGTACCTCACCATCCTCACAGCAAAGAATTTCTTCCTAATATCCAGCCTAAATTTCTCCTCTTTCCATTTGTACCCATTACTCCTTGTCCTATCACTACAGCTCCTGATAAAGAGTCCCTCTCCAGCTTTCCAGTAGGCCCCCTTCAGATACTGGAAAGTTGCTATGGGTTTTCCACTCAACCTTCCCTTCTCCAGTCTGAACAGTCCCAGCCTTCTCAACCTGTCTTCTTAGGGGAGATGATCCAGTCCTCTTATCAACTTTTTGGCCCTCCTCTGGACTTGCTCCAACAGTTCCATGTCATCCTTCTGTTGGGACACCAGAACTGTACACAGCACTCCAGGTGGGGTCCCACCAGAGCAGAGCAGAGGGGCAGAAGCGCCTCCTTCTCCCTGCTGGCCACGCTCCTTTGGGTGCAGCCCAGAACACGTTTGGCTCGCTGGGCTGGGAGCGCACACTGCCGGCTCACGTTGAGTTTTTCATCAACCATCACCACCAAGTCTTTCTCCTCAGGGCTCTTCTCAGTCACTTCCCTGCCCAGCCTGTGGGTGTGTTTGGGATTGCCATGACCCAAATGTAGGACCTTGCACTTTGCTTTGTTGAACTCCATGAGGTTTGCATGGGCCCAAGTCTCCAACGTGTCAAGGTCCCTCTGGATGGCATCGCTTCCCTCCAGCTGTAACACACAGCTTGGTGTCACCAGCAGACTTGCTGAGGGTGCACTCAGTATCATTGTCCACTTTGCTGACAAAAATAAAACATAAAATGTTTTTTCAGGGCTGTTAAAGCTTTACAGTGGACTAAGAATGGAAAAAATAATTTTCTATACCATGCAGTATATTTGCACATCCTTAGACCAATCCCTTAGACAACAGTTTAAAAAAAAGAACAGAAAACTGAAATTATAAATCAAGCTTCCATATACTGAATTGACAGACTGCCATGGAAAATATATCATAACTAGACAACTGTTTAGAAAGCATTCTTCATATATCTCCAAAGCCAAATATATAAATAAATAATTTTTAAAAAAATATAAAGTCTATTTAAGCACTTGTCAAATTTTCACAAAGGTGAGATGATCGCTTTTTGAACTTGACAGAGACTGAACCCTACTCGACCAGAATGAAAAAAGAGATCCTGAACAGCTTACACACAAAAATATGTAACATTTATTAATACATATGTCTCAAAGTCTGCTGTGATATGAAGTTCAAAGTAGACTGTATTAGCTGAACACATCAGATACAAGAGTTGTGACCCTTTTGCATGTAAAGGGCTATGTTCATTTTCCAGGTAATAGGAGACAACTTTTCAGGCATACTACATAATCAGAATTAACAAAGTTTCATCATCAACTTCACATTCAGGAATTTATGAAATACAGTAGTGTCTGACACTCTAATTCATTCATTAAAACACTCAGCTGATCAGCTAAAATCAGCTAATGGATATTGCCTATATAGCTTATGTGTACTGCATATTGATGAATTGTAGATCTATTGCATAATCTGTAGGCTGCAAAATCGCTCTTTAAACCAGGATACAGAACTCAGAATTTTGTAAATTGAGCTTGTGTTATCAAAGGCAACCATGTCACTTATCATTGATTTCACTTTACCTTGCTAAAAAACCTCCTGGAATTTTGACTTTTCTCATTGTCCTGATATTTTACAAAAATTCTTTCTGCCAACAGGGCAGAAACTAAAAAGTCTGCATACTTAACGACAAGGTTCTGTTATCAAGAGCTAAAAGGTCTGTTCCTATAGCTCATGCTGATGACGTTAAAACAATACAACCCCCTTTTCTATTTCATAGTAATTAAAATGTTAATTTGCTATGAAATTTTACCACTTTTCTTAAAAGCTTTGGATTTCAACATGTAAATATCAGATTTTGAAGACCAGCAACCTCACAGTGGGATATGAAATCTGTGAGCCTGGATAATACCTTTAAAACATTCAGAAGTGACAACAAACTATCTTTTTTGGTTGTGCCAGAAGGAGTTAACTGTGATTAACTGCTTTTTACTCCAGCTTGTTTCACAGTTAAGATTTCTGTCAAGGAATTGTCAGTATAAAACAATATATCAAAGTATAAATATCACTAATAAAATGGCATAGGAAAATATTCTGTGACTACCTAGAACTGAAAGCATTTTATTGAAAAAGTCCTTATTTTGTTTGGCAGTCATCCATGACCTCCTACTGTTGACAAAACTAGCAGCAATTCCTATTTGAAGTATACCAGAAGATGATCCTGCTCAGCAGAAGCTGCTGCTTTAGAGCATTTAGACGATTTATCTCTAAATTAATATTTTCATCTAACACTCTCACTATACACCTTACATAATCTTTAAATTATAGGAAAATGCTAGAAGGTTGTTCTGAGATTCGGCAGCTGAAGTAATGCTGGAGATTTATAGCTCTCTGAAGTCGACATTTGTGACTGACCTACAGCACACCAGGGCTGCTATTTCACTTTCCTGATTCATGATAAGTGCAGCTGTCTCCAAATAAGCCTCCAGAGCCCATTAATGCCCAGTTCACTCCCTTATGGTAAATATGCACATATCTAGCTTCACTTTTTAATGCTCTGTTGCTGTTAAGTTGAATAGAAAATTGGGATTTCTATTTCCTTCTTTAAAAATAAATTTTTCAATTACCCAGGTAGAGTTGACTTTAAAGGCTCTAGTTCATACATTTATTTTTTTTGTCTAAGTAAGTGTTAAAGAAAAAATGCTATTTATACACTAAAGACTGCAAAATCATATTTCACTTGATGAATTTTTTATCTCTTCGTGTAATCCCCTAGCTTCCTTCCCCCTAGCTTCCTTGCATTTGTTGTGTGAAGCGTATACAACTAATTAACAAAATTATTTGCATGATGTTATGAAGGTAAATATTAGAAATAAAGATACTATACATTCATGAAATGTTAAAAAAAAGCACCAATGCATTTGTCATCCCTGCTTTGATATGTTTTTCAGTAATAAAATATACATTATTTTCCATTTGGAAAATTTACTAGTGGCAACATATTCAGCACACAGCTTTGTCTCTTTAGACATGAAGTCTTTGTTCAAGCACCGGCGATGGGTTTTTTGTGCCATTGTCTGATCTGTCAGATTGGATGAGCATGTGTGTTTAGGGGTGCAAAGATGTGCGGCCACATCTGCTGTGCAAAGCCGCAAACTCACAACTCTCCCCACCACTACAATGTGTTGCACTCGGAGCTCTTTTGTTGTGATGGAGCTGCTGGTGGTTGCGTGTCAGAAGTGTCACAAGTGTCAGGCCTCATTATGGTCATGATAATCACTCTAAAACAACCACTTATATTGACCATTTAATATTGAAGGGTAGGAAATTAGAGGCTAGATACCTAATAGGTTTTGTGATATTCAATTGATTGTATATTGGAATTCAAAACCTCAAAGCAAACAATAAAAAGGTCTGTTAACGGAATAATGTCTCTTGTTCTTCCACACAACAGTTTTTTAAATGATACTAATAACACCATGCAAACAGTTGACAAACCATTTAGATGGTGTTTTAGCAAGTGATCAATTTCTTCTATGGAATTATTTCTGTAGAGTTATAGAACAGGAGATATTTAACACACCGCAAAGATTCCTTAAACTTGTTTTTATTATTTTTCCACATTTATATCTTACAAATTCCATTGTCTTCAGCACTCCATTGGGCTTAGCATTCAGTGTTTATGTTAAAAAGAAATAGATCTTTATTAGTATTCAGATCACAGGCTTTATATTAACTGATTACAGAAACAACAGCTGTCAAATTTGAATCAGAATATTTTTGAGTTCTTCAATGCTAAATGGAGTTCAAAACTGCAGTTTTGGTTTTAGGTATATCTATATGACAGTTACATTATCTTTCAGTCACTACTTGATTTAACAGTTAATTTCATAAAAATTAAAAAGTAATGATGTCAACAGGAAGGTGGAAATACATGTATGATATAGAAATAGGAATTCTGTCAGATATTCAAATATTTGAAAGAATTTGTGTTCCACATTGAATTTTTCTGAACACATTTTCTTACTTATAAATCTTATCTTGGACTTTTATTTTTCTTCACAAAGTCACTTCTCAGCAAACATGTGTTAATGGTTTTGGAGAAATTTTCACTACAGTCAAACTGTGGGTGATCATCATTAATTAAAGAATATAGCTGATGATCTTTATGAAATTATGCTTACACAAAACCTACATCTGTTGTCACTCTAATAATGCTCTGCAGCCCACCACAGGATTAATCAATTCTAATCAAGATGGGCCTTTTTAGAGACCTTAGACCTGTATGGCCTCATTAATTCAGATGGTACGTGACAGTTCAGAGGTTTCTTAAACCAGACATAATCTGCTAAAACAGACTTGTGTGCCAGTTTGAGATGCACGCTGTTTTCAGGTTAGAATTCCTGTCTTCTACCTGAAGTTAATGGGCAGCAAAATTAAAATAAGTGGACTCACTTTTCATCCTGAATTTTAGGGAATTATACAGAGCATTACTCACTCAAAACACAACAAAGGGTGAGAAAGTTTACAGGACCACCTTTATAAAGCTCCAATGTCATCCAAAATATTTCAAGTACTATAAAAAAGCATAAGAGAAGGCAAAAGATATGAAAATTAAGGAGAACAGCTCAAATATCCACTGTCTTAAGTTTGACCCATTTTATTTTTCCTATAAACTAACCAACAAGAATTGCTGTTCTACATAGGCAGTGTTTGTTCACTTTTTTCTGTCTCTCTGTGAACTTTTAACACTTGTCATTTGTCTGAGGTCCTGTCCTCCTCTTTTACTGACCTCTCTCTTACACCTTTCCAATAAAAAATAAACCTCAGTTTCTCTCAGCAGGCATGACACCCTCTGTAAAGATGTTAGCTACTTTACTCTGAAGAATAACTACCCTGCCAGAGATAAAAAAATGAAATACCAGGTCATAACACTACTATCTCCTCTACAGCTAGTCTGGAAATATGAGTTTAAATCTTTAGAACATAAAACCCCACTATTATATAGTTAGCTAAATATACCCAAGATTCTTAATTTTTGCCTATGTCAAACATCTGAAGGATATGTAGAAAAATATTATGGATGCATTGTCATCAGTTTGCTCTTGTGTATGGAACTGGGAAGGCAGCACAATGCTGTGAATGATCTCACACTGAAACTGTGCATGGCCACTTTAGCCAGAGATTAACACACCTCCAGAGAACAACTTTTAAAAGCACTGTTCCTTTAATGTCCTATTTTCATGATCAATATGTTCAGTACCCTGCAGTAGAGTCCCTAAAGAACAGAGTGTAGCAAACTTTCCTGGCCATAGCCCTAAAGAAAGTTTTATTCTAGCTCATTGAAACAGAACCATATTTAACTCAATGAGAGAATAATGATTAGTTAAAAACTGTACATTTCAGCCGCCTTAACATGTGAAGACCTATGCCCTTGAGATCCTGAAATGTTATGAACTGAGTTAAAAGTAACTCAGAGGCGATCTTGCACTCTGCTTTGATGACATTAGTAATAAACTTTTGCTAAAATAAATAGAATAACTTATGCCAAATGGGGTTAAATGCCGCAGAAAGTTCACATCACCTATGAAACTTCTAAATTGTGATATAATCTGAACTTTGCACTCAAGCTGTTCTATTTAGAATTATAGTTAGACAACAATTCTTTATTTAGCTCAATTAAAATGAATAGTATAGAAACAAAAGGAGAGCTAGGGCACAACAGAAACACTGCAGAATTTCCAGATTAGGATGCAGTGAAGACTACAAAGCAGAACATTTTAAAACATTATAAATAGGGAGCTATTTATAGTGCCAGGCTTTTTCATTGCTATTGAAATCATGCATTTAAGAGAAAAAATTTTTAATTGCAGCTCTGAAATTGGAATAATTTTCCACCTCTGACTTTGTGGTAGCTACAGAGAGCAACAAAGGCATGGTGGCTTCCAAAAAAACAAGGGTTTGCCCAAAGGACTATGAAAGAAGTAACACTTCCCCAAAACCTGTGGTACCCTTGGAAGGTGAGGAAGGGACACACTAGTCACTCTGAACATGAACAGTCCATGACCAAGGGCTGACCCAGACCTGGTGAAAGACTCTTTTATGAATGACTTAGAAGAAACAAGTTGAGACTTTTCCTAAAGATAAAAAGCCCAGTACATCTTTAGTAAATGAATATTTAATTGTAGAAGTCAAGCTTTTAAAAATAATTTTATTGCTTTTTTTAAAAATCCAGACCTGAGATTAAAGGTTTGGCTCTGTAGACCAAAGTTCCTACTAAAATTCTGGAAGGCAAATGATGGTTTTTAGAGCTCTGTGGAGAAAAAATGCTACTACTATCCTCGTGAAAAAAATAACAACATAATAAAAACCAACAAAACCAACAAACCATGATAACCCGATATAGGAGTTATAAGTAAAGTGAACAACATTTACTTCGAAATATATATGTTTATACTCTTCTCCAATGAAATTGTCTTTACCGCTTTATTGATTTCCATGTTGGAAGAAATTTTAACTTCTCTGAAGGTTCAGGGTTATATTCAAAACAGATAATGTGGGCATGTATGCTGTGTAATCAAATAGCCTACAATAACCTGTAACCTAGGAAATAAATTAAGGTTTCCCTTTCTGAAACCATTTGAATTTGTTATTGCTGCCACAGTTCAAATTTTATTACTTTTGAGAGAATGCTAAGAAACCATTCTACTATCCACAGGAAAGTTTAAACTTCAAAGTTAAACAAATTAAATTAGGAATAAACTGTTGGTATTGGAAATGAATGTTTAAATCAGAATAAAAGAAAGCAATGTTTTTTTAGACAATATATTTTTGCTTCATTATATCTCAAAAAGTATCAATGTCAGTATTCTGAGTTATATTTTTATGTGCCAGATATGTGTCTTTACATTTGTTTTCATAGAAAAGCAGTCAACAGACTATTTCATGGGCAATCAATTCAAGATAGTAATGAGGAAATAGTATGGCCACAGCTAACTGCACACAGATTTGAGGGTCACATATTTGGAACAGAACTAGTATGGCCCTTAATGAATCTATATATTTGATTAAAGTTACTATCTTTTACAGCACTAAATAGCTTTGCATGGAAAGCTAGTTCATTACAAACAGAGTTAAAAGAGACATTCTGTTCTAAAAGAAAATAACTTCTGGAAATTTAAAAAAAAAGTTTAAAAATTTCTTGTGAACTGCTTCCAGTATCTTCATATGCAAAGAGGAAGACTAAATATAAATATTGCAAAAGACAAAGAATGTGTCCAAATATGAAACCCTCGATGAAACAGTACATCACGAAATATCTCAGCGAAATGCCTGGATTAATTTAGCCTGAAATCTACATTCGACTAGTTTTCTTCTTTTTCTTCTCAGATTCTTTTCCTTTTTTTACCACCCTATCTTCTAAATTGTTTTAAATGAGTACTTCTTCATCTGCAATGCCCCTGGTTTATGAATTTCTCAAAATTCCCCTCTTTCTCATCTTTGATAAAAGTTGTCAGTTTTCTATTTCAAGACCTTGTTTTCTTTTCCAGGTTATTTGTCTTCATCCTCCAAATTCCTTTCTTTTAAATTTTCTCTCGCTGTCATAGGTTGCTTATTCCCTAAATCTAACTTTCCATCAGGAAATCAGGAAATGTAACTTTCTTTCCCACAGTTAGCTTTCATAAGAATTCACAATAAATGGAAGCCAATTTGAAGAGTGAAAATACAGCTCCACAAAGATCAGTAGTGGATTCCATCCTGCATCATGACCTCCATCAAGGAATGTAGGTGGCATCATCAACAATTTCAACATACAAATAATGACTGTGCTAATAGTTCAGAAAAATGTATTCCCATTTCTAATTTAAAAGATCACAAATGACTCTTGCCCCATTCCAAGCCATTTTTCAGTAAAGCTGCATGAATAGCAATCCATGCATGTCCCACATGGAATCTGCATAAAACAAGAATAATAAGGTGTAACTTGTAATTCTTTACCCGTGAACTATCCAACATGTAAAGTGCAATTTCCAGCAGACTAACAACTTTACTGTAGGACTAGGTTGAGTGAGACCTGTCATATTCTTTGCTTTTGTTCTGCATTCTGGATAAAGAAAAAGATCATCTGTGCCATCACGCTACTTTGAATCTCTCCTTTCAGGCTAGCAGTGTGAATATGAACATCTGGAACACAATTTATTTCTCCTTTGTATCACCTTTGCAGTGTGTTAAGGGCACGTGTTTCTCTTCTATTAATAGACATTGCACCTCTCTATCTCACTCTTACAACTCTACACAACTCTACAGTGTTATGCTACAATGCTACAGATAGACTTTTTTTTTTTTTGATTCCAGGTTGTTTATAATCTTTTCGGTTTTGGCTTCTCTTTATGTCCTCTTGCAAAGTATCACCACAGAAAGCATGGCCATAAAGCAGCTGGCATAGCTTATGCCTTTTGTCACTCTGCCTTTCAGGCACAGATATGGTGTTTTTCTGGGTAGTTGACAACACAGGCCTTTTATATACAGAGTGATGGCCCTTGTTTCATTCACCACCAGGGCATCTCTTTTTGTATGGGATAACAGAAGTATTAAAAAGGAAAAACAAAACAAGAAAATTGCTTTCACAGTATTTCCCCCCACCCCCAAAAGTATAATCAGAACTGAAACACAAGGCTGGACAATTATTAGAAACATATGCATCTCACATGTAAATTCTGGGCCAAAAAACTAACTTCAGTAAGTAGCCAGAGTTACAGAATTCTATATTGAATCATAGTTTAACTTTTAAAACACCATTTCTGTTCCATAACCTCTCATAAAGAGATGGTATTCTCAAAACACAGTCTTTTAGCATGCATAGGTTATTTCTCTATGTAATATTCAGCCACAACCGGATGAGCTGTTCAAAATTGAAAACTAGATTTCTAAGAAATGATATTATCAGTTCAGAGCCAAGAGCAACACTGAATGCTGGGACTAACCTGTTTCTTCCGATGTAATTTTTCTGACACATGCCAACTGTAATCTCCTTTTTCTTACTGTTTCTAACAAGACTTCATTGTGGAAAACTAACTCCAATGGAGATTAACTGATTTACAATCATAGAATCGTTTCCACTATCTCTTTACATTTATCATGTAAGTTGTAGAGCATGACACAGGTAAAATCCTCTTGCCTGCTTTGAACCAGTGAACATTTCTATTGCCCATGCCACAAAACAGTTGGAAAATGTTTAATGCAACAGTAAATTTCAGTTTTCTCCCAGCTCTTTGAAACAATAAATTTTTGTCTTCAATAGCTTACATTTTTTTACTCTGAGAGAATAAAGCATTACTCTCTGTGAGTGATAGCAATCTGTTTTTCTGTCCTAGCAGGAATACATTAACCAGGAAGCTCTCTGCACATGATTATATTTCTCAGCTTAGAAGAGACAACCATTAAAATATATCAGTGAAAAATAACGTCTTCCTTTAAATTAACTAATATCTACGTTTAATGAAGCTCAGTTTATAGTGATTTTCTGGATGAAGTGCTTTTCTTTCAGCCTAATTATGTGCACAGCTTTCAGACAACAAGGAGTGTCTTTAACATTAGATAAGAACCTAGGCTTTTATCTCAATCAATAGTCTTTAGCCTTTGAACTCATGTCAGAGAAAGACCAGTCCGTCACATTCAGTTCTACCTGACCTCTTTCTTCTTAATGCACACTGCCATTTACAGAAGGAAAACACACAGATATACAGTATATGACCAAGTATTCAGGGCATTTTGTGTACAGGGGGATGGGATCTTTTATGGCTGTAGAAATGGGTGACTGAAATGATGATGTTAAAATTTTCTTGTTTCCTTTCACTGGGCTTTGTGTATCTCAAAGGAGCCCCATATGGTGCTCTTTGTCCGTGTCATTACCTCGTTACAGCCGCTGTCTGCCAGCCAAAGGTAGAATGCTGCAGCTGTAGACAGCGATACAACTGGAATTGTCTAAGGTCAACAGTGCCGTAATTACTTTAAAATGTCAGCGTACAATAAAATACAACAGTTCATCTGGCAGAAAGCAAATTAGCTTTGACCATAGCGTAATTACCCTTTTCTCAGCACCATTAGAAGAGATCAAATCTCCACATTCAGTGTTTGAGGAAAGGCCATCAGAGTACACTCTACCTGACAAGGATGCACATTTGCCATTTTGAGAAGTAATTAATTGTCCCTATAATAGAAATTTTTATATTTGACTCTGGAATTGAAATGCGTAATAACCTGGCTTCTTCATATTTAACCATTTCTACTCTGAGTAGATATGCATTGCAAAGTGAAACTAGGTGATATCCACACAATGAACACATATTAACCACTCAATCAGTAGAAAACTGAAACAAAGTTATTTTTTATTAATTGGCTTAAGCCTAATTGGACAGCCTCTGTTCTCACCAACACAGGTGTAAAATCTGGGAAAATTTTGCTGTAGCAAGTGACATGACTCTGGGTTTATAAAGGTTGCTTTGACTTTGGAACCAGTTCATTATATTGTTTGGGCTACAAAGTTTTGCCTAAAAGAGAAAAGAAATTCAGAATCCAAAGCACTGGACACAAGAAATAAATAATTACTTTTCCAAAACTACTGCCTTCAATTTTTGTTTTCAATCTCATCTTGTTAAACTGAATATAACCATACTTATTAGAGTCCAAATCCTTATCAGAGTTCAAATCCTTATCCCAATCTGAATTTCAGCCAAAACCTCTTACAATGAGATGGGGCTGAAGAGCCTGGGGTGTTGGGACAACTGCCTCATATTGAAGCAGCTACTTCTTCCAGGGGTTTTATTACCAGTATGTTCACATATATGTTCACCAGTGACGTGTTATTCTGGTTAAACGGGGAACAAATGGCAAGAAGCAGACCTGTGACTACAGTTGCCGTAGGGCAAAGCACGGTGCCTTGCATGCATGTTCAATTTCATTACTATTTAAGGGTTTTGAGGGAGGTCTAAGCTGATTTGAAATGACTTGCAGTGTCTGAACAGTATTCTGTTGTGTGTCTCAATGTGGATTCACATGGAATAGCTATTTCATACCAGAAGTCCCTCACAGAGTATTTACTGAACTCCACCAAATGTGAGACATTATTATGCATTGTGCTGTGGGTTTTACTCATGTCTGTAAATGTTAAAATTGCAATTGTGACTCTGAAACTAAACTATGAAAGATTTGATTAAAAAATCTCGGACTATGGCTGGTAAGAAAGATAAAAATGTTATAGTGCATACCAGAAATACTGGAAAGCACGTAAAAATGGTTTTTAAAATACCTTTGCTCTGGAAAGCATATATTTTTATACTTAAACATATTTTTGAAGTGCAATACAGCAAATAACACCTTGAAAACTAAAAGAATATCTAGACCTAGTTACAATACTTTGACAGGTTCTAACCAGCTCATCTGCCTATAGTATTTCCTCTGTCTCAAGTGTCACTTACAAGTCCTTGAATCATAATTATACAATGATATTTAGACATACAATATAAATGCAAACAAAGCCTTTTTTCACTGAAATGAATTCTCAGCATGACAGGGCAGATAAACACAAACTAGAAAAAGACTGAAATTTTGCTTTGCTTGAAAAAAAAGAGAGAAAAGGGGGAAAAAAAGGAATTACAGTTCTCTGTGGCTTTGCCTGCTTTGTGCCCACAGCCAAAATAAATGTGTCTCACTGTATATACAGTCCATGTTTGAGGGTGTTACTGAAGGTCTAATTCAGCTTTCCACATCATTGAATCTGTAGCTCAATCTTACTCATGTACTCATCAGCACTTTCACTCAAAATGGAAAGTTAATGGAAACTCAGTGTAGTCAAGTGGGAATGAGGAAGAAAACACAAAAATAAATAAAGCCAAATCACAGAAACTAGGTCAGAATAGAGCTCAGCTCTTTATCTCATTTTGAGAGTCTATGTAGAAATGTATGTATAAACAATATAAATTTTAAAAATTGGTAGAAATAACCAGTAAAATAATAATAAAAAAAGATACACAGAAAAAACAATGATGAGAGATGAACACACCCCACATTTTTCGGCAGTTTTCTTTATTGAAATAATATATATTGATATAACATTCATTAATATTTTCTCTTTAGTATCATTTAGTCATAAGTTTTCTACTGGTTGCAGGGTCACCCGGATATGCCTTCAGGAGAACAATGTGAAAGGAAAGAACAGAAATGAGCAAATGTTGCAGCAGCAACAACAGCTGAAAGACAAAAAATGCCAGCAGTACCATCCCCAGCCTCAAAAATCATGCCTAAGAAATTCCATCTGAGAGAACATATCAACCAAACAAACTCGTATGGAGCCTGGCTTTGGTCTCATGTATGTATGTACCATAAAATCTGTATCAATCCAAACTCAGTTGTAAACACACTGCAGATGAAATCCACATCCATTTGACAGTATATTTTTGGTCTGCACTGGCATATGGCAGAATACAGAACCAAAATTTAGAGTACTTGTTCTTCACTGGGCCTGGCTGAGAAGCAGCATAGTTTGAAATAGAAAACGTTTTTCTCCTAATAGTGATATTTATGAAGAAACTCTGAAAACTTCTTGTTGTCTAAGTTCTGTAGGAGAGTAAAGCAAAGACTTTTTGCTTGATTTAACCTCTTAAAGATTGTCCATGGAATAACAGCCCATTTTTTATTTATCTGCCCTCAGGTACAGTTATATGAGGACTTACCCATGTATGGAAAATACTGGCAATTTTACAGCTGTAAAATAATATATTCAAATCCATTTTTTATTTATCAGGATATGTAAGACAAAAACTTAGGATAAATGTATTCATGTCCCATAAAAGCATGAGAAGCACACTACAAATCTTATCTTTTTGTTTTCTGGCTGACTGTGTCTCTTCTCCCACTTAGTATCTTACCATGGTTTGATTGTGTGGTTTTCTTTCAAGATTCCTGAAGAGTGGAAAGATGAGGTGTTGAGGTGAGGCGGCATTTCATAATTAAAGGATAATGTCCACTGGTGGTGTTTCACATTACGTTATCCAAGGTGTCTTCTTAGAGTAATGTCATTATTCAATTATTGATAGCTCATTCAAATATCTGAATAACAACTAGCCCTCTTCAGAGCACTGATCCCAGCAAAAATTTTAAGTCCTCTCTATCGCTAAGACGTACTTGTAGGAATCAGGATGTTGAGGTGTGCATATTCATAGGCAGTCTGGCAGGACTGTAATGATTTAGTTACCTGAATTACACGGACACCACATGGCGAAATGCAGAGTGGAATAAAAATAGCTGCTGAATTTTCCCAAAAGTGAGTAGGTCCATCCTTCTTGGATTCTTAATCATAGCACAAACGAATTCATACACACACATATGAAAAGCTGTAAGTCCATTTTACTCTGGACTTCATTTACAAAATGTTCCCATGCAATGAAACAGAGACACAGCATCTGATGATTCAGCCCATCTGGTTTATATCTGAAGAACAAAACCATTTCAAATTGCTTATACATAACTCTGTAGAAAGGAAGAAAACAGATAAGCATTTAAAAAAAGTGTTTTGATGGATACCAAAATTATCCTAATTGATTGAAAATTTTTTCAGGCTAACAGCCTGCTTTGAGAGAAAGAGATGAAGCAGTTCAGAGTAGCATGTGGCATAGCACAAGCATCTTCTGATACCCAGTATCATAGGCTGCACCAGATCTTAAATATCTTTGTTTTCTATCTAAAGACACAGACGGATAACTACTGAAAACAAAACAGGACATGCAATTTCATGATGTTCAGTATGGCACTCACTCTGCATTCGTAATAGCACTTTGGTCGCATAAAAATCTCCCTAAGTTTCTGGAGAAATCCTGTCACATATAACATTAAACATTATTTACATTTAATTAGGCAAAATCAAATCCTGCAAGTTAGTTCATTAGATTTCTCTGAGGCCAGTTGTTTATGTAAGCACCGAATCATTAATATGCAGCTACTTCCATAATTATAAGGCTGTCAGATAAGAAACCTGCTGCCTTGGACAGATAAAGAAACTTTGAGACATTCATAGATATAAACCCCGATTCAGCTCTATCGTGTTTGGAAAAAACTTAGCTAGAAATGCAGAATCACTTTCCAATGCAAACCAGCCACACAGAAGTGAAACAATAAATGTCACATTAATATGACTTAGGCAGGAAAGCAGAATAGAAAAGAATGACTGCAAAGTCTTACTGCATTTTCAGAAAGAAGGAAAAGACAAAGAAGTTGAGCTAAAATGTTTTGTATAATTCTAAATTTATAAAGGTGGTGAAATCATATTTCAATCCATGACAGGAAAGAATTTTCTTTTAAAATGGATCTTTATTTAGGCAGCAACATCTCTGAATGATATGGTGAAATTCAAGGTGGGGCCAGCGTGTTCCTACTGAGTACAATCCAGGATACTTGGCAGTTATCTAACAGGAGAAAGATAGATACCACATTCTCCCATACCCCTTTTCCTATTTTCATCATACCTTAACCCTACCTTCCCACAACTACCACATAGGCATGTATGGTCTACAGTGGACTTCAAGGATTATTCTAACTTAGCAGAAGGATCTGCTCTGAAGAGGATCTATTATCTTTTTTTCAAAGATGACAGAGCATAGATTAAACATTGAATTTAACTGGTCTCCTAGGGCAGGTTTCACATTGGACCTTCTTTTATGATACACTTTATCTTCAACTTCTAAGTATATACAGAATGAAAACACACATTTCTTGAGGGCGAAGCACTAGATTGCCACAAGGAAGGGGATAACTATCTCATTTGAAAATCCTTCCAGCTAAGGATTGATGCTGACCTGGACACCAAAGTATCTATCTTCTTACAGGAGGAAAACTGCCACTTAGTAACTCTTCTGGTTAAAAGAAAAAGTCTAAATATTTATGTAGAACCACATTACAGTTTCCCCAAGACATCCACATAGAGCTGCTCTGTAGGACACAGAATGTATGGAAGGTCTCAAACTGGCCTTTGGGATAGGCCTAAGGATTTTGCCCTCAAATGTCTAGTATATCTGAAGTTTGTTGACATACACTGCCTTTCATAGCTGCAGATCCAGGCAGGGGCAGGACCATGGAATGACAGGTTCTTGGTCTCAGCCACACAGCCAGATATTAGATCCTTTCTGCAAGGAAGCTGACTCAAATTACAGACTCAAAACTGACACCAGCTCTTGGCTCCAGCCCCAGTGATGTGCCCTATCACAGGGGCCCAAAGGATGGTTGTGGCCCATGATACTCTGGGACAGGTGTTTGCTGGCTGACAGAAAGATGTGGGACTGACAGCCTTGACCAGAATGTGGCACAGCCTTGGGCAGGGTTTTGGCTAAAGTGATTGAGGGGTATTGCCAAATAGTTTGTTATTCTGCTGTTTAGTGCCGTAAGTCCACAGAAGGACAGGCCAAGAACAAGATTCTGGTCTCGTTCCATTCCTCTCGTGTCACTCAGAGAGATTTCTGCTTCTTTCTACATAACCTTTCACTAAGGTGAAGGAAGAATACACATTCCCAGGCTGCACTGCCCCATTGTCTCTACAGCTATGTGAAAGGAGATTTTATTGAGGTGGGGATCTGTCGCTTCTGCCATGGCTCAAGTGAAAGAATGAGACGCTTTGAGTAGTACCAGGGAAGGTTCAGACTAGATAGTTAAAAGAATCACTGAAATGGTGGCAAGTGTAGTTAGGCATTGGGTAAGTGGCCAGGGGAGGTGGTGGAGTCACTGTCTCTAGAGGTGCTCAAGAGGCATCTGTGTGTGTCCTAGGGATATGGTTTAGGGGTGATTGTAGTGGTGCTAGGTTGATGGATGAAGCAGATGATCTCTCCCAACCTTGAGGACTCTGCGTTTCTATGGTCTCACAAGCAGCAGTACTCTCCCCACACTGCAGGTGATTGGAGCTCCATGCCACTCGCCCTTTATGTCCATAATATAATTGGAATTACATTTTCTGTTTCATCAACCATTGGCTGGCTCTTCTGGTTTGTGTGGTCTTTTGTGGAAACCTTCTGGACCTTTTTCTTATTGTGCATATCACATGTGATTTTTAGATCTTTAGTTATGTGCAAAGATGGGGGTCGATCTCTTCTCCCAGGCAACCACTGACAGAATGAGAGGACACAGTCTTAAGCTGTGCCAGGGGAAGTTTAGGTTAGATGTCAGAAAAAAAATTCTTCACAGAAGGAGTGATGGGATGTAGTGGTGCATATTAATGAGGATGGATTTCCCTGCCCAGGAGGGCAGGTTGGAGGACAGTGCCATGGGTGGCACCTAGGTTTATGATACATCCCCCTGGGTGTCTCCCTGGTTGAAGAACCTCTCCCCCAATCTAGTATGTTCTGAGTTATTCGGTTATGGATTGGTTCTTTCCCTTATGTTTATGTATTGCCTTTATTGCTTATGTAATTAAGTTCTAGAAAGTTCAGCTCTGTTACCCCTGTCATTGGTTTGTTCAAATAAGTTCCTCCTCTTGTATTATGTTATTGGTTATGTGTCACTCCTTATCATTTCCCTATTGGTTGTATCCTTGTTCCTCCCATTCTCCACCCCCTGTATAACTTTCCCCTGCAATGGTCAGTGGGGGCTCCTCTCCATCGAGCCGTGCCATCAGGCTGAGCTCCTTGTTGCTTCCCCTTCATGTCTCCCTGTTCTCCTGGCCCCCGGGCTGGGGAATAAAGACTTGGATTGCTGCAGCAAGGAGTCCCTCTCTCCTCCTTTGCCTCCGCCGTCGCTCCTTTGTTATTCGACTGCAGCCAGCCCCTGGCGGGGGGTGCGGACCTGCCCTTTGAGTGAGGGCAGGACGCTCATGGCTGGTCTCCGGCCTGTTTGCGCGGTGACCGGAGCACCAAGCTTGTCACCCGCCTGGCCTCTGGGGGGCCAAGCGGTCAGCGACAATGGGGCATTGGAATGTGCTGCCCAGGGAGGTGGTGGAGTCAGTGTCCCTGGACGTATTTAAAAAAAGTCTGGCCAGGACACCCAGTGCCAGTGCCATGGTTTAGTTGATGAGGAGGTGTTAGGTCATAGGTTGGACTTAATGGTCTCAAAGGTCTGTTCCAATCTAGTTAATTCTGTATTCTGTGATTCTGTGACATGTAATATACACATATAAAGTATATCTTCACTCTCCTTATGTGAAGGAAGTGGAGAGACATTCAGAGGCTGCTCTGAGATGATGTGGGTATGATGGTGTTGCCTATCTTTGGTCTCAAAATCAAGAACCAAACATGGTTAGAGGGGAAAAAGGGGTTTTACCTCAGCATTTATTTTAAGGATCCTTGGTGCACCCTGACCAGGTGGAACACGCTGGAATGCACATCGAAACATGCACAGGTACAACATTATAGGTTTTACCAATTAACATATCTATCAAAGATTCCCCAATGAGAGGCTGAGTGAACCCCTCTCCATGAGGAACTTTACCCCCTAGATAGGCTTATATTAGTTTACAAAATGTGTTTCAGAGATCTTGGTGTCTGAGGCTTGTAAGATTTTTGGTCTCCTGGCTTTAATGGAATATTGGGTCTATGCTAGTTATCAAACCTAAGGACTTAAAATATGTGGGCTAAAAAGCACTTAAGAATACATAAAAGCTATATAAAAGAGTATATAAAAAGGCGTATATAAAAAGGCAAAAAAAATCATCATGGCATCAATGGTTTCAAAACATGGAACTTGGACCATCAACCACAGAGAGTATGAAAACACACGGATGTGTGCCAAAAGCCATGTACTTTGTCAGTTGGATGAGGGCAGAGGGGGAGGTCAGCTTGTGGTACAGGGGCTCCATGCAAACCTCACCATGAGGTTATCTCTTTGCGCATAACTGGGTGTTCTGCACTCTGCCTCTGGAAATTTTCACTGAGGTCATCAAAGGAAAACTCTTACTATATATCACAAGCCACTTTCTTGTTTACTCTGCTGCTGCAATATCTTTTCAGATTAGGTACAAAAAGATACCATTAAAACCTCTCACAATATAGAACTGGAAAACTAAGCAGTCACAAAAAAACCATTTTGCTGAAACACTTGTAAGTTTTATGTGACTATGCTGGTGTATTCATTAGTTGACAAAATCAAAGCTTTACATATTCATTCATTATCTAATGTGTGTCTACGTTTCAACAGTTTCAGCAGTTTCACTGCTTTCTAGTATTTACACCAATGGACTAGGTGACGTTATATTTGTATCTCATGCATGATCTATCCGTCTTTTTCATATTTCAAGCATTGTAAGCACTCATCAGAAAAACCCTTGCTAAATCAATGGGAACTTCTGTTCAATAGGTAATGGTCTTCAAAAATGTAAATCAGGGGATGCTAGAGGAAGAGCAGAAAATTACTGAAAATAACACTTGGTAAAGAATTATGTACCCTTATATGGTATATTTGGCTTAAAGGTGATGCCTCTCTAAGGCATTTTTCAGATGTAGACAAAGGAAAGGTCAGGCAGAGTAAGGCTATATTGTGTAGAGAGTCTGTAACAACTGAATCTGTTTTATTTATTAGGGGACAAGAAAGTCCTGACAAAACAGAGTTATGAAAAAGATAAACGAAGAACTTTCTTTATGAGAGCAAAAAAATGCTCATTGGAATTAGATAAAAATACAAAAGGAGTTTTCTTGTTAGGTGGGGCATAGCCTGTACAATGAACTGACACTGTATAAGATTAAGATATAGATGAGCAATGCTGGGAATGTATTTTTGGCTATGCACGTGTATATTTGAATTCCCACTGGTTAATAAAAGAATAGAGATTAATAATGAAAAGATTATGCATATATTTTACATATGCATAGCTTTAAGGGTTTCATCATCAATAAAAATATCCCTTACTGTAGTGGTGGCAGGTAGTGATCAACTCTTCAAGCAGCATGAGCTGCTTAAATCTTTGATCCTGTTCTCCAGCAGTAAAACACTGTAGGTGTTCGGCAGTCTCCATCATTGTTCCTCTCACACAAGATTTTACCCTGCCTCTATTGGCAAACATATAGCATAACACTAATCAAATCCTCTTTCATGTAAGGTTGACTTAAAAAATATTCCTCTGTAGTACTTTTTGTGCCACCTCAGGCACACTATATAGAATACCAAGAAGAGAGAATGAGGACTTAAATGAAGAACTCATCCAGATAAAGCAGCAAATGAGTATTTCATTAATTAGCATGTTTTCCTTCCGTTCTTCAACCCCAGTCACCAAACATGTACAATTGTAAGTCATCTAGTGATGCTTAGTCACATCTAAAAAGCAAGCAACACCTGTAAAAGGGTTAAGTAACCAATAAACCCGTAGAAAGCAGAAGTAGACAAATCAAACACAGTGACAGAGCAAATCTGAAGCCAACCACATGCTCATTAAAGCAATGGCATATTCAAAATATTTACAACGTTTACAGCAATCAGCTTAGTGCAAATGAAGGAAAGTTCTGTGTCTGGGTTTTTGTAAGAGAGAGGAAGTTAGCACTGAGATCTGAGGCCTGTTAAATAATTCCTTATTGAACTAACCCTGCTTGCCTTTTGGCTTCCAGTTACAGAGGAGTCAAAGACCAGACCTGTAAGCCATAGGGTCTTTTCTTAGACGCAAGGAAGTTTTAAAACGCAACACAGAGAAGTGTTTAAAACAGAAGGTGTCATTCAGCAGAACACGTGATCTCATTTGGAGTGTGGATACTTACGGAAGATCCAAAACCTTGGGGCAGAGTTGGAGTGTGAAAAGCTCAAAAGATATTTTTACAAAGCTTCACCAAAGCACTAAAGAGACTGACACATAATTTTGCTGAAAATTTTCCTAACCTCCCATCGTTCCAAACTCCAGACAACCTGGATGCTTTTTCCTCTTTTATTTTCTTTTTCTCTTAACCAAATGAACTTCACTGGCCCCAACCTCTCATCATTCCTGTGCTGCTCAAAGGTAACCCATGTCTTTAAAAACAGAATTCAGGATCATATTAGTGTATCTTTAACACAGTAATAATAGATGTCAAGCACTACAAATTCTCTATGCTTGCCCATCAACTTCTCACATTACAAAACCACAAGTACTGTTTTCCTAAAAAGCACCTTTCAAGTAAGCTGCCTTTTAGTGAAATGTGACTGCTACTGTGTACAATTTTAAAAATGGCTTGACAGAATTGCTAATGTTCTCATTCCTTCAGGATATTTCCTAATACTTGTAGCCTTTTCATGTTTCTAATTAGGCCAGTAATGGTCCCTGAAGTTAAACCAATTAAAATTATTTACTGTGACACATAGTGTGGAGATAATTATCTGATATCTGAATCCAACTTCTGCTTACTTCGCAACATTACTTAATAGAAAACAGGGAACCTGATGCCCATGCTTTCATTTTACTTGTCTACCAAATATGTTTGCCCTATAGCAAACTGTTCAAATAAAGCATTAAAATCTTTGCGGTGCTAATCAAAATGTTTAAAATCGACTCACACTTCATTTATAGTACTGAGAAGCATAAAAAAACCTCTCACATATTACCTTTTACATTATAGTTGCTGATCAATTTAGTATTATACCTACATTGTGCACAGATAATGCAGCTTATGCAGTTTCTAAAAACATTTCTGGCTTTTTTGTTTCTCTTGAAAGCATACATGGAACTGAAAAAATACTTGACTTTTTTAGACTTGTGGATACAATGGGGTTATTTTTTTTTAATAAAATAGTTTCATCTCCTGATTTTATTTAGTTTACATGTCACATTTCCACAAGCTGACTTTTTCTGGGAAAATCATGAACTGATATGATTTTCCAACATATCATGTTTCATAACTAAGCCTTTTAAATTTAGCCAAAGTTCACTTGGAATGTGCCTCACGGGAAGGGGGGAAAAGACGTGACAAAAAGAAGGAAAATATTTCACAGGATAGATAGTGTTTTCCACAGAGTAACCACTACCAGAGAATCCCCCTTGAGGGGGGGAAAAAAATCCTCTACATCACGAATTCTGCATTTGGAAATAATTTGGCCTGTTTGCAAAGTGAAACTGGTTGAAGTCTTCACACAGAAACTTGAACCAGTGAAAGAATTTATATTTTTGCTGAAATCTGTCAAATGCTGCAAATTGCAATAATATAGAAAGGCGTTCAGCAAACTACAGGGACAAGCCAAGACCATTTCCTCACGACAGGATACCACTCCCTTAGCAGAGATAGTGGCAAGTGGCTCTGTTTGCTTTGCCAAGTTCTCTGAGCTTTGTGGTCAATCTGAAACCCAAATGGAGTGCTTATGGGTTTGTCTAATTCAAATTTAACATCACATTTTTGCACTTCTCTGGTAATTGAAAATGTATACATGATCTCAGTGTGCAAGAAATGTGCTCTACTTACAGGCTGAGTCTGCTGCAACAAATGCTGAACAGGGAACAACACAGCCTGCTCCCCTCCCTGCTACAGGGATGTGACTTTTAGGGGATGAAGGTAGAACTGTGCTTTATGTTCTGCTGGTCACTGGACTATGGGATAAGTCAGCTCGGGTGGCTTACCTCTCTGAACTTTGATTTTTCACATCTGGCATATAAATCCTTAGCTTAACATTTGAGGCATTATCAGCTAGATTGTGGTTTGTGTATGATGCACAGGAAGAATTATCAAGTTACAATCCCTTATATTTTGTTCCAGATTTTAGTTCATTAGAAGCACACAAAAATATGAGGAAAATGCATTTAAGGTCACCCCTGTTCCCCTCATTTCTTCAAAGATTTCAAAGTAATGACTTAAAATGAAATGTATCATGAAGAAACACATTCTTACATCCTCATTATCGATTCCTTCTATTTCCTTCAATTTTTCATACATTGCAGTCTTCAATGTGCCATCAACTTGCACTTAAATGAATAAAGCAATTGCAAACATTGTTAGATATCATTCTCATGGGGAAGTAATTTCATATTTTGGCTAAGTTGCCTATCCTGACAAAGAGTATCAAGTTAGCTTGCGGACAGTAACTACTCTGTACATCTTAATTTACTTCATATTTCTGTCACCCTCTTGTCATTGCTAACTAATTCAGATACATTCTTTTATCTTACTGATCACCAAAGCTAATTAATTCTTGTCTGCTCTTGATGCTATTGAAAGCAAAGGAATGTGTACCAATTCCTGTCATGAAGGAGTTAAAAACTTCTCAGCCTTCACTCTGGAAGGTTTGTTCCTATGCCCTTTTACACAATGACAAGCCGTTAAGCATAAAACTAATTAACATTTCAAAAACTAGTGTTAATCAATAGTACACAGCTTCATTGGGAGCCTTGCTCTGTCAAGTTTTTCTGCTTGATTTTTTATACCATATTTTTCAAATTACTGTGCTAGTTTTAGATGTGTTTGCTGGATTGAGAACAGAGTGAAATATTAAAAGACCTAAGTCACTAGAAATACATCACTGGTATTTTTTTAGTATCTCCACTAAACTCTAGTTATTTATTCTGTTGTTCCTCCTCCATCCTTCCCCCACCATTCTGTTGAGTGGCAGATCTGATTCTCATCCGTTTTTATTGTTGTACTAAATGACACATTATATTTAAGATAACAATTTATCATCATCGTCTAGCAGAATTCTAGTGAAATCTAAATTAGACCCCTCCTAAAGGTCTGTCTGTGTGGTGGGGTTTTTTATGTTGGAGAGAATAAAAAAATTTATTTGTTATTTTTGCATTTCCTGTTTTGAAAGCAGAATGATCATCATAATTTCAACACAGAGAAACTGGGGAAGTTTTCTGTTTTAAAGAAGCTTGATAGCTTAGGCCTACTGTTGCTAGTATGCATTCAGATATGATCTAAATGGTAGAGCACTTTAGCGTCTGCTAAACCAGATTGTAGCAGAGAACTATCAACAATATATAAATTCAATACTATGTTCTCATTGTTGAGCTGATAATGACTGACAGGTATATATTAGTGAAAAATTAAGAAAGAGGTAAAGGAGGGTGCCAGCTAAGTCTTCAAAACTGCACATGTGGATATTTCATCTTGGCGTTTTTGAGCATCAAAAAAAAGGAGTTGACAACTCAGCTGACTTACGTGGTCTGTTTTCACTTGCTTTGCATTGGAAAGAGTGGAATGTATATGCATTGTGCTGCTGTGGATAAAAAAATTACTGTGAGGAAAGCGTTCTATCTTTTCTCATATTTAGTAATTTGCAGTAGAGACTTGAAAATTGTTCAATTTCCTCTAAAACATTACTGCTATCAACTGGGTAATAATCAAAATCCTGAAGTTTACAGGTAATGTAAGCAAGGGTTTAAGCAGTAGGATTGAGAGATTGGAGGGCAGAATGAAGTAATGAAATTAACTAAAATTCAGATTTACTAAGATTTAGAGGTAATCCAGCTACACTGTTCAAAGGAATGTGCACCTCCAGCCTCAGTTATCAGGTGAATTCACTGAAGTGCTGGAATTTCTACACCTCTATGGAGGAAACAGAGAATCAATCTCCACAGCAATGGAGTAAGCCTTTTATTTCAAATGTTATACACCAATGCAGACATAATGGACAGACTTGATTAGTAGAACCTCTCCTCAAACCAGACTTTAACAGGCACAAGTAGTTACCTGCTGTGAAGCCAAGCACCTTATTGGATCATGCCCATCCTATGGGAATCCCCATGTTTTTTGAAGTGGGCTTCTGAGCTGTTCACTGGCTGAGAGCTAAAGCTCAGTGTAAGAGTGGAACAGCTCCATTGTTTTTTTGTGGGTCCATAGGCGACCTCACACACCTGCAACACAACTAGCATAGTGGCTTGGAGCCAGGAAGGAGACTGAGGAGAGATTAACCTCGAATAAAGTGCTTGTCATACTGGTTTTAAGGGAACCTAAGCGTATTCTTCATTCTAAATGCCGGGATTCATCTCAGACAGGCAGTCAGGCCATTCACATCATTTCTATTCGTTTTAGATCTTAAACTTCCATTCCATCCTGTTTGCATAACAGTTCATGAAAGAAACGTTACTACATAGGCAGTAGGCCTAAAGGAAAAGTGGTATTTATGTGAACGTCTGAAAAAATAAGTCATTTTCATTTAATTTGTTTTGACTATTCAGTGTTAAATAGAAAGTTGTACAATGTAGAGCTCTGTCATGTCGTCGATTCAAGTATATCACAATGTAGCCCCTCAGTATTCTTGTAAGATCATTGATGTAACTTTCAAAGCAGAAGTATGGCACTACATTGCGTGTCAATATCCATGCTTTTGTCTACTACTTTGTATTAAAACACCTTTCTGAAAGTAAGTAATGGCATTATAAATATAATCAAGTCCTAAATTATTTTTCTAAAACCAAAGGAATCCCATCTCTAACCAACAGAAGACACTGTAAGGCAAATTCATAGTCCCAGACTGAGTAGAATAGATGCAATCTACTTCCAGGACCTGGACCCTCTGATACTTTTTCTTCTCTGTAGATTATACTTTGAATTTAACTCATTTTAGTCCAATAAGATTCATTAAGTTAAAGATTCTACAAACACTTGTGGAAATTTCTGTTTTGTCAATACGATATGATGTCACAATTTGATCAAACTGAACCTACTCCTCCAAATCCAGCTAATCTGAGTAGAGACTGCTTGAGGAAATTTTTCTAAAAATCAGGTGGCAAGGAACATAAGGCTGTTTTCTCATGAAGCATATTGCAATGAAGTTTTTGAAGCTCGGATTCCTTTGCAATTCCAGTGGAGCTGTACTTAATTTCATTCTAAATGCACAACCAGCAGATTGTGATTATTGAGGATACATTTACCAAAACAGCAATTTAAATAAACATACAAGTATAACATAAAGTAACCTTGCCATATCGGCTCAGTAACAATCAAGGATTCCCAGGAAGGTGTATATAAAACAAGTCCTTAAATACGCAGTTTGGTAGTGGGAATTAATTCTGAGACATTTACCTTTTAATTTGTTCTAAAAAAACCCAAACCAGCCTCAGAGAGATTTCTCTCCAATTGCCATGTTTTGAATAGGTTAGCTGGAGTGATTTCTTTTTCTTGTATCTGAAAACAATTGTCCCTTGTATGTTTTTCACCACACTTTTCTGCCTAGAGTACAAAAATTCCCCATGAAGACTCAAGAAAATGGGTAAAGGAAAGGGGCATTGTTGTGCAGACACCCGAAATGATGGTACAGAAATTTCTTTTCAGTGGACCACTGAATTCACCTCTGACTGACAGAGATGCAAAACTATTCCAGACTGAAGAGTCATATTAGTTTTGTGCTTTTCCATCTCTTTTTCTTTCATATGACAAAAGTTAAGCTTAGATGTTACAATTTTTTAGGAACATTCTATGTTATACACAGAATCAGAAAGATCAGAAGAACAAATTATTTACCTAAATTTTCCTTGTACGAAATCCTACTTGGATGAAAACTGACCTTCCTTGGACCTCTGGAAAGCTGTAGGACACTGAAAATAACAAAGAAATCGTAAAAATATAGCTGGTCTGAAGTCGTGAGTGTGCTGTTAAAGGAAGATTTAAAGGATGGTAAGTACCTGCAAAGTGTGTGTTAGGGAAGCAGAAATGCATAAAAAATTTTTACAAAGTTCTGTAGGTAACACTGGAGTAATTACTTGCCCTGTATCTATCAGTGAGTTTTTCTTGTTCATCAGTTTGCTTATCAAAATGTCACTTTTTATGAATTTCATCAAGTGCTGCAAACTGCAGGCTTTTAAAAGCAAACATATAAGAGACAAAAAGAAAAATCCCTTCCTGTTACTAGAAACTTTCACGTCTCTACTGGCTCATATTCACAGGACCAGCCATGAAGCAAATGGGGTGTTCCCCATGATGAACCCCCTGCTCTCCAGTCACAGCTACTGCTCATTGAATACCCATCCCTTCACCATGGTTCTCCACAGAGATCTCCAAATGCCTCAAGTTTTCTAAAAGGCACTGAAGTATTCTGAACAAATAAAATAACTTTGTGAGTATAGTAGCTCATGATACCTGAGCTCCTTTGGATTTCTCTTCACTCTTAACTACAGTTGTGAAGTGTCAGATCTAAACCCTGGTAACGGTAAGTGCCATGTTCTTCCTAAACGCATTTCAAAATGCATAGACTTGTGCATGGACAAGATGGAACACGAGAGGCCAGAAGGGCTATTCCTGCTTCTTGAGAAGAGAACTATACTTTTTCTCTGCAGCTGTGGATACACTTCAATACCAATAAAACCATGATTATTTTCAGTATGGGAATGTTCCTGACCTCTGCAGGCACTTTAAACTTTTAGTTTTATTCTTTCTTTTTTTTTCCATACAGTGTTTTTACAGTCATAATTTTTCCTAAGTGAGCTTCTTGGAGAAAAACGTAATACTTTTATGTGTATTATGGGGATGAAGTGAAGTATATGTCAGCAAATTTTTGGAAATAATTGATCTTATTATGCTTTGTAAGTGAAAATCCATGCATCTGTCCTTTTAACTGAGATATGTTTCATTAATGGTGATACTGTAAAACATTGTATCATAAAGTATTTGCTAGACACCATTTTTTAAAGAAGAATTCTCTTAAGTGTGTCCATTTATCTGTTTAAATCCTTTCTTTACACACCAGTTAGAAGCATCATCCTTCCCAGCACCCAAGCCAACCTGTTTTCTCCAAGAAGCTGAACACAATCCTGTTGTGAGTGAGAACCAGGCTTCCCAGACTCCTGAACCTCTAAAGAGCTCTCAGAATATGATACAGTTGGATGTCATTACAGATGTTAGACCTCAGTAATTAAACAGGTATCTATCTCTTGCAAAGTGAATTTATAAATACTGTGTTCATAAATTACAGCATGTATTTATAAGCTCTAAAGCTCACTGACAGGTCCTGAGATTTTGCTATCCCATTGGACCAAACCTCCTTCTAGGGTGCGTGTTTCAACCCCATTTATGTTGCTCTCTCCCCTTTTGACTTGTCCAGCATCTTAAACCAACCACTCTGGGCAGCTAAAGGGTGAACTTGGCTTCTCTGCAACCCAGATACTGAATCATACCAGGCAATTTTCCAGCAGAAGCATCTGAGTGTTTGCTTGGCCTTTTTTTGGCTTATGCTGGCTGTTGTGGTGGCTGGAAGAGGTCTGAAGCTAGAAAAGGAGAAGTCTGGTGGGCTATCTTTGTAAGTTTTTCTTATTCGTTCACATTTAATTGTCATACATTTATCCCTCAATACCTGTCTGAATAAAGGCCCTGAGAAAATTCCCCTTGAGACCTTTGTGTGATATGAAACCCTCACCATCAAATTTCTTCACATGGTCCCTTTGCATGTTCACTGTGTTTGCTCCTGCTAGCTTTCCTCTTGCACTTATGTTTCCTTTCTCTTGCAAAACCATAATGAAATTATTTTGTAGTTAGCATGCATGTTCATAAGATATTTCTCTGCAATAAGAGGCTTCATGATTATTTTGCATCTTGGTTTGAAAGACAGGTGTCTGCTAAGGAAGGCAGGAGCCTCTCTTGGAATGGAAAATGTAACCCCCTTCCCTCCAAATTATTATTGTAATTTTGAAATTAAGGGGCTTTCAGGCAAATATATGTGAAATAGGAAAAACAGTTCTTTACTAAAATATATATAACAAGGCAATAGTACAAAAACACTGGCTTAATCCTGACAGAGTCAGGATACAACCTGACACCCTGCTGGGCAGGGTGGGGGTACCAGTCCGATTAAGTGGTGGCTGCAGTCCTCTTGAGGTGATAGATATGGCACTGTCGAAGCGGTGATCCTGTAGAAGGGTCTGGTCTTCCTCTGAAGGTCCAGTGATTGTTATTTAGCTCTTGTCCTCTGGGAATCCAGTAGGTAAGGGCTACCTGTGGTGTTCCAAACCTCAGATTATATCCAGGTAGGAATGCTTGGTTCCTCCCCCTGGGCGGAGCATCTCACAATGGGATGATGTAATTTTGTGAGTTATGCAGTGAGGCTGGATGGCCCCTTAACAAAAGATATCCCCCGGAGGGAGTTATCAGGGATGTGTCACGGAAGAGATAAAGAACCCTGCCCCACGTGGTTTTAACAGATGGTGACAGAATACATACTTTTGGTTACATCTTACATTGTAACCTAAGAGATTTCTGTTTCAGGATCTAATTTTAGACTCAGACCATCACAATACACTTCATATCTCTTATTCCATATTCATAGTTTGATTCAAAAAACCAAGATTATTATAGATAAAACAGAAAGACTTTTGTAGATTTTCTTCTTTTTGTCTTTCAATCAAATTTTAAGATGGCATGGATTTCTGTTTTTAATGAAGTTCTCAGGAAATCAGAAGTACTTATTTATTTTATGGACTCTTCAAAAGAAGACCACATGAAGCCGGTTGGAAAAGTTTTAATACTTATTCTTCATATCCAAAATTAATTTTCCCTCTATGTTGTCTTCCAATAGCCAACAGAAATAAAACTTCATATTTATGTCTCTAATGTCTAAATGCTGACAAAGCTTCTTAATATTACTTCTGTCATTTGCACAATTCTCTTGAGTTAATATTGTCTTAATAGTGAGTGTAATACTGAGGTGGAAATGATGCTCCTGGTGAAATCTTACAATGACAAAAGGTAACATCATTGAGTTGTACTAAAATTTGTATGGAGTAAAGCAGCAGATTATGCTGCAAATAGACAGAGGATTTTCCCCCCTCTCCTTGTTGATAACTTTCTGATGAGAATACACAAAAAAAGGATGTAAATAGGCTGGGTGTCCTTGCTTTGCAAAGTCAACTCTCTATATGGTAAGATATGTGACACGTATCTCACAGACAGGAGCTTACAATCCTGTTCATTAATTTTATCACTAACATAAACTTTTAATATGCATATGATCAGTATATGGGACTTTTAGGGCAGCTTAAAATGACTGTAACCTGTAATTACTACTCCTGTACTTGATTATAATAATCTGATTGCAATTATTCAGTGATTTTAATACAAGCCCCAAGCTATATAACAATAATTCAAGTGCAGTGATTGGGAACATGTTTCTGTTTGGCTGTGAAATGATGTTTTAATTCGCACTGATTCAGGGATCTGGCTATAGTTCTATTCATGTAATTAAGGCACATTTATGCAGTCAAGTACAATAACTTTAGTTTGAAGTGAATTTAATTGGTACAAAGACTCTATATAAAGTCAAAATGGATCATAAGCATGAATTCCTTAGATAGGAATAATAAAGCAAAGATAGCAATACTTGGCTGCTTTGACCATTACAATGAGATGGCTAATTTTTAGATAAAAATGAAAAGGCACATGGGAAGATGGGAGAACATGTTTACAGTACTATAAGATGCATTTTAACTAGGGTCCAAAATTTACTAAAAGTTTTATCATTTCCATGCGCTTGTCTTAGTCCTGAGTTTAAGCCCATGATCAGAAGAAGGACTTTAAACATACTCCTGGAAATGCTTTATTCTGATGAAAATTTTGAATGAACCTAAGTTTTTAAATGAGAGTAAACTCTGAAGGCCATCTCGTCTGTTGCAGAAGCCTCTGAAGGCTATCTCATCTCTTAGATCTTCATTTCAAAATCAGAAATGGCAAAAAAAAGTTTCACAAAACAAAATCAAGGCCTCTAAAATATGTATTTTGAAGCCTTACATGGAAACTGTTTTCTATCAATGGAAATGTCTTTGCAAACAGAAGGTTTTACTACCTTTTAAAACCCCCTTTTTAGACAACTAGTAAGATACTACAAAAAAGCAGCTGCCTCATGAGTATATATATTAATTTTACTCTTACGTATAGTATAAAATTACACTTTTTTCTTCAACAAAACCATATTTACTTAATAAATCAATGCTTCTTAAACATAACAGGGTTTTTGTGCAGACCAAAAAGGAAAGCAAATAACTTAATTACAATACGTTTCTTATTAGCTCTTTCACTTCTTACTTGAAGTGAAAAACTGTGATGACCCACAAGAGAAAAATTAAAAAACAAATGCATCAATGAGTATTTGTGGTTGTCTGGGGATAACACACTTTTTACACAGTGACTTCCTAGGTCAAATTTTCTGTATTTGTAATGGTATGTGGGAATGAAAATGTTTTAAGAGAAAACCCCTCACAAACAAAACAACTAACCCAGAATCTGGAAATAATGTAGAAAATTGCACGAATAACAAATCACCAAGGAGGCTTATGTCAAACTGCTTATTCAGGGAGAAATATTTTTTCTGCCATTACTATTACCATCTTCCCACAGAGGCTTTTCTTTTTTTTTATTGACATTGACAATAAATGCATAATTTAATGATTACATGTGAATTAAGTGTTGCTAATAAACCAATTAATCACTTCAATAATGATTTTGTTCAAACTGCGTGAACTGATTTTTTTAGTCTGTGACATCTGAACTTAAAAAAGAAAATGCAATTTAGATAGCTATTTCTGAACTTCATCAAGTTATTACACCACATATTAGATATTCCCAAATCCACAACACTGTCCTTAAACTGTTTTGATATCTGATGTCCTGTTCCAAGAGAAAACCTTGCTGTGGTCAAATATCTGGTCTCACAAGGTACTTGCATGGAATAAAATTAACTGTATTTTAAATTTTTTATTTTAAAAAAACCCTTACTGTTTTGACTTCTACAGAGGTAGAAAAAATGTCTGGTTCCACACCAAATCAGTCAACCAGTTTTGGCCTTCTGATTGTTGATACTGCGAGACAAAAGTTCTAGGGCTTCCAGAGAGAATTCATTAATAGCGAGAAGACACTAAAATATGTTTAACTGTACTCATAGGTGTAATAGCCACTCTTACCACTGCACAACAACTTTAAAAATTGTGTTACCAGCACATGCTATATTGGCTTGTGCCTTTTGCTCAGAGGCAAACACATACTATCTAACAAACAAGTTGTACCTACTTACTAACATTACTTAATAATATTTTTAATATTGTTTTTAACCACAATAACTTGTCAATGACAAATACCATGCCATTGTGACAAAAAAAAAATCTTTGGAACTTGACAGACAGGATATACCAAGAGTTAAAGAACGAATGAAATTGTGTCTATATCTCTTTCATCAATTCGATGTTTTAAAAGATTAGCAAAATCTAAATACTTGTTTAATTTTTTCAAATAGTCCACAAATAAAACGAGTTTCAATAATGAACTTGTAAAAGCTTATGAGAGGGAAATCTGGTATAATTTAATTTTTGTGCTCTGTTCCTTGGCAGACATTTTTGAAACTTCAGAATTTTTAATTTTATCTTAATTTTGATTAAGGGCTGCTGAGTTCTCTCTCCCCTGTAGTTTTGTTCAGTGGTTTTTCCTACTTCTGATAATAATGATTCTATAGAGTAGACTTGAAAATCAGCACAGGAATATAACATGGCTCCAGTACTAAGGGGTAGCTGTATCATTGCTTGAGGCCCTTCCACAAGGCATCTGTGTCAGAGCAGGCTTGCACCCTGACAGCTCATGCATTAAAAAACTTTTGCCACCTCTTGTCATGCAGTTATGGCAGTGAGACTGAAGTTTCCCTACAGAGTGAGCTCCTGATGTTTTGACATCTGCTTCTCTGAACTTTAACATGCCTTTCATTCATGCTGAATACCATCAGATTTAAAAAATACTGTCCCTGGCTCTAAGCATTTAAAATCAGCACTTAATTGCTGTCAAGGCAAGTATTTTTATCAATATATGCTCATTCATTTGTAAAAATTACACTCCTTAAAAATACTGGCAACAAAAAAAATTAAACATTTCATAATTCACATACCAGTAACCAAGAAAATGTGGACCAAACCCCACCAATGAATCACAAACTGAACATGCTTGCATTTGTGAAACTTACAGAGGTCTGCGGAGGGACCTCTCTTCCTCGAATGTGTCACTTGGTTCAGTAATGGCTGGTCCAGCTTTAAAAATGGAGTTAAGAATCTTCCCATTATTTATGTGGGTGTTCTCAAGGGCATTATTAATACCACTCATATTCCAAAGTATATTTCAAGACACAGTGTAATTTATTTGTACACTGAATCACCACTTGGCATTTTTCCTGATGTATCAAGCACCAGATTACCAATAATAAACATATTTTAGCAATATTTTAAAGCCCTAAATTACTGTATTTCTAATATGAATTGCTACTTTGATTTTGTAGAGCATGCAGGCACATGAAACTTTTAAAATAAGAAATGAAAAAGCTGTTAACTGTCACACTTTTCTAACAGGAAAGTAGAGGAAATCTCAAAAAAACCCTAAAATTCCCCTCTTTTGTCCTAGTTGATGATGATATCTTTTCCTGCAAGCTCAGTACGTATCTACTTCAGTTTAGATTACTGACAGGGCAAAGGTTTGAACTGAACAAGTCAACTTCAAAATATTTGTCAACCTTGACTGTCTACTCAGTAATGATCACAGAAGTGTAAACCAATAACAGGGTGTTATCTAAGAAGAGATTCTGTGCTAAAAATCGCTAATTAAGGACTTGAAAAGCATTATGCTTCCTCCCTCCCCCTCTCCACTTATTAACTAAAGTTGTGTGATGTGGAAAATAAGTTTTTCAAATCTTTTTAGAATTAATGAACACATTTCAAGAGATTACTACTGTGTCCTCAATTCATCCAACTTCTCAACCACTGCTCCAAGGGAATCACATGACTACTTGACCTCTGTAAGATTTTAAGAAGAAAAACAAACTTCATAAAACTTAATCACATTAGTTAAAGCTGTAAGGAGGTTTTAATGCCCCTCCTAAGCCACCCAGTTCCATTACCTGAAACCCATCAACATAATCCTTCCTTAGGAAAAAAGGAATGAATCAAACGGAAAAGATTTGTAATTGAATTATCCTCAGTCTCGGGGCAATTAGAAACATTTTTTATTGGAACACCTAGATATAACCTTGACTGCTTCTAATTAGTCCATCAATTCAGATAATAAGAAAATGCAGGAACAATTTCACAGTGTTGTAAAAATTGAAATGAGTTCAATATTGTTGCATGTATGTCTTAGGAAGGCATAGTGAGAGAACACAAATCAAATGGAATGTAAAACAATCAAATGGAATTTAAACCCAATACAAAATAAGTTATTTAAGGAGTACTAGGCAGCTTTAGCTCCTGTTAAGTAAAGTTACATATCTACTGTTTTAACTATGTTGTTTTTGCAACTTCAGGTAATATTTTTATGTCAATAAACTTACAAAAAGTTATTGTTGGAAAAACTTAAAAATATTGTTCGCAAAAGTTCAGAACTATAAGCCTTCTAAAAATAACATATTCTTGTGGTTTTGTTTACTGTGAGTTTTCACGGAACTTTCAGTGTCATGTGAGAATCAACGGCAAATGCACAATTCACTGCAACGGCAAGTAAACACAGTAAGTTATAATCCTGCATTTTATGTTCCACCTTCTTTTTATGTTTAGAATCCCAAATTTTTCCTTGCAGTTCAATTCTTTTCCTTGTATATCAGAAAAGAATGCTGACTTCAGAAGATGAGGCACTGTGGAATTAGATTGCCTTGGAGATGTTCCTGTATCTCTTATTATGTGAGTGTAGGTGATTATTTTCATGTTTTGTGGTTGGGTTTTTTGCTTGATTTTTACTTTGTGTGATTATAGTTCTAGATTCTGGGAAACTCTTCAAAAGGCAGATCTTTCATATCTTTGCATTTGCTCTGCTGTTAATTTAGTGTAAAAGAAGAATCTTGAACAGGGAAAAAAACCCCAAACTGTCACAGAGGAGTGGAAAAGTAAAATGCATTTTCCTTAATGACAATGTTAATTTTAATGTGTTTAAACATATTTCTCACTTGAAATTTATTTCAAGTGAGAACTTTTATCCCGAGTGTAAATGAAATTTTTATAGTGAAGTTTGAACTTAAGCTTAACATTCTCACACAAGCTTTTTAAAGTTTATTTTAAGTTACTTAACATACAATCTTTCACAGTATGGAAAATATGGGAAACAACTCTGGAAGTTGTACTCCTAACTACTTTTTCTGTGGAGACCTGTCTTGTTTTGTTCTTTTCAACCATAATGTGCTAGAGTGGAAGCCAGACCAGAAAAACTGAGCTTAATTCTCAGCCCCACTGGGAATAAACACTGCAGCTTTACTTGTTAATCCAGCAAATTTCACCTTTTTTACCACTGATCTTGCTGTGTGCAGTGTTTGGCCACTCATGATCAAACTACCATGCCACATGACCAAACTACCAGCCTTTTTATTTTAACAATGGCATTTTTTAGGTCAAAATGTATCAAGATGACATATAGACCTAAATCACACTTTTGATAAAGATAAGTCTCCAAAGTCAGCAGTAGGTTAAAAAATATTGCCTGTATTCACATAGGTTGCTGCAAAAGGTTGAATACATGTTGTTTGAGAGATGCAAAGTGTGTTCTACAGATGCCTGATAGGCTTTTTCAGCAGTGGAAAAATAACTGCATTACAGCAAATTGTCAGAACAAATTATCAGTTCCAGCCTTCTGCTACTTCTACCAGATGAGCTATCATTATTTTGTGTCATGGAGTAACACAGAAAACCCTTGAAGAACCAAAGAGATGACACAATTAAATTATGATATCTTTTGAAAAGTCCCATGATGGTTGATTCAAAAGCATCACAAAGATCTAAGAGCCTTGACTTTTTTTAGTAATACTGCAGGTCTACATGGACTTCCATATGGATATCGATATTTCACAGGGACAAGATAGTAGGCATACATTGAGACTATATGATCTATTGCTCTTTTCTTTGATCTTGGTGCAGTGGAACCATACATTAAAACTACTTTGTTCATACAGTGTATTTTAGGCTTCACCACAGGATATGTATTTCCTATGAAAGTACATTTCAAACTTATTTCCTTTATCTTGAAAATATTTGGCTGTTACAATACAGCAACAAATACCTAATGGAGAAAAGAAATAGCTTGAAAAAGTAATTTGAGAGTCAAATTTATTTACAAACAATTATCTTCTACTTAGATCTAAATACCTAAAGATCTACTGTGGATATTAGATCTGCATTTCTTATACTAGAAATATGTGCAATTTAATTAATAAATCACCAAAGATTTATTGAGATTTATCTTGCACATTTTTGAACTAATGAAGTTTTTTCACAGAAGTCACATAGAAATTGGCATTGGTTTTCTGCTTGGTTCTTCATAAAAGTACTCATCTAGACAGCTGACAGTGGTATTCATAAAGCTGCTTAAAATTATTAGGGTGCAAGCTAGTGCCTCTTATAGTCAGAGGCAAAAAAATAATTACATTAGAGTGTTTTATATGTGGGTAAAATTTTGTACCATTTCATATTTTTACATGAAATTTGGAAACAAATTATAAAATAAATTTTAAATAATCTGCCTAATAAAAGGAAAATCACACAAAGGCATAATTTAGTGAGAAAAACAATTTGATGATCTGTTTTGTAACTGGTTTTGGTTTAAACACAAACCATGTTACTGTCTGTAGCATTAGTACTGTGTATACAGTATTCTGAATCTGTATTTACCACCATATCAAAAATCCATTGGAAATGATTAAAGTCAGTATCTCCAGCAGCTGTAAGCACAGCAAGAAGATACAGCTTGAAAAAAAGAAGTATCAGCAGTCTGATGAAAAGTACTGTGGGAATTTTGGCAGATGGAATTAAATGATCCAAACCTGAAAAATACTAAGTCACGATCTCCTAGTACCGATATCTTCTTATTTCACATCTGAGTCTTGTCAACAGCTTCTTAGACATCAGCTGCTCCCAGCTCACATGCTGTCCTTTTAGGATCATCAATATTAAAATTTGTCTGTTTTTAGAATCTTGATATGGTAGGAGTCATTCCATAGAGTTGCAAGACAAGAGGAAATCCATCAGGGTGGAGAAATTGCACCAACTGGAGAAGCATTAATATGCTGCTTTATGTTCCTCTGCTGACAGAGTACAGCAAGGTGAAAATGCTTCACTGCCCTGACACCTTACAGATGGGTTAGCTGTGCTGTAGCATGGCATTACGGAACAAACAAGACATAAATTTACGCAAAACTTGAACATTTTCGTTAGTCACTCCCATGTACCCTGCAAACCCTTCAAGTTTGCTTTTTCCATGAAGGATTAGATGTTAATGCTGCTGGGCTTCCTAACAGTGCAATTAAGTAAAAATAATGGATTAATATATCCACATAGAGGAGCACAAAAATGGATTAACATCTATCAAAAGAAAAAAGATCTAACCATGTCTATATACATGTATATACAAAGACTCTCAAAAGCACTGAAGGATTAAACTTTCAAGTTGAAAGTGTGCCAAGGCAGAGTCAAGGAAAATATAAATGGTGAACTATAATATTTTCCTTCTTTTAATTTATTTACATAAAGCTAATATGAAGTATTGCATCTGTCTGAATGAGGAAGAAGTTTTACATACATAAATACACTCTACAAAACATAGGAAATTTTATAAAAATCTGGTAAACTTTATAAGCTTAAATACCGAAAAGTCAAGAACATGCCATATATTCTTAAACCAGGGGAACTGTGATTCTTGTTTATTATAGTTGTTTAATAGCGAATACAGGTTTTACTTCCCTGTGGAAATTTCACAGAATCACAGAATCATTTAGGTTGGAAAAGATCTTGGTGATCAAGTCCAACCTATAACTTAACATCACCCTGTCAACTAGACCATGGCACTAAGTCCAACACCGAGTCTTGTCTTAAACACCTCCAGGGACGGTGACTCCACCACCTCCCTGGGCAGCCCATTCCAATGCCCCATCACTCTTTCTGTGAAGAACTTCTTTCTAATGTCCAGCCAAAAACTAATTTGCTGCAGCTTATGACTGTGTCCTCTTGTCCTGTTGCTGGTTGCCCAGGAGAAGAGACCGACCCCCACCTGGCTACACCCTCCTTTCAGGCAGTTGTGGAGAGTGATAAGGTCTCCCCTGAGCCTCCTCTTCTCCAGGCTAAACAACCCCAGGTCCCTCAGCTGCTCCTTACAGGACCTGGGAGTCCTGGTCAGTGGCAAGTTGAATATGAGTCAGCAGTGCCCTGGCAGCCAGGAGGGCCAAGTGTGTCCTGGGGGGCATCAGGCCCAGCATTGCCAGCTGGGCAAGGGAGGGGATTCTCCCACTCTGCTCTGCACTGGGACAGCCTCACCTTGAACAGTGTGTGCAGTTTTGGGAACCACAATACAACAAAGACATGAAGCTATTATGCAGAGTCCAAAGGAGAGCTGCAAGGATGGTGAAAGCTCTGGAGAGAAAGCTGGCTGACGTCAATCGGTCTGTTCAGCCTGGACAAGAGAAGACTGAGGGGAGAGCTTATTGTGGTCTTCAACATGCTCATGAGGGGAAGCAGAGGGCAGCTACTGATCTCTGCTGTGAGATCAGTGACAAGACTCACTTGTGACCAGTGACCAGGACTCAAAGAAATTGTCTGAAGCTCAGTCAGGGGAGGTTCCGGTTTGATACCAGGTAAAAGGTTTTTGCCCAGAGGGTGGTTAAGCACTGGAACAGGCTCCCCACAGAAGTGGGGAGTCACAGCACCAACCCTATCTGAATTCAAGAAGTGTTTGGACAATGCTCTCAGGCCTATGGTGTCATTCTTGGGGTGCCCTGTGCAGGGTCACGAGTTGGACTTGATGATCATGATAGATCCAACTCAGCTTATTCTATGGTTCTATGAAATTGTAATGTATACGAGTTGGTTTGTAGTTCAGCTTTTGGTTAATTTCTGAGGGTGCAAATCCCTAGATTTTGAACACAAACTCCAAATTTCCATTTCTTCTATGATATTGGAGGATTCATAATGAAAAGCCACCTTGAAAGCAGTGGTTTAAGTGACTTGCTCAACATCACATGAAAAGTATTTTGTAGCATCACAGACTACTCTGGAGCATGGCATAACTCTTTTGTCTTCCTTGTCCATTTTCCAATCTGTACATGAAATATTACAAAGACCCTAGGTCAAGAGCACTTATTTGTGAAGCAAGACTCTTCTCATAACTGGATAACATTATCTCTTCTTCCTCCCTCTGAGCCTGGATGCTCTGCCTAGAGTGAGATAAACCAACTCTAACAATGTCCTATTTGCAAAACTACCAGTGGTGAATGGAGAAAGAGGTGTCATTCTGCTTTGGTGTCGAATAATGCTGAAACCAGTCTGACTCATCAATCCCAAAGTTAAACAATTGGAGAGTGAGGTGAAGATGTGGTAGGCCAGATAAAGTATCTTGATAAAGAAACAAACAGGTGGCACTACTAATAACTTATCTAAAGCTGCTGAGCTGACATAGATGGCCTGGAGACATATGACTGTCAGTGAATAATTTTAAACAATAAATGCCGAGGTCTACTTTTTAATGGAAGAGTCTTCTAATATATGACTGCTTGGAGTATATGTGGAGATTCCTCCCTCGTGTGGGGATGATGCTCAAGGTTACTTCTGGAAGTTGAGAAAAAGAGATTCACCTAGGGTTGTTGGTATGGTATCAATCTCTACTTAATAATTGGGTTTACTAGCCTTAGTAAAATTCCTTTTTGTATAATTGCTTCAATATTGCTTATATAGTGCACTGTACTACTGTACTAGTTACAGCCCCTATACTGTGTAATAAATAATTCTCATTAAATTTATTTGTCCAATAATTATAATAACAACTTATATTTATAAAAATAGATCTGGTTTGTCATCCTTGATCATGTGGGAAAAAGTTGTCTAGAGGTTCAACTACACCTATATAATCCTCTACACATAAACCATTTGTTTTGTTCCACTGTCGTGAACTGCGAGGAGTTCTTTTAAAACAAATAGTCTAGGACAAAATTAAGTCAAACAAGACAATATTGTATCTGAAAGCCGTTTATTGGTAACAAAAAGGAAGTTGCCCTGCTAAAGATTAGAAAAGACAGAAAAGGAGGAAGGGAAATAAAAAACGATGGCGAGAGAGAGAAAGACGGAAGACAGAGAGAAAAAGCGGGCGTAGAAGGTCGGGGAGTGCTGTCAATGTCCAAGTGCCGGGAAGCCTGCGCAGCTCTCGGAGAGGCACAGCTCCGCACAGGCACAGCCCCACACGCACAGCCCCGCAGGCACAGTTCCCCACAAGCACAGCTCCGCAGGCACAGCTCCCCACGGGCCAGCTCCCCGCAGGCACGGCTCCCGCGGCGACGGGCGGCCGGACACGAGGGGAAGGGGTGGGCNAGGGGAATGGGTGGGCGCTCCGGCAGGAGATGCAGAACCCTGCACAGGGTCGCGGCGGGGACCGCAGCAGCAGCTGGATCGGCGAAGCAAGGCTGCAGGCAGACAGGAACGCAGGGACAAGGTGGGCAGGGCGTCGGACAGGAACACAGGGAGGCAGGACAGGGGACGGGAGGCTCGGAGTCAGCTAGTATCCGGCCAAGTGCCCCGCGAGAGGGAGGATGAGTGATAGTAAAAGCAGGCTAGAGCCAGGGCAAGCAGCTGACGAAAAGACCAGAAAAACAAGACCAAAAAGCCCAGGCCAAAAGAGCCCCAGAGATTGTGACGCAGTTACTTTTTATGCCCCCTGGCTCCTCCCAAGGTCTGCCTGCTGACAGGAGACCATTGGTCCGGTCCAGCCTTCCACTGCAGTGCATTGGTGGGGGCCTTTTTCCAACTGATTGGAGAACCTCTCCGGAGGGTACACTGTCCGTGGCTGTCTCCTGCTGTTTGCCTGTCCCATGTGAGATGTGGAATGGTTGCCTGCCAAAGTCTCCCCAGAGACAAGGCTTTCCCGCATCTTCTCCTAGTTGTCTCCTGCAAGTGGCACATGTGCAACCCCTCCCCCACGTGGCTCTAACAAACACTGTCGAGACAGAAGTAAATTGCCTCCTCACACCATTGACAAAATATCTAGGGCTAAGTTTGTATCCAGCTGCACCTTGACTGCTCTCCAAGAAGGAATTAAGAAAGCATGGGGGTCCTTTCTGCATCTTGTGACTCAGCAGGAGAGCTTCTTTAATAAACTTTGAAGCTCACACTTTGCTTGTGACACTGGGTTACTGAGACGATCTTGGAAGGAATAAATAAGGAAATCTTGTTTTTTGTTTGTAGGTTCCACTGTTACAGATGCAGTTTGCCAAGGATTTAGCTACACTGCTACCAACCTGTGCATGTGCTCCCTCATCATTTCAGATGCATAATGTCTTGATCTGCTGCTGGAGGATTTTTTAATGGAAACAGGATATATCTGATTTCAGGATTGTTCTTAAACGTGTTTCAAGTTATTTCCTCAAATAATGAAGATTGTGTCTTGTTAATTAAGTGTTTGAACTACTGACAAACAGCTACATTTTTTCATGTTTAATCTTAGAAAATGCTAAACACTTTAACTGAAACTTTTAAAGTATTTTAGCATGAGACCTGAACCATGTGATTTTCCACTTTGATGGTTCAGGTTGGGCAAGCTAATATGGAGTTAAAAATCAGGTCTTAGAATGATAAATATTTCTCTGACTTGTGAATGACTCAAAAAAACAACAGAGAAGTATCTCATTGGGTAATTACACCTTTTTTCACTTGACCTGAAGGCTATTGACGATTTCCTGAGGAATACAGACCAGTTCCTGCCCCAACTGTACATGGACCTTAGGACAGTAGCTCAGCATTTTCTCCTTTCTGGGGGCAATGGCAAGGGAGGACATCTGTTCTACTAATCCTTTGCAGAACCACAGGAGGATCAGAGAGGGAAGTGGTTTCCTCCTCGCTGCTTTGCTTGAATGGGTTAGCAAGACATTTGCCTGAGCTCCCACCAAAGGTCTGCTACAAGATCAACAAATGCTTGGCTTTAAAAGCTAGACTGAAAGTACACAGATGGTCACAAAAAAATATTCCAAGATGTTTTGCCCGTATCTCAAAATCCCTTACTGGGGATTAAATGTAGTAAGTGAATTCATTAGAAGTCAAGTGCACTGGCCATTACTCTGGAAGAAAAAGAGTCATTTTATCTTGCAGCTGTAGGTCACACAGATAAATTTTTCCTTTTTAATGTAGTACTTAAAATTGCCTGTCTTTGATGAGATGTTATAAATGTCAGGTTTTTTTTCAATTTCACTCTGTATTATGGTACACCTGTATTTATTTAAAAAAAAAAGGAAGAAAAGGAATGAACAAGAGTACTTCAGGAAGAAAATTCTTATTTCATCAGTTAAACAAAGAAGAGATGCACTTAGGTATGTATAATCACAAGAAATAAGAAGATAATTAAAAAGTCAATATACATCATAACCCTGAACACAAAACATGGAGATATGAGACAGTTGCAGTTTATTGCAGCATAAATGGCATTAAAGTATGTGACAAATCTGTGCTAAATCTCAAAGTATACTTCGCACTGTAACTTCTCTCCTTCTAAAATTAATAAAAACAGTGAACAAACTGTGAAGGCTTTAACTTCAGTCCTGATTTTCTTTCATTGAGGTACAGAATAGTTCAAAGTCAAGCACTACATGAAGTGATTTACTTTGCTTTTATGAAAGGCATTATAGAAATGTCACTCTATTGTATCTTACTGTATTTAAGAATTAACTACTGTAGTACAGCCACAAGAGATGAATATATGTACTATGATCAACCCCATCAATTACTGCTCACCAACAATTAATGTAAAGTACTCTTGAGATAAGATATTTGAAGACAAAGGAGTAAACACGTTATTTGAAAAGGGGTTGCATTTAATCCTAGATTTTTTTTTTCACTCTAAGATAACCTTACACTACAGTATTTTGTTTTTGATAATAACAGCCTTTCCATTAAATGATGCAATCACTGTGCCACAAGCCATGTCTTTCTCTGGTAGGAGGAGTTAGAATCCCCAACATTCAATTGACCTGTTTCCAAATAATCTACTGGAAAAAAATGAAGATTAAGTCCTCTAACAAGAGCAGTTTTCACAGTGTAGCATACAAAGAGAAGGATTCGGTAAAAAGATGAGAGGGCAAGCCGCATTGTGCTGGCTCACTTAAATCTTATTTCCAATTCACTAAATGTGTTATTTGACTTGGCAAGTGAGTTGGTATGTGTATTAGATCAGCAGGGAGCCTAATCAAGGAGATGCCAAGTTTGCTGCAGCCCCTCTGTGCAGTATTAGCCTCAACTAGTGACCTTAAGCAAAGTGGGTGGTTGAACCCAAAAGAGAATAGCATTAACTTTTGCTTGAAGTTCAGCCTGATTTGAAGTCTCCTTTTGTGCGTTATTAAAAAAAATGCAAAAAGCATTCAACAGAACTGAATCTAGTCTGCTCAGCACCATCTTCACATTCAAGGCTTTATAGAAGCTTGCCTCCATTAATGCTGACACATGCAAAAGAAATGAAAAGCATTAACTCAGCTAAGGCACTTGATTTTGCAGCTTTAGAACAATTCACTTTGTAACACAGTAACTTGAAGTTGGGGGATTTTGAGTTTTCTCCTTTTTTTTAAATCCAGATAAACTGCTATTTTATTAATTGCCACAAGAATTATTTTCAAGTATTAAACAATTCTCAAATAAAACCAAAAATCATACAAAACTGATATGTAGCACTATTTTTATACCCTCATTTTGCTAGCCATTTGGTGTACACAATTTTTTAAAGATTTTCTGTATTTACAGATCCCGAGAGATCAGTGTAAGCCTGCCCTTTCCAGTTTTTCTGAACTAAATTATATTCAGTCCATACATCTTGAAAAAAATCCAACATTCAAAATAAGGATGTATTTTTGTCTTAAAAATACTTAACAAAAATGTTCTGTTTTTAAATATTATATAAGTTTTTTTAATATTTATGTTTTTCATTGCCTCTGTTTCCAGTAAAATCCAAATTTATATAAACACCCCGTAAAATAATGTTTCTATGATTCTTTTACCAGGTAGCTTTTATCTGCAATGCTCTTTTAGGTTGCAGATGTGGCTCAGAGAAATTATCAAAGTACATGCTATAAATAATGTTAATGGACTGCTCTTATAAATTTTCAGTGTTTTCGTTGTTTTCCCAGTCTTTTTTTTACTAAGTTTTTAGGCTAAGTAACAGAATTAGTTTTCTGTTTCTCTGTCAAGAGTTTTTCTGTATTTCTACCAGTTATTCAGTTATCTTCTACTCCCCAATATTTATATATATATATTCTCATTTAACTCTAGAAAAAAAGATTTGTTTAGCTTTCCAATATAAATGAATCAAGAGAACTTCAGAAAAAAAAGAAACAAACAGCTGCTTGTGTACAGCTCTGTCTGTGTTCTGTATCAGAGCTGCATTTCTCATTTCATTTTAGCTGTGCCCTCTACATGTCCTGTTTTTTTCTGCCTCCCAGTTAGAGGTATCACGTGAAGGACAGTAGCACCACATTCAGTTCTTTCTTCTGTTATTAAATTGTGCCAGTTTTTAGTGTCTAGTATTCCTCCATAGCCACAACAAAGAAAACTGGATTTTCTGGGGAAGAATATTATATAAGGTCTCCTACTCAATAATAAATAGCAGATTAAGTAGACAGATGTAAAATGTAATCTATTCTCATAACATAATATAGTAACTTCTTTCATCGTGTAATGAACAGTCAGGAAAAAAAGAATCCATTTTTTCCCCTTTACTTGCAGGAATAGCTTATCAGAAACAATAATAAATAAAAACTATACTTCAAACAAACAATTTCTATTCAAAGGTCTGAGAAAATTTCATGAACTTCCACTTGCCTCAGATGCTTTATAAACAATGTAAAGGTATATTCATTACAATTTCCAACCCTGGCCCTTTTGGGCCAGGTCATTGGGTTTAAGATGGCAATGAACTCCTCCCCTTGTCCCCACCTTGTCTGCAACAAGGGGTGTCTGCTACAGTCCACCATTAATATAGTACACATCACAGTCCTCCATCAACTGCAGGGGCCCACTGCTTCACCATGGTCTTCACCATGGGCTGCAAGGGAATCTTTGCTTCCTCTGCTCCAAGGTGGGGTCCCACCCATGGGAGACAGCCCTCCTTGAACTTCTCCAACATGGGCACTTCCCATCGGCTGTAGTTCTTCACAAAGTGCTCCAGTGTGGGTCCTCCATGACGTCACAAGTCCTGCCAGAAAACCTGCTCTAGCACAGGTATCTCACGTCACATCCTCCTTCCGGCATTCACCTGCTTTGGCATGGGGTCCTCCATGGGCTGCAAATAGATCTCTGCTCCATCATGGGCTCATCACGTCACAGTCCCTTCAACTCAAGTTCAGACAGAAGTTCCAGCCTGTGCAGTACAGCAGCATAGAAAACAGCAGTAATATCCTGGCCGTCTTCAGCCCAGGAGCATCACCATGGCTGTTACCAGAATGTTCCCAGGCACAATACAATGAGGTGATCAGCACTACATCACTACGGCAAGCGGTGAAAGTAAAAAGCAGCCACTAATGAGCACTAGACTCTAATATACAGTCAGGAAAGTGGGCCCCATCCAGACATTGCTCATTACTAACTAAACAGCAGTAACAGCTATAAATTCAATCTAGCACATCCCAGTCAAATATGTTGTTATCCTGAACCCTTTATGCACCCAGTTAGGCATCAAAAAGGACTATTGTGGTTTAACCCCAGCTGGCAGCCAAGCCCCATGAAAGTTCTGTCACACCCTCACCAGCAAGATCAGGGAGAGAATTGGAAGAGTAAAAGTCAGAAAACTTGGGATTAGAGATAAAGACAGTCTAATAGGGAAAGCAGAAGCTGCACACACTACCAAAGCAAAACAAAGAATTAATTCACTGCTACCGACGGGAGGGCAGGTGCTCAGCCATCTCCAGGACAGCACAGCCCCATCATGTGTTATGGTTACATGTGAAGACACGCCATCACTCCAAATTTTACCCGTTCCTCCTTCTTCCCTCCACTGAATATACTGAACATGATGTCATATGATCTGAATGCCCCTCTGGTCATTTTGGGCCACCTGTCACAGGTGTGTCTCCTCCCATGCACACCTAACTTCCTCTGCAGTGTAGCATGTGTGTGAACAACAGAAATAGCAAAATCATGGCTTTGTGTAAGCCCTCTGCAGCAATAACAAAAACATTATATTATCAACTTCGTGTTCAGCACAAATCCAAAACATAGCCCATACCAGCCACAGTGAAGAAAATTTACTCTAACTGAAATCAGCACAGACAGAAAGTTTAATTTCTTGATAAAAAGAGTGATAGGAAAACAAGCAACTTTAGTCTAATGACTACGTGGGTAGGCCATGTAAGCCTCCCTGACTTTGGCTTATACATCAGAAAGGATATGAAAAATCGACAGTGTGATGTGGCTTAGCAGGAATGTAGCAGTTGTGCCATACTTAGAAGATAATTACCTGGAAGATGTAATAGGCAAAAAATATAGGCAAAACCCACTGATGACAGAACCAGGATCCGGGGGTGTACTGAAGGCTCTTGCTGGTCATACTCATATTGCTTGTCTTTTTCTAGACCTCTCAAAGCCTTAACTTTTAAGATTGTGTGCCATATTGCAGGAAGGAAAATGGGGAAAAAAATAGTCTTTGTCTATGTAAAACTCTAATTTGTGATTAATTCCTAGAGATGACTTACAAATCCCCAGGACGTAAAGCCTGTAACAAAAGTGCTAACCCAGTCTGACCCACAGCAGCACTACTGGGTGTCACCGACATATCAGAGAGTATGGTATAAAGGACAGCCATATGAAGAGGGTAAAATGAGGGGTTAAAAGTCACACCAAACATACTGAAAAGGCCTGCAGGCTCCTCAACCTTTATTCTTTAATTGGGAGGAGAAGAGTTTTTACTAAAGACGAGTCTACAATGTAGGCCGGCAGCCCAACTGGGCAATACGCTTGATTTGTGCAGTTCACAGCAGTTCTCTTCTAATGTCTTCATACAGACTTTTTTTTTCAAATGTAGTTAAAATTTTAGAAGTATAACGGTATTTTATTAATTTTTTTTAATAAAACCTTGACTACCAGAAATACTTGAAGTTAGTAATCATTTGCAGACTCCTTTCCCCTTTCTCACTGCAGGACTGAGGGCAGTAGCACAGCTGGCTGTCAGCTCAGTCCTTATTACCAACACCAATTATTGGTTAAAAAGCCCACTATTCGTATCTGGTTGCGTTTCTTGACACAAGATATTAAGAACAAGAAACTCTAACCTTGTGATAGTAAATTTGCCTGGGTTTTAAATATTTTATCACAAACCTGCAAATAAGAGGAGATTATGAATTATTTTATGTTTGATTCTTAGGTAGGGGCAGATTTAAAAAAAAATAAAAAATCCCTCCTCTTATGTGATCTTCCTGGCCGGTATTATACTTTGGAGAAAAATCCATGGCAAAGAGAGGAGCGAAAAAATTGAGTGCAGTAACTGAAAAACATCTGTAATTCTGGATTCCTTAGCAAGGAGTAAGCTTAATAAAATCAAAGTAGTTTAAATGAAATCAAAATTCATTTTCCACCCAGAAAACACTTGTCTTAGAATTGGGTATAAACATTTAAATACATAATCATCGTTGGCCAAAGATGTGTCCTGAAACATATCAGGAATTGCCAAGAGAAAAAATATGCAGATATATTTAATCAAACCAATACTTGAATTAGATGGAAAAGAAGCTCAAATAATTTTTATATTAGTAAAACCAGTAGCTATTATATGGTAGATGTTGTTAAGAAGATAGTATTTATTAAAAATTACCACAAGAGGTACTTACTAGGTTTTAAGGCTTCATTTCTGTTTGTTGTGTCAAAAGGAAGATTTCACAGAGAAGAAACAATACAAACTGTACCTGAAAAAATGATCTTCCTTTTAGCAGGAAGATCCCTCTTCCAAAACTAATAAGAAGACATGGTATGAGGCCAGTTACATTTGTGTCAAATTTAGAGAGGTGACAAAGAGTTTTTGTGCAGAGATTGGAATCTGTTAAAGTGGACATTCATGTCAAAATAAAGCTTTTATCACAGTCTGCCAAACTTGATGCTAAAGCACACTTAATCTATTCACAAAGGCAAGATATGTTCTGTGAAAGTGTGCCATAATCTCTAAATGTAGAAGTAAATGCAAAGTATTACCAAGGTTAAAATGGAAGTGTCACCTATGATTCAAGCAAAAGACTCTGACCTGCAATAGGACTTACTTTCCCTGTGTTTAATCTAAGGTGTTTATTTCAGTTTCATAGCTGCTGAAGAGAAATATAAACCTCTGGACATGTAGGAGAGGTACTGTTTTTAAGGACTGGTTTCTCTTTGCTTTTGACTAAAGAACTGAGATCATTGGCTGAGGTCAAATGCTTAAGTCTTAGATCAAATCTACTAAGATGAAATCCATCTGTACAGTTTCACAATTCTTTACAAAGTCACATGCCAGTGAAGATCTTCCATATCTTGCTCATTTCCAAAAACAGAAATTGTTTTGGATTAATCTGGTTTTGGTCTGGTTTTTGTTTTGTTTTGTTTTGTTTTGTTTTGTTTTTTCTGGTTAGTGGTTTTTGTTTTGTTTGTTTGTTTATTTTTTAAAGATGGAGATTACTTCTATGCTGGTAAAAAACAGTGAAAATTTTCTTTGTTAAAAACCAAAAAGATATTCTGTTAATGCATATTTTCAGCTGAACAGCCATGTATGGACAATTTTCAACAACACTGCACTTTTTGGCCTTCCATAGACTCTTCTACAGGTTTCTGTCTAGGATAAAACAGCAGTCTGCTGGAAGGATTAAGTACATTCTATCAAAAATAAATAACATGGTGATAAAAATGTAGATCTACATTTTGAAATATTGCTGCAAATGGAAATAAATGTTTAGAACAAGTTGTATAGTTATTTTACTGAAATTCTCCTTATTTTATCCTAGCCTTTGGTCCAGAGCAATCATGTATTGTGGGTGACACAACACAAAAGGTGAAAGACTTGCATGTGCAAGGTTATTTTTTGAACATATCCAGGATTACTGCTGAAAAATATTATTCTTTAAATAATGAATATGTTGACCATTTAACATGACAGTACCTGTCATACTTCATCAAAGACAAGCAAGCATACTTAAGGTCACCAGAAGGAAACTTTTAAAACAACATATAAATGTTTTCATTTCTTGTTATCTGGTACTTTTCCTGCAGCACTACATATCACCTTTGAACTACCTAATTAAGAATGATGCTTTCGTTTTACTGTGGTTCTAAAATGCAAGTGTTTGCCTGCTGTGGATTTCTGTTCATTACTTGCACACAGGGAATCAATTGATTTGTAATTGAAAAAAAAAAATCATTATTAAACTGATAGCAATCTCCTTTTTAGAAGTACTTGCTCAATTTATGTGAAAGAAAATTTGAAGCTCTGTAAATATAAAAAATTTCTGTTGAAGTTCCTTCCATATTTGGCCGCGAGTAATCCAGGCCCAGTTCTTGAAATCTGCCACATGCAGATGAACTGCTTTGCCTTAAGCAGTGTTCCGTCTGCACTCCTCCCAGGATTAGTTCATAAGATATGCAAGCCTCCACCTTTTCCCTTCCCGTTGCTATTTTTAAATAATCAAATTCTTAGTTCATTTTAAAGTATAACATTCTGAGGATGCATATAGCTTCAACCGACAGACATTAATTTAAATTTATTTGGCCGTAAAACTATGGTTCTGTTTGTATCAGTATAAATATACCTTAGCTTACTTTCTACTCGATCAAGTGATTTGTGTTTTACTTTGAGAAATGAAGTTTGGTTTGTGAACTAGTTAGCAACCTTCCCCTTTGCCCCTCCTTTTTTTGAGAAGAACGAGGTCAGTAAACAGAAGATACTGTCTCTTCATAAATTCAGATCATAAAGTAATTTCTAATAAGAAGTTCAAAAGAGGTTAGAAAACAAAAATCCATTTTTGGAGTTTGGGGCATCATCTCATTAAGGGTAATATTGCAAGCCTCCAGTATGAAAAAGGCACTGATTCAAATTTGTAATGATTTCACTTTCAAATTTCTTTTATCTCAGCTGCTGCTACATCAACAAATACAAGTGCTTCAGATATGTAGGCAGACTAATGAGCATTGCAGCTGATTACTAAAATATTGTAATACTTCCCAAGGCAAAATGACATATTTTTCAAAATTAAGAAAACAGAATACTTCTTCTTTACTGCTATAATGTATGACCTCAGTCTAAGCCTCAAATCCCACATTTCCCAGTACAATTGAAGCAAGCAGTGTTTAATTAACAAGGATTAATTTTGTTTTGGGAAAGGTTCTAATTTGTTTTGGTCAGTGTGTTCACTATGGCTGTAGTGATCTTAAAGTGATGTGCTTTCAAAAACCTCAAATTCCTTCTATTCTTCAGTAGTCCTTATATGCATTTATTTTTTATTGACCACACTTGTAGTTTGAGAATTGGAATTACAAAAGTAATTTAAGTGTTATGTTTTAAAAGGAGGGAAAAATTTGTAAAGATACACTAAAATTCCTTCCCAGGAGACATGGCTCTACCTCTCAGCAAAGCTCTTGTAGAAAACAACTGTAAAAATACTCTAAAAACATACCTTTCAAAATTTATTTCTGCTGGATGGGCTGATAACCAGAATTGGACAAGGGAAGTATATTATGAAGGGATCCTCAAATTCTAGGGCACAAATGTCGTGAGCTATGGGTTTTATTTTAAGTGGCCCCGAGAGAGAAGAAATCTAAGGCAAAGAAGGAACAAAGATATTGAAAGACACCTTTGCCTCCCCACTCCCTGTTCTGCAAGTTCTGTGCTATGTGACCAAACAACAGTAGAGAAACTTCGCTGCAAATTCAAAATAATTGTCTTGCCATCTCCAGTGTAATGCAACTGCTAGATTTTTTCCTATGATTTAAATTCAGCAGTTCAAACTTCCTAGCAATTCTGATTCCAATGATTTCTGTGAAGCTAGATTTATCTTAGAAGTGCAAGTTAGTAAAATGCATGCTAATATTTATCAGTGTTTATGCTGTATGGGGCCTGGGCACATGCTTAAGACCAGGTGAAGATTTGCAAGAAATACCTTTTACTGAAATGGAGTTGCAGGGAGCGGACAGTATTGAATTTTCAAACAATTGTAACCATCTGATGCGCAGAATTTTTTTTCATAATACTTAAAAAACCCCCTCAACGAACCCCAGAAAATTCTCAATATGACCCACAATATGAGACATCTGTGGTCCTCAACAGTAGAGAGCAACTAGCAGCATCTCAAGGGACTCGTCACATAATTCAGAGATTTTTTTTTTTTTGTCTCTCTTTCATTCTGGGTTTGAAGACAGATTGCTTTACAAGGTACATCAGCCTGCAGGGAATAGCAATTTCCTTTTTCCTCTGCAACAAAACAAATGGAACTTTTAGAACTGTTTATCTTTGATCAAAAATATATTACTTAACACACTAAATAAACAGCTTTAAAATTTGTCATTGAAATTATTGCTTCCTGTGACAATTTTTGGTGTTTTTACATTTGCTGGGCAATTGGTAACAAGAACTGATATCCTTGCCATTTATTTTTTATTTTTGTAATGATCTTAGGAGCAACATTTTGAAATATGAGCTTTCTTTAAAGTAACTAGATAAACTACCACCCTGTCAGGAATTATACACCACTTCCTCACTAAATAATCATGGGAACTCAAGCAACAACCACAACCCCTCCACTTAATGCATTAAATGATACAGAACACATATCATACATTTCTGTGGTAACATATTCATCCAGGAAGACCAAAGCAATGATCAGAATATTAAAAAAAAGGCAATGAACCCACACACACCCCTTTGTCTCACTCCACCAACCATAAAACCAAAACCTTCTAGAACTCTTAAGACAATTTACCTGTTTTTCTGATTTATTAGATAGGCTGAAGATGTAGTTTGCAATGCATTATATTACGTGCATGTTAACACATCTTCATATTTCATTCTCCTTGTTGTATAAGGCCATGGTGTAACACTTGTTTTTTCAGAACTATCCCTTTGTGTCACGGTTCTTCATTTTTGCTTGCCATCTTTTCCCTTTGGCTTTTATTTTCTATAGGTGTCACTATCTGAAGTCTGCTCTGGCATTATGACTCATCATACTCCTGGTTTACTGATCACGAGCTCTTAAGCCAGCTTTCCCCTCTCCCTTCAATTCTATGGAAAAAAGCTCTTTGATCTAATGCTTGTCCTTTCAGGTCTCAAAAAGAATAATTTTCTTCTTCATTTGACTCTGAGGCAATTTAAATCTTGTGTCTTGGACTTCATTACTATTTAACAAATTCACCTTTTGCTGGAGAGAGTTATAAATTTGGGCACCCAAACACACTGCAATTTATCAACACCTTAATATCCTTTTAAGAGGTGTTTGGTGTTAGAAATTAAAGAAAGGAGAGTGTGATTAAGTTTTTTCCAAATAGTCCAAAATTTTTTCTTGACACTTGGATATCAACCCAACCTAGAAATTCTTTTATTTCTTCATTTTAACTCTCCCCTGAAACATTTCTGACAAGTCCTAATCTTATTCAGTGTGCACCTTTTTTTTCTCTGTTACTGTAGTCTATACTCACAAAAGCTCTTTATGACTCATCTTCTTTCTTGCTTTAAAGGAAAGATTCCCAGTGTTTGGAGAGTAGCAGCAACTATTTCAGAACACCATCTACTCTGTTCCCTCTGATATTATGAATGTGATATCTACACAGTTCTCTAAGGTATTCATAAAATGTTGCATTGCTAGGTAACACAGAGAAGTTAAAGAACTGTCACAGCTGCAGAATAACTTCATTTAAGTTAAAACTGGATTTCCCTCTTGAGTTGTTGTCCATCCACTTCTGTTAAAGACTATGGAGGTGCTCTAGATAAACTGCAGTCTAGACTAGTGTTTTTTACTGTTTATCACATTCCTAGCTGAATTTATACAAATTTAAAGTGTACTCTAATCAAAGCTGAAAACTTGCTGCAATCATAAAAAGCCGTTTACCTTCTAGAACTCAATATCATTCAGCTTCTTTAGAAAAATCAGTATCAAAAATCTTTGAAGGTGTTTGATTATCTATTTTCTCAAAAAAAAAATCCTAAACATCCTTAAAATGAAGAATATATATTTATTTTTACAGTAATTGCTTGGGGGCTGGAATCTTCTATAAATTTGATGATAATATTACCTTGAGAGAAGCATGTAGTAAGTTCTTCTGGGGAAATCGCAAGCTCACCTGACTGCATACATCAATTCAACTGTTCTGGTATAGCTAGTTTTTAGATCTGCATCAGAGATGTAAGGTTCTGAAAAGTGAAGGATTCTTGTTTCTCCCATCTTTTCTTTTCAAAAGCGTTCCTTAAATTATCTGCCCAGTGCAGCAGAACTTCTACCAGTATATCTCAATCATGAAAATTTAGGACTATTATGGAGTTTAAATCAGTTTGGGGATTGTTTTTTTTTTTTTTTTCCACAGATATACATGGACAGGAGATTTCAGAAATGGAAATTGTGAAGGAAGTTTTCTTGCAGTAAGTCTGCTATGTACTTCATATTGCTTTTTATGCAGAAATACAGATGAGGATTTTGAATGGTAAAACACATGAATCAGAAGTACATCTGCAAAGCAGGGTCCTACTTTCCGAAGGGTAAGTACAACACTCTACAATTTCTTTTGTTCTTGGCTTTCTCCCACGTGAGTTTTTGTGCAGACAAAATTTGAGGATGCAAAACTGATGCCAAATCATAATGTGCAAGCCACCTAATCAAGACTTTTTTAAAAATTTAAAATATAGATTAAAAAATACCATAACAGTACCAATATGAGTTGCCCATGGACAATGATGATGATAATAACAATATGACACAATGTGGTATTAAATACAACACTTGGATAATAGCTCATGCCTTACACTATTGTCCTGCATCTGGCCAAGATGAGGTTAATTTTTCAATAGCCAGGAGGGGGCATGGCTGGGACCTTGAGGTCCATCGCTATGCCATCTCATTCTGTACCATCTCATGTCATCTGCAGGGGATGGAGGAGGAGGTCCCTTCCATGTCAGGTAACATGGCAAAAAGTGCAGTCAAGTAATGTCAGAAGTGAGAACTCGCCTGTGAGTTGTTTGTTTCTGGTACACTCAACAGTTTTGTTGCAACTTACAGGACTCTGATGAAGTGTCAGATTATTTGCATGGGGAATGCTGTGGTGGCTCCAGACAGGAGCAGCTCAGTGCAGTGTACTGGGCCCTGTCAACTTTTTACTGGACACAGTTCAATGCTAGACAGCACGCTCAGGGAAAGGAGGAGGAAATTAGACAAACAGGCACCGTGGCCACTCAAACCCAGCTGAACCAGATGAACAACCTGTGCTGGTAGCAGTCGCTCTATACAGAAGGAGAAGTCTAAGACCAAAGCAATTCGCATAGAGAGGGATGAAGAGGAAGCAGGACTCTCACAACAGGAAGAAGAGGTAGGGCCAGCGATAATCACCTGTCCCTATCCCTGAGTGAGCTACAAGATATGTGGAGACGTTTCAACCACCAGTAGGATGAACCCCTACTGACCTGGCTGTTCCAATGTTGGGGTACAATGGCCCATGATATGAAACTAGATAGCAGTGAAGCCAAGCAGCTAGGATCTCTGTCCCAGGATGTGGGCATTGACAAGGGGATTGGGAGGAGGACAGAAACTCTCAGCCTCTGAAGATGACTCTGAATGGTATTCTACTAGTGCACCCAGGCACGTGGGACACCATGGAGAAAGGTATCCAGTACCTGAGAGAATTACCTGTGCTGGAGGTAGTCTATAGGGATTCTAATAATGAGCTGTCCCCTGTAGATCCAGATGAGGTCCGGTGTACACAATCCATGTGGCAGAAATTGGTATGGAGCTCATCATCACCGTACACCAAGTCACTGGCATTTATGTCCATGAAAGGAGGAGAAGAAACAGTGCTTCAGGTGACTATCCAACGCCACCAATACGATGATCACCTTTTTTCCTCCTTATCGACCTGCGCCTTGTCTGTGGAAAGACTGTTCAAAAATGCAGAGACTTGAAAGACTTGAGCAAGATAGAGAGGAAATGTCCCATGCCCCTCCAGCATGGACCAGAGTCTCTGCTATTGGGAACAAGCAGCCCCCTGCTCAAGAGAGAGGGTACAAACCAGAAGGTAACCTGTGTTTTTTTTGTGTGACCACAGAAGGTACATGAGGAAGTGGGATGGAAAACCCGCCTCTGCTCTGGAAGCACAGGTAAGTGCGTTGAGAGGAAGAACAACCACTGCAGGAAATTCTTCAAGAAAGAAATGCTGCTCCAGTTTCCAGTGGGCAAGCCCTCAGAGAGAATAGAAGGGCTGATATTACTTCAGATCCTCTTGAAGGGACCTCCAGTTCATATTTACAAGAAGTGAGCAACGAGTACCATGACCAGGTCTGGTGGGGCCCTGCCTCCGGGCATGTGGAGGAAAGGGACAATCAACTCTATTGGACTGCGTGGATCCAGTGGCCTGGCACATCAGATCCATGAGAGTGTAAAGCTTTAGCTGACACTAGAGCACAATGTACCCTGATGTCATCAAGATATGTAGGGGTGGAATCCATCTCTATTATTGGGATAACAGGGGGATCCCAACAGCTGACTGTGCTGAACACTGAAGTGACCCTGACTGGGAATGAATGGCAAAACACCTCGTTGTGACTGGCCCAGAGGCCCTGTGCTACCTTGGCTTATGTGACGTCAGTATTGGGTTTTCCAAGGACCCCAAAAAGGCATTGTTGGGCTTTTGGGATAGCTGCTGTGCAGACAGAGGAAATTAGGCAGCTGAACACCTTGCCTGGTCTCTCAGCAGACCGTTCTGCTGTGGAACTGCTGAGGGTTGAAGAACAGCAGGTATTCATTGCTACTACAACAGTGCAGTGTTGACAATACTGCACAACCAGGACTCTGTGACCCCCATCCATGAGATGATTTGTGAAGTGGAGCGTCAGGGGTGGACAGCAAGACTTGCTCACTCTTTAATAGCCCTATATGGCCAGTGTGTGAGTCCAGTGCAGAGTGGAGACTGACAGGGGACTGTTGTGGCCTGAAGGAAATCACACCACCACTGACCACTGCTGTGCTGGACATGCTGGAACTTCAGTATGATCTGGAGTCCAGGGCAGCAAAGTGGTGCCACCATTGACATTGCAAATGTGTTCTTCTCCATTCCTCTGGCAGCAGAGTGCAGGCCACAGTTTGCTGTCACCTAGAGGGGCGTGCAGAACTGGAACTGACTTCCCCAGGGCTGGAAACCCAGGCCTACTATTTGCAGTGGACTGATCCAGACTGCACGTCAAAAGGGTAAGGCTCCAGAACATGTCGATGAAATTGTCATATGGGGTTACACAGCAGACAGAGTTTTTGAGAAAGGGAAGGAGATAATCCAAAACCTCCTAACAGCCAGTTTTGCCATAAAACAAAGTAAGATCAAGTAAGTAAAGAAACTGAGTTTTCAGGAGCAAAATGGCAAGATGGCACTGTCAAATTCCAATGGATGTGTTCAACAAAATAGCAGCCTTGTCCCCACCAACCAGCAAAAAGGAAACACTGGCTTCCCTATACACTGTGGGTTTTTGGAGGATGCGTATTCCAGATTACAACTGGATTGTAGATTCTCTCTATCATGTGACCCAGAAGAAGGATTTCAAGTGGGGTCCTGAACAACAAAATTGTGAACAAATCAAACAGGAGATTGTTTACGTAGTAGCCCTGGAGCCAGTCAGGACAAGACAGGATGCAAAAAACCAGGAGATTGTTCATGCAGTAGTCCTGGAGCCAGTCAGGACAGAACAGTGCAGCTGAGGAAAATGGTCCTTCCTAGAACCTCTGGCAAAAAGTACCCAGGGAGACTCAAGGACAATCCCTGGGGTTCTGGAGTCAGGAATACAAAAGATTTGAGGCCTGCTGAGAAAGAGATCCTGGGAGTTTATGAAGGAATTCCAGCTGCTTCAGAAGTGATAGGCACCAAAGCACAGCTCCTCCTAAAACCCTAACTGCCAGTGCTGGACTGGACATTGACAGGGAAAGTCCCTTCCACACATCATTCCACTGATGCTATGTGGAGTAACTGGATTGTGCTGATCACACAGCATGCTCACACAGGAAGCTCTGGTTGCCAGGGATCTTGGAAGTCATCATGAACCACCCATAAGGCAGAGCTACCTGAAAATGGAAAGTGTTACGCTCTCCTCACAGATGGTTCCTGCCATATTGTAGGGCTACACTGAAAATAAAAAGCTGCTGTATGGAGTCTTATTTGGCAAGTCACAGAAGCTATTGAGGGACAGGCTGGATCAAGTCAGGTTTCAGCAGAGCTGAAAGCCATCTAGCTTTCAGATAGACTGATGGAAATAGACCAGTTGATAGAACAGAAGTAAACCCAAGTGGACTGCTGAGTTGCAGCAAGACATTGTTTCCCGGGGAGAGATGTTGTCTGTAAAAGTTCATCATGTAGGTGCACATGTTCCCAGGAGTTGGGCTACTGAAGAGCATTGCAAGAACAGACAGGTGGATCAGGCTGCCAAGATTGGCTGCCACCTGTCTCAGGTGGATCTGGACTGGCAGCATAAGGGTGAATTATTTCTGGTTGGTGGACCCATGATGCCTCAGGTTGTCAGGGAAGAGATACAGCAATACAGATGGGCTTGTGATGGAGGGATGGATTTAACAATAAACACTATTTCCCAATTTATTCATAATTGTGAAACATGCACTGTGATCAAGCAGGCCAAGAAGGTAAAGCCTCTATATTGAGTGGGTATCATATTCCTGTCATGCACCAGCCTCTGGGAAAATTGAACAGTACAGTGGACAGTTAAAAACCACACTGAAAGCGATGGGTGCTGCGGCCTTCAAACACTGGGGTCTACAATTGGTGAAGGTCACCTGGTTAGGTGACACTAGAGGCTCTACTGATAGAACTAGCCCTGTTGAATCAAAACCTCCATTTACCACAGAAGGGGATAAAGTCCTTGTGGTGCATATGAGGAATATGTTAGGGAAGACAGTTTTGATTATTCCTGCCTCAAACAAAGGCAAGGATGTGGGTGCACTTGGTAGGTAATGCAGAGGGACAGGGAAACACATTGTGCACCTCCAGGGGATTTGACTCTTGAGTGAGACCAGTCTGTAATGTTTCATTGTATAATATTGTTTGATGAATGACTGCCACTGTGTGCCATAACTACCATGGACAGTGAGTATACACTGCACCACATACATCAATTTTGAGGCCTTGATGCAGCTTGGAACCAGCTGACAGCACACTAGCCCTCTGGTCCTGGAACACATCTAGGATGATAGAAATCACAGTTATGGACTAAATGAACTCCACAGACATTTTGGAGGGATGACCACTGACAATGGAAATTATACCTGTGCTTGTGTGGGTATATATACATGAGTATGTATGTATATATATGCATGTATATATGTGTGTGTGTGTGTATATGTATATAGATTTATGTATATAATTGGAAGGTATAGGATGTGGCCATGACATTGTTAGTATAGAAAATAGGGGTGGATAATTTTCTGGTTCCGGTCAGGACGTGATTAATTTATGCAGTAGCCAGGAGGGGGCATTACTAGGACCTAGATGTTATTCTGTACCAACTCATGTCATTTTTCATGGACAGGGTACCCTTTTGGGTCAGGTAGCATGGCAGAGAGAGTGGTTGGGTATTGTTGGGAGTGAGAACTCGCATATGGATCATTTGCTTCTTGTACATACACTCTTACTAGTTTTGTTGCTTTTACTGTTTGTTTTCTTATCTCGTTGTTTCCAGTAAAATGTTCTTTTTCTCAGCCTGTGATCTTTACCTTTTGTGCCTCCAATTCTCCCCTCCATCCCACTGCAAGGGGAGGGGAGAGTAAGTGAGCACTGCATAGTTCAGAGTGGCTTCAGTAGGAACATTAAATTGGAGAATACCATTCCTAAACCATGACAACTATCTATCTATGTATTTTTTTATTCTACCTCTTCTCTCAGGTAGAGAGAAGATTAACCTCTCTTAATAAGGTTTAGAAAATTTTACAAACCAAAGCCTTGAGAGGAGAAATCAATGTAGTTTAGGCTTAAAAATCAAATGTAGTTTAGACATAAAATAGAATCCTGGTTACCTTATGCAGGATGTCCATACAGACACAAATATAAACCCATGAATGCACATGTATCCATATGAACGAAACTACATGGGAAATATTTTGAACTTTGTAGAAGAAGCAGCTGTGTACTTGCAGTTGTCAAAGTCCCCAGCTGTGCCTTCTGTGTAAGATCATGCAATGCTGTCTCCAGATTGTCAGGAGAACATATTAATTTTGTACCATTTTCTGTTCCCTTTACACTCTTTGTCATGAAAATGAGCATGTATAATGAAGAGAACATGAGAGGCATTAACATTCGATGATACTTCACTGTCAAAAATAGTGGTCACATAATGGAAGTGGCATCTTTATCCTCTCTGAAGGCCAGCACAGGCACAGAGACTCATGGCACTGCTATACTGCATTTTTGGAAAGGTTTATATTTTATGCAAATACAAAAAACCATTATAATTGACAATAAAACAAAAAATTGTTGTAGTGAGCGGCCAGTGTTACAAAATTAATTCCAAATTCCCATCTTTTTTTTTCTCCAAATTTCAGAAATTTCAAAATATTTTTGTCTTGAAATAGCTTTGTCCATGTAGGACTGCCAGAATCATTGGAGGAATTTCTGTTGCTCAAATACAGGCCTCTTTGAAAATTAATTTCAAATCCCATTTGTGACAAATGACTTCTAGTCCAGTGTTTTAACAACATTCTATTTTGTTGTTGTTTCTGAAACCCAGTCTTCTGTGTGCCATCCTCTAACCCACAGGATATTTTGCAGCTAGACAGTGAGGACTGGAATGAAAAGAAAATGCTGAGCAAGACAAACACTCTCATTATTTGGCCATCTGAATTCAGCTACATAATTTTCAGCTGATTTTGCATGGTTGAACATGTAAATCACACACCCTGACTGCTGCCAACTTCTGTAATAGCAGCTGCTCTACCTGGCCTGCAGACCACTGCCTCCTGTTTCCAAGCACAAGTCAGAGGTGTACAAGTTTCCTCCAACCCACCTTCTGACCTCCTGAGGGGCCAAAAGATGACCCCATTGTGTCAATGATGTAACTGGATCATGCAGCTAGGGAACACAGCATAATTTCCTCATAATACTATACAGTAAAAGAAAAAAAGTCCTCAAACCTCATTCATCTGGATCTAGCTCAGGATTCTGTGTAAGAGGAGATGATCTGATAAGTTTCACTTAAACTGTCTCCACATCATCAAGGGTAGATTACTGGCTTGCTCTCCTTTCACAAGATGGCCTTAAGGGCGGTTTAACCATGCTGCTTTTGCATGTTAAGATTATAGGAAAAGAAGATATTTTATCTATCATGCAGAACTAAGAATCAAAAAAAACTGTAGTAGTAAGACAGAGATGCCCTCAAGGCTTGGGCTGGGAGAGAACTCAATCCAAAAAAAAGCTTGAAGGAATCAAATCAATATTTCTTCACAGTCTACCTACAGAATCAGTGATTTCCCAGTATATTATCACAGTGGTGAATGCCCACATACTAGAGGTCTCTCCCTCCTTTGCAGATATCATGTTCTTCCACTGATCTTCCTCATCTCTTTGGCTGGAAATGTAATGTAAGGGGGGCAAACGCCTCCAAGAAGCATCTCCTGAACTATCATATCCACCTTCTACCTCAGGAAAGCACAACATGTAACATTTTCATATGGTGAATAAATGCCAAGCTCCTGAGTTAGAAAGGGCAAGAACAACAATAAAACAATGTCTGTCTACTGGTAGACAGCATTGTCAAGATCATTCTCACACAATAATGGGTTTTCTCAACAGCTTATAGAAAATTTCTCTTGTGCTCCTCCACTTGATTACCTTTCCCTAGATGATCATTATGCTTCCTCTGTAGTCTTTTGAAATGATGTTCTAGGACGTTCAAAATTATTCTGATAAAGAAGAAAATTAGTCTCTTCCTTCTTTCTAAAGAAGAAAGCTAGTCTCTTCAAGCTGTGCATTTAGCTGAGACCCATCTAAGGCCCTGATCCTTCTTATCAACACTATGTGCATACTGCAGTGCACCTAGAAGCATTTTTGGTTTTGGTAGACATGAAGTTTTTATGTTTGGACCGAAAAACAGAGCATCAGGAAAGACATCTTTTTATTCTCACCTCCTGAGTGGGAGCAACACTAATCATCTTGTGCCATAGAAAGTAAGACATTTTCAACAGCCTTATTGTACCTGGAATTCCAAAACAACAAATATTACAGGATGTCAGCTTAGTTCTCTCTCAGTACTTGCAATATTATTTATGCAGCTGAACAGAGTGAATCATCAGATGACTCAATCTCCAAAACACCATTATAAAAGTAAATAAATAAAGTCTTTCCCTCACACTAAGGAATTGCATTCATACACACAGCCTTACTGAAAAACATGATTGAGAGTAATTTGAAAAGAAATAAATGCAATTTGAATTTTTAAAAAACTCATCAGCGCTGCTATGGTTCCCATGAATAAACAGATCTGATTTGTTAAATCTCTTTAACCTTCAAAGATGATTAGGGAGTAATTTTTGTTGTTGCTGCTGTTGCACAAATGGATGGATACATTTTCCAGCAAGTTTTGGAGACAGGCTGGAAGCAGGTACAATTAATTCAGTACATATCATTTACTGCATCCTTGCTTCTTTCACAGAAATCCTTGCCAACTGATCCCAGGCAGAAGATTGGCTTTGGTTCTGCAAGCAGCTGCTCAACTTCCCACTTTGCTGGAGGTAAGATGTCACAGTAAAGCAGCTGCTGAAAGAGTGGGAGGGAGACACCGGGGAGCAGAAACAATTGTGTTGATAAAAAAAAAAAAAGGAGCAAAATACAGGAGTGACAATCTTACTTTTTTCTTACAGAGTGTGCTATACTACATCTTATTTGCCTTAAAAGAAACAGTGTGGCCATAAGTTAACCTTGAAATATGTAAACTCTTGGAAACTTAAACAATTCAGAAAACCATCATAAAACCGATCTACAAATGATATATTATTCTACTGATTATGAGTTCTGTGATCAGATTTGACATACTCAGAGATCTGAGGTTCATGAAGATTCAATGCAGACTTAATCTTATCTGATTCTTCCTTAAATACATTAAGCCTGTCTTGTAAGAGGTAATAATTATTTATGTCAACCTTGGTATAAATAAGAGTTCTGAGGCTCAAACTCAAATTAAATAGAAGTGAGGAGAACTAAGAAAAAGAATCTGGAATTCCAGAAGTCAATAAATAAATAAAAAATAAGTATCTTTGGTGTAGCCCTAATCTGCTGAGGTCAATGATACTCTATTTAAAGATCTATCCTCATAATTTTACTTGCATAATTAGGCATGACTCAAATAAGTCAAGGTAAATTTCGAGTTATCACATGTAATTAATTGTTTGTTAGAAGATTTTAAAGCTGTGGATTTTTAAAATATGGTCAGAGCCCAAATTAATTTAGAGGTTGTTATATGACAGTGACACTGCACTTCAGTAAAATACTTTGGAGTACTCCAGAATACTCACTGTGATATTTCAGAAATAAAATTGAAAAACCCACCAAAGTGTCCATAATGCTGAACTCTTACAGAAGATGTAACACAATTCCAACTCTTTAAAACTGCAAGATTCGCTTTGGGACATTTTTTTTTTTAACTTGAAAGCTGTACTGCTGCTCTAGTAACATGATTCCAGGAAAGAGGACTTCTAAGAGAAGTTCTGTCTTTACAAATGCTGATAATATCAAGCAGCTAGCGAGCCAATACTGTGGTTTTGGTATTCAGGCAGGGGGACAAAGTACATTCCTGCAGTGGAGAGCGTCAATGTAAACAAATACCTGTTCTAATACTAGAACTGAAGTGTACAATGCGACCCAGAGGGACACAAAGCATACAAACATGGGACATTTTAAGGCATGAGTGTTGTATAAGTACAAGTTATACATTGTATACATTGTATATAATGTATACATTGTATATAATGTATACAATGATGTCCACAGTCTCACTACCGTGATTCTCCACTTGTTAATAGGATAATTAAAAAATCATTACAACACATAGAGTAGTACATAAATTTAAATTTTATTGCTCTTCTTCCGTGCTACAGAGATTGTGGGCATTAGAGCTTCTCCACTGTTTTTTGGCCTTGCCTGTTTCTTTTCCTTTTTTATCCTAATTAAAACTATTGTTTTGGTTATTTGTTGCCTGAGGCAGATTTAATTAAACCCGCAATTTTTCTAGTGTAAAGGAAGTCCATAATATCTGTAAAGACTAGAAGAAACAACACACCCTCCAAATCTAAACTGGCACAACTAGGTGGCATGCATATGTATAGTATCTACATTTTCATTAGAATGTTTATCTCTCCTTTCTTCCTGATTCTTTTTGCCATAAGCTTAACCTATTTTTCTTTGTTTACCCACTCTGCATTTTTATAGCATATGTAGATTTTTTCCTTTTCATTTTATTTCTTGTTTTTGGTCTTAAGAGACATTCAGACCCTGCATTCATACTTCTTTATCAACATTATGTTGATTGAAAAATACATCAAAGAAAGAATGTGTAGGTCTGGATATCAAATCAAAAATAGTCTACATTTGTTCATTATTAGACTGACCTACCCTCTCCTCCAAACTTTCTTAAGCTTTGTCACAATCTGATAAATTAATAAAAGGAAAAACTGCTCTCATCTCATTTAGCAATGGAAAAGCCACTAAATTTCTGAGGCAGAACTCTTGATATGCAAAATCTAAGGTGTAGGTAGGTACATATTGGTCATACTGATCTGCTGTTGGTGTAGCGAGCACTTGAACTTTTCTTATAAAAAATAATCAGTGATGACTTTGACCCCTTTTAAATATTTCCTTGCTTTTTCTTGCTTTTTCTTTTTTTTTTACCCTTCACTCACAGTCAGCATGAAGCTCTACTCCCGTTTAACTAGCCATATTGAACAAAGAAAGCATCTGCCTCATTCTTTTCCCCTACTGTGCCATTTTAGAGAGAAGAAGCTTAATTACAACTGATTTTCTAAAGCTCATGTGCAAAAAACATAGCAGAATTGTGAGCAGAACTCAGATTTCCCAGCCTTGCTTTCATCCTTCCACAAACTCCCGTTTTCCTTGAACTGCTTCAGTGCACAGCTGGATTAACTGAGCCTGACATGACCATGCTAGGGTCGCTTTCCTTTCAAAAGGAAATAGTTGGTCAGAAAACATGAGAATTTCAGCAGTGAACACAAATCTGGGTACTTCCAGACCAAGCTTTGGTTCTCTTCCATGCTTTGGCCCCTGGACCATACTGATGCAGTTGTGTGAGACCTCTCAGTGAATCACGTTGATGAAATGACTGCAAATTATGCCTCCAAATATATTTATTTTGTTTTACCTGGCTTATTTCAATGATGTGATTTCTAATATGAGGTCATCCATGTCATCCCACATGGCAGAGGAATATATATGAATGACGACGGAGTGGCAAGGTCCTTGAACAGATTTGCCATAGAAGGCCACAAAAATTAAAAATATGCTATTCATTTCTCTAAAGAGTTTTCCATCTTGTAGTTTTGCTGCTATGTCTGGAGTAATTTTCTGCTTTTACTGCTCCTTGATGACATCAGATTTTTTGTCAGGCAGAGGCAGAAAAGCTGACTGGTCTTCTTCCATTTACATTTACAAAAAAAGACATAGACAGCTCCTCGAACTTTGTTGCACACAAATCAGAATAAGAATGAAAAATAAGCTGGAAAACAGAAGCTTCTAGTCCTGGTTTTAGCACCTTCCAGTTTCTGCTGAATCAACCCGGTAGGAACTGACAGAGGGAAAACAAGTAGTCTTGACTGAACAAGAGACTCACACTTCAAACAAAAAGGGAAGAAATGAAAAAAAGAAAAGTCAACAGACTTTTCAAACTCCGAAGAGAATTCAAAGCTAGTTTGATTTAGCATTCTAGATAGCATGCAGTTTAATAATTTACCAGATTCCCAGTGACTAACTGGTACCTATTCATAAGGGCTTTGTTTGAGTTCTTGGTCTTAGCAGGTATTTGGCAAGGAGCAGGTGATTTGAATTACATTGTATGTAGAAACTCTGAATTCATGCTAATTTATTACCCATGCCACCATATGGTAAACAGTAGTTTAGCAGTATTTGTTACTCCTGCCACTAATTTTACTTTTCCCTAAACATCGCTGTGTATAAATTGATGACAAAACAGGAATATTTTTTACTATCAAGATTTAAGATTATATACAAAGGAATAAAATAACTCAACAAACAACCAATACCAATAACACCAAATACAAATTTTTTAAAAATTGTCACTATTTGTTGTAACATTTGTAGTGTTATCAGACATCATGGGGAGAATATTTAAGTGTGGGCTGCCACATGCTGCTGTGGAGTACAATTCAATAACTAATTCTTTCTTCCCATTTTTACTTATACCACCATGGAAAAATATGCAAAAGCCCTTTCAACAGCCAAGTGTCTAACAGGACTAGCTGATGAAAACAAAGCCTTGGAATTCTACAGTGCCTGTTGAATCTGAAACTACAGAAATGTTAAAACCCCAAGATAAATCGTCCATCGCCAAAAAATAGGTCCCAGGTCAATAAAACTCAAGTTGTTCAAACAACCCCTGGGATATTTCCCTTCCCATTAGTGTACAAAAAAAGGAAGTAAAAAACAAGTTGGATCAATAGGCTCCTGTAGCACATTGTGTCTCTTGCATGTGGAAAGCCCAAGATGGCAAATACCAGGTCAATTTTTTACCCTGTTTGGCCTTTAAATGATGAACAGTGAGACCATTTTTACTGTAAAAAAGAAAAAAAAATCACTATAAGAACAGACACTGTGTATTAATCTACAGAGAAAATTGAACAACTGAATGAATCTGGTCTAATAATCTACTATATCTGACGATTTTATCATTGTCTTAGGCGATGCATTTGAAAACAGTGCACCTGAGCAAGGCATCTTTTCTCCTGTGTGCTCCAGAACTGTTGGGCTATTTTTGAGTGAATTCAGAATGCATGAGAAGTTCCTGATTGACAGCTGTGGAGAATGTATTTATCCACAGACCAGGCAGAGCCTAGAGAGCAGAAATGAAAACTTACTCCCACCTCAACCCTGACCTTTAGGGGCAGGTTGTTTTGTGTTAGGGTCAAGTTCCCTCATCTAAGAATGTTTTTATTGATTGCATTTTTTGCTTTGTTTATTTTATTTTTTTAAAGCAACTCTGTTACTTCAGAAAAACAAGAAGTATGCTACTGAGAGACTGAGTATTTGTCTGAGTTAGAGCAAAGCAGTGGTTCTCTCTCTTTTTAGAGTAGATGCTTCCTCATCCTTTCAGTCGAATTTAGCTCCTCAGGGTAACCCTGTCGTGATTAAGCTGAGGTAGAAACTTTTGATTGTGAAGAAATTGCCAATAAGTTATTGTTGCTACTGCAGCTCCTCTGTGAAGGAAGATAGAAGATGATCTCTTAAATCAGTAATTAATGCCCTACGGTAGTAAAGCCAGCTCCATCACTGGAATGAAAGTTATATTTTCCTCTATTTTTTGTTTCTATTTTAATTTTTCTGAAACACTGTCTTGGTCTTCCTTTTGTCTTTTTCTTTTTTTTCTGCATGCTAGGCTTGGTTCCTCCAGTTAAACAGTTTGCTCTCCAAAGCAAAAGAAATGTTTCATGAACTATTTTTCTCTGCTCCCCCCACCATGTGTTTGCTAATAAAGTGCTGGTAAATAGCAAGGGAAAGTAGATGTGTATGGTATCCCGGGAAAAGTAAAAATGTGTGGATGGGAAAAGGAATTGTTACACTAAAAGTTAAATTTCTTTCCCAAATTAAAAACTTGGGGTTTTGTCTCATGTGAAAGCTTAGTACACAAGAAATTCTTGAACAAGCAACAAAATAGAATGCATGTTTTAAATTGACGAGTGTATTTAAGTCACATGAAAAAGGCAGAATCTTGAAAGATTGTGCTAGAGATGACATATATTAAAAAGTACTATGTGGTAATGACCCTTGATGATAAAAGAAAAGGTTTTACAGCTGCAAAGACTACTGTACTGTATATCCAAATCAGACATATTTGTGATAATTTCATTCTTGAAGCACAAAGAAATCTTTGGTTGTTTGATTTGGGGTTTTTTTTTCAGTTTGCAAATTTATCATCTGCAACTGATCAGGGAGTCCCACTGCACGGGAAATGCATATGTAGCAGATTAAATTCTATTCAATGGGAAAAGTGGTGTCCAGGAATTACAGTGCTTCACATTATGTTACATTATATACATTTAATTAATTGCCATCTTTTTTTTTGTCAGCACTGTAGAAAATGTTATTTTATCCAGTTTCTTAGACAACTTTAAAAATAATTTCAACCCACAGTATCATTCTCACATTATCCTAACTCACTCTGCACCGGAAGTTCTTATTGCAACTTCAATTAGAGCACAAGTGAGAAAACTGTGAGGCTATGGATAAAAAAGGAAAGCTGCATTTTAAACATAAGGAAAAATATTTTCTTCGTTGTTTCAAAGTTCAATGACAGAAAGGCAAACAGCTCTAATGAACTATTGCTTTGAACCGTGAAATGCTGAAATGCATGAAAACATGCACTTGTATTTAGCATTTAATCTAAGTTTATAGAAGTGCAGAGAATTATCCTGGTTCTGGCCAGGACAGGGTTAATATTTGCAATAGCTAGAAGGGGCCATGGCTGGGACTCAGAGGTTATTTGTAGCACCTCCCATCATTCTGGGAGCAGGGAAAAGGGAGTATCTTCTGGGGAGAAGGAGTTTCTTCTGGTCAAGAAAACATGGTGAAGGGAGCCATCCCTTCATGATTCATGGGCGAGAAATCCCCCCCATGGCTGGGGGATTTCTGCATGAATAATTTATTTTCTTGTACCCTTTGTCTTTAGTACGGTTGCTGTTGTTCATTTTCTTTTTTTATTGCTGTTTCCAGTAAATTGCTTTTGTCTCAGCCCATGATACTTGCCTTTTGTGCCTCCAAATCTCTGTAGCCCACTGCAGGGAAAAGAAGGGGGGAAGAAGGGGGTGAGAAAGAGAGCACAGTGTATGGTTTAGAGAGTCTCAGTGGGGACACTGAATTGGGGAGTACCATTCCTAAAACACAGTCATAATATAGCATTGATTACTAGAAGCTAAGGGACCTGTTTCTCTCCTTCTAACCTAAGAACAATGCAAAGAAAAATCAATATCTGTAAAGCATTTCTTCAATATTTGTATGGATTGCTATACTCGAGATTACTTCTTTGGGCTCCCCCCTCCTCCTTTGGACAAACTTTTAACACTAGAAAACAATAGTTTGAAGATCAAAATGGGGATCCTTGAGTCTATGGAAAATATGCTGTAATCAGTGAAAATTTTACTACTGAATGCATTAACAGGTGAATGGAGGATATTTTGTGTCACAATTTAGATTCTTAAATCAGAAAGTATCACCAACTGAGTCAGCTCAGATTTTCTTTTAATTGCTTAGCTGTGATTGTCATCAGGTCTTCCTCAGGAAGAACCATTTTTTAGTGTAAAATTTTCTGTTTGGAAAAGCTGAAACCTGCCTGAATGTATTGTGGATTTCCAGATACATGGTATCTTCCTTGCAGTTACTGGCTGTCAGACACACGGAAGGCATTTTGGCAGTATGTGTGGAGGTAAACTGCTCAGCACTGGCATAGCCAGTCTGCTTTTGCTCAGGGAGTACTGAATTTTGATGGTACAAGCACTGCACGGGTGGTGCATATAATCGCTGTACACTGCAGTGAAAGCCTTATCTTTATAAATATATCCAGTGTTTCCTGAAAGTATTGAAGTGACAACATTTCATAAGGTACATGTGTGCTATCCAAATACAATGGAATCTTCGGATCTCTGTAAAACTTCTTAGCAGTGAGATTCACATCCTGAACATCACTGTCCTGAGGACATCTGAACTATCAGTAAGGACATTTGTTCCTTCAATAGCTCTCTAAATATCTGTGTGCTCATTCCTAACCCATTTATATGACACGTTACTTCTATTGGCAGTTATAAATGTATATACTTCAAAATCAGCTTCAGTTGAAACTGAGATAGGCTTCCAATATTGCCACTTCTCAGGGTCTGTGAAAATGTTTGTAATGCTTTTTAGTGCTTGTTTATGTACACCATATGGTGCAGTTGGTACTTGAGCAAAAAGGATGTCACTGACATCCTAGATGGATGCTAAAATACCAGGTTATCTTGCTGGAGCAAGATGATGTGACACTGTCTTGGGGTGACCATGTCATGTGTATCCCCTACCATTGCTCTGTGCCCAAACATGAGTCCTGTGCCTTTAAACTGAGCCTGGGAGAGGGGAGAGAAGCGGCCGGGCGAACTTTTCAAAGCAGTCTGTGCTTCAGGGTCGCTGTGCTCTGTGTTCAGCTGTGAGGGGAGAAGTGTGGAGGAAGCATCCTGCCTGCTTTTTTTCCATCCAGCTTTTTGGCTCTTTTTTCCTCGGAGAGAGACGGAGAGAAAACTTGGCTTTGTTTTCTTCTCCTGTGGACTTGCTCAGATCACCGGAGCGTCTGGGCTCCACCAGGGGACCCTCCCCCGGCCTGGAGGGGGGCACCCATCTCGACCCAGCTCCAAGGAAGAGGAGAGAGACCACCCCCACAGGAGGACTCTCAAATTCTCCAGGCTTCCTCTCCACAGTGAGAGAGATTTTGGTTCTTTGTCATTGTTGTTGTTTTCCTATGTGTGTGTTTAATAAATAGTTTTTTTTTCTGTCTTTCACATTCCTCTGGGGAATAGTTTTCTTTTCCTGAACCTGGTGGGGGAGGGGCGGCAGTGCCCTGCTTTGCTTTGAGCAGACGTCCTTTTGGACATTTTTTCCTTGAAATTGGCCCAAACCAGGACACACTCAAAACATCTTCCATCATTAACCCTGCTCTGTTCTTTTCTGCCCAACAAGTAGAAGGAACCCCAGAGCATAATTGATTACAGACTATGGAAGAAGTGTATTCCAGCAGACCTGACTTAGGGGACAGACCCTTGGAAAGATCTCATTGGGAACTCTTTACTGATGGGAGCTTTGTACGAGATGGAAAACGACTGTCTGGATATGAAGTGACTACACACCATGAGGTAACTGAATTGGGCACACTCCCCTCGGATGTTTCGGCCCAGAAAGCAGGACTAATTGCACTCACTCCAGCTTTGGAACTCAGTAAAGAAAAACAAGATAACATTTGGACTGATTTAACATGTGTTTTTTTGGAATGGTACATACACATGGAGGCACCTAGAAAGAAAGAGGCCTTTTGGCATCTCAAGGCACGCTGTTCAAAAATGGGAAATAGTCCTTGGATTTACTTGAAAGTATCCAGAAACCAGCAGAAGCTGCCATTATGCAGCGCAGAGCACATGAAGCAGGTAAGACCAAACCAGAATTGGGGAATCATTTAGCTGATAAAGCTGCCAAAGAGGCTGCAGAAAAAGGCGTGTTAGAATATAAAGTTTTATATTTAATACCCTTGCCAGAGTACCTCTCCCAGTAGAATAAACCGAGTAGAGTGCTAGAGACTGTCAATTAATTTAAGCCTTAGAAGCAAAATTTGATCCACAAGGCTGGGAAGTTACCCCGACTGGGCAAATAGTAGTTCCTGAACAGGTCTTGCATGAAATAATGGACTGTGAACTCAAAGCCACTCATTGGAGTACTGAAAAACTTTTGAAACATTTGCAAAAATCTACAGTTGAATCTAAAATGACTCAGATTGTGCAATCAAGAATCCAAAAAGATATAGTTTGTGAAAGAAACAACCCTAACACAGCTAGCAAAGTTTTTCTAGGTGCCATAAAACCTAGAAATGTTCAAATAAATATAGGCAGATTGATTTTACTGAATTGTCCTGAAAAGGGGGGGTAAAAATACTTTCTAGTTCTGGTGGATATCTTTTCTGGGTGACCTAGCCTTCCACTGTTGCACCAATCAGGCTAAGGAAGTGACTAAAATACTTGAATCAAATAATAACTAGATCCAGGGTACCTTTGGGGATGTCATTAGACGGATTCCCAGTTTGATGCAGAAGTGGTACAGCAGGTTAGGAAAGCCTTGAGAACAGCTTGGGATCTTCAGACTCATAGGCCCTAAGCTAGTGGCAAATTAGAGCAATGAATTACATAATCAAATTGCAGTTGGGTAAAATACATCAGGAAATCTCCTTGACATGGGTCCGAGCCTTGCCTGTTGCTCTACTTCAGGTTACAGTTCAGCTGCCAGGAACCGGCAAAATAAGCCCCTATGAGCTGCTATGTGGTCAGTCCTACCAAGTACCGTACATTCCAGGAAACACACATGTAAAAGAAGGGGTTGATTTGTATAATTCCCTCATTTCTCTTAGCAAAACTTTACAGGATTTGCTGTGAGCAGTAGTGCTCAGTGAGCAGTCTCGAGACTTATGGGATTGTACGTTCCAGTGCATGAGTTCCAACCAGGAGATTGAGTCTACTTGAAAGTCTGGGGAACCGATTAGCTTCAGCCAAAATGTATCTGTACTATACCAAGTACTATTGACTTTTACTGCATTGAAACCAGACAGAGTATATCATCCATACATTATTCCAGAATTGAAAGGGCTGAAGCTGGTAATCTGATTTGGGTAATCAAACATTTCTCTGAGGAAAAACAAGATGCTTAGGTCTTGTTTTGCTATCAAAGTGGTAGTGTCTACAAATGTCCAGAAAATCTGGAAACAAACACAAATTTGACAATGCACAGCTCAAGATGTCACCTCCTGGGGATCTGAGAAAATCTGGATCAAACTTACTTCAAGGTTACCCAGCTGGACTTGGTTAAAACATCTGTTTACAATTGTCACCATAATAATTGTTGTGTGTGTTTTACCTTGCATCATGATTCAGTGTTATAGCTGTTGTAATGCTTTATGCTAAAAAATGAAATACAGATATTAATAGACCAGTTCCCATAAGGAATTTAGTCTCAAGGAAATGGGGGACTTGATAAGAACAGTAGAACAGAACAGTATTTTACTGTCATAAGGACAGCAGAATAGAACAGCACAGCCTTGGAGAAATAGATAAAGGAGTAACTTAGGCAAACAGAAGTCCGAAATGCAAGCAGGACGCCAGCTCAGCTCTGCAAGGCTGACAAAGCAGAAGTTACGCGAAACAACATTGTGCTAACTCAAAAGNTACGCGAAACAACATTGTGCTAACTCAAAAGCTGGAGTTGAGGAAAAGCAATCTGAAAAGGACACTGGATATTAAAGACCACCAAAGAAGACCTGAAAAGGACCACATAAGGACTTTGACAAGGGGTGCGACAATGTAAAATAAAATAATACAATATTATGACATCAAGTAAGCAGGGATAGCTAATGAATAAGTAATCAGTGTGTATGATAAAAACTCTACCCAATTCTTGGGGCACTTGATTAGAGGAAGGACCTTCTGAGTGACCAGTCCACTGCAGTAAATATTGCCTGCTTTCTAATACTCAAAACTGTGTTAGAAAATTTCTATCTGGCCAATTCTAGTATCATTTAGGTATCATACTTTCAAACTAAACTAAGGATAATTTCAAAAAGAAGAGAAACACTTGGGAAATAAAACAGTACATGACAGTGTGTTGCTGCTGTACATATTTAGAAACATGCTAGAAAAAGTACTCGATAATGAGTAGCCTTAGATTTTCACAGTAGGGCAATCTAAGTAACCTACACTTGCTTTACTGTCCTCTTTATATCAACCTGTGAAGCTTTGTGCAGCTGGAATGAAAAAGTCTGATTACTCTTTGGGTCCTTGTCTTCAGTGTCTGAAAAATGAACCAACCAAAATTGCATTATGTTTTGTAAAATTATATATAAATACACATAATGATACTAACCAAGGTTGTCATAAATGGATGGCACCGACCCAAACTGTCATGAAGGATGAGCTGAAAAACTGATTATCATGATCCAAGGTAAAGAAGGAGGCTGAAGATCTTGTTACAGCTTTCAGTGTAGGCCATTGACATAGTCAATGCGTTAAGAAAAGGTATTAAAGGTCGGTAGATTTTCATCCTTCTAAGTTACAGATTGGACAACAAATGGTCTAGTAACATAAACTATAGGAAAACATTGCTTTTGTAAAGCCATTAAATAAATAAAAATTCTGGGCACACTTGAAAACCAGTATGATATGTAAGTGCAAAAATTCAGGGGTTTTTAAAGTTCAGTAACAAAACTGCAGAAAGTGTCTAAATTTGATATTATATATTTTGTTCCAAGAGTGAAATACCCAGATTTTAATACAGTAATTTGACTTCTTGCACTGTTGCAAACTGGCACGTATATAGCAAAAAAATATTTTGTTTTTAGAAATATATATCTGAGGTGTTTGGAAAAGATTTACTTTGTGTTTGATGTTGAAACTAGAAATTCAAGAGTTGATTATAAGGTGAAATGCCATGCTTACATTCAAGTTTGCTATGAAGACAATATTAAGTAACTGCTTAATGATAAAAAAGACTTTAACTAGATTTCTAGATCATTTTCTAATAGCCTATGACTAATTGTGAAATTTACCATTTTGCCATGACTAATGTGTGAAATCTGTCATCTTTCCTCGTGATTTACACAAGGTCCTAATAAGGAGAACAAAAAGTTGGTAATATGACATGAATAGTAATTTGTATTGCACTTGCCCACAATTTTAGGAGAGAGGAGAGATATTCTTCATTAGACTATGTTAGGGCATTGGTCTACCTATCATATCAGAATTTCTCTATCAGAAATTTTCCTTTACTAATATGACCGACCACATCATTGTCTATTACTCAAAAATTATATCAATGGATGTAATGCTATCAAAAAGGAGGCAAAAAAATACCTTCTGGAAGGGATTGGCCATTGAGTTCTCTAACATCCCATAATTAGATGTTGATAGACAAAGCCTTCCACAAAAGCAGGAAATTTTACATAATCTAGTTAGTTATATTCATTACTTAGAAGGAACTATTTATTTCCAAACGCGTGCATTATGTGGAAATCCTTAAAAGTAGGAATTTAGTTCAGTTTTTCTACCTGTATTTTTATAAGTACAGCCTGGTAAAAGCAGAGAAGGTGGCAAATTAAATTTGCAAACAACCTTAAAACTACCTGACCTATCAGAAGCACTTGTGATGGCAGTTGCAGTAAGGTTGTTAAAACCTCAGATTTTCTGATTTTAAATACTGAATGTAGTTTGAAACACGTTTCTGTGCTGATCTGCAAAGACAGAGAAAATATAACCCTTTATCTGAAAACATTATATGTTGATATGGAAAGCTGACAGATCTTAAAGGACTTGTGAATGTTTCCGAGTCACACTGAAATCAGCATTTTAAAAACCTACTGCAAACTCCCCTTTTTCTGTTATAAAACTGAAGAGACTGCATGAGCAAGATTTGTCCCCAGAAGTGTCTGACCCAATAGAAGGTGGCTGTCAGCAGCATCTACTGAAAACATGCCAAGATGTTTATTTTGTACATACAAAAAACCCAAAAGTAAATAAAAATATTCAACTTTTAAAGTGACAGTTTATCAAGGGCTTTGGTACAAGAGTATAGAAACGTTTTCCAGGGGCACAATTTAAGATTTATTTTCTTTAAGATGAACTAAAATTTTGGCCCTCAGCAGTGGTTGACAATGCTTTTACATAGATACTAGCAATTGTACTCAGAGACAGCGTATATAAGTAATACAATGAAGCAAAATTCAGGTAGCTTTAGCAGACTGTAAAAATTGAAGGTAGTAATGCATCTGAAATGTAATTAAAATGAATGCTAAAGGACATACAGATCTGCTGCACAGGAAGAAGCTGTCTCAGAAAGCCTGTTTGCTGCACTGTCACTGTGACACTTCAGTGTCCTCCCTTTTCATAAAAATGTCAAGATGCCTCTTGCATTTATTTATAATATTTGCTGTGATGATACAGCTTGGCAACTCACTTCATATATTGCAACTCTAGCATTATTAAAAAATTCAGCCTGAACTCCCAGATTTTACCACTAAATTTCCGGTGTGTTGTCCTGGGTCTTGTTTATCCTCCACTGCTGTAAAAAACTGGATGCCACTGTTTTTTCTCACCTAAAAAAATGCCTTCATTTCCCTCCAGCCTCCATGTTATAATCTCAGCATTTTATCTTCACTGAAAAGAACATGTTTCTCATGGTAAACCTTTCAGGCACTTGTCACAATATTCTTAAAGCAAGAAATCAATTCCGTTGTCCCCTAAAGCACATCTTTCAGGTAAGGTGGAAAGATGCTAAAACCCCAATGTTTTATACATAACTGTTACTGATCTGTCTTGAATCCTCTGTTGGTGACACCTCTCAGAACTGCTTTTACTAACCAATTGTTCAGCTGTAGACAAAGAGATTTATTATAATTATTTTTCACAATCTGTGTTAAATCCTTTGGTAGACTTTATACCACAATTTCTCTTTAATATGTTTGATTTTGACTCATTAGCAAGCTATTGTTTCACTTTTATAGGTAAAGCCCCTCACCTTGCTACTTTCTTACCTTCAGAAATATGGTTTAATACACGGAGGGGGTTTGTGCTGTTTTCCTGTATATTTTATATTCTTATTTATTTGATTTATTTGACTTCTCCACAGCAGGAACTGTGTAGGTATTGTTAAAGAATGGCCACTGGAAGATGAGGCTATATAGACATGTAAATAGATCACTACTATTGAAAAATGAACAAATGAGTCAACTAGATTCACTGTAGGGAACGTGAGAAATTCTATGTAAGATAATTTTATGAGTGAATGGATGAACTTGCAGAATCATTATTTCATTTGCTGAAAAAATAATTTTAGAAAATTCTAGGGCTGAATTAATGACTATTAGCAGTAATGTTACTGTTACTGATTTCAACAGTACTGCACTCAGAAGCTTGTACTGAATTTTGTGACCAAAATTATAACATCTACTTGTCAGTAGGAATCTAATACTCTGTGTTGCCCCTAGCTAATAATTAATATCTTTAAAGAGTATTACTGACTTAGATTTTCAAATAAATCCTAGCTAAGGAAGTCCAGAGCATTTTATTCATAATTTCCTCTTCATGTAGCAGCAGTGTCTGGAGATCACCCTATAGAGGATATTGGGATAATAAGCATATGTGAGAACTCTACATATCTTCTCCAAAATATTACTTGTATAACATTTCATTGTGAGCAGAAAATCTTTCTGCTGACATCAAGTCCATCTTCTCTGGAGTTCTTATTGCATTATGACTACTCCATTACTTGCTTTCCCAATTTTCCCTTTTCTTAGCAAGGAAAATGATTTACTTTAGAATCTGCAGACTGACTTTTCAATTTCAAATAAATGATCCCTCAACAGTTCAGAATAAAATTGTTTTTGATCATTGGAGTTTGTAACAAAGATTGACAAGGTATTTTATTAAGTGTATAGATGAAACACAACTTCACTAGAAGATTTACAGAAATTTTATTCCTTTACCATCATTACCTTCAAACCTGTAGATTACAAGGAGAGATTTTTGGCAAGTACAGTGTTATTCTTAGGGAAATTTTTGATTCTAAGGAAATGTTCTTTGTAAATAAAGTGGAAATATTAGATGAAAGTTTGAAAACCCAGTCATAGAACCCCGGTACCCTTAGCAGGGTAAAGACAGAGTCATAAAAAAATATATAGATCTTAAAGAAAACCCTAAAACCCAAAAAATCAAAAAACCCCAATCAGTCCTAATGACACCTCTCATGGAAAGTTTTATTTGTCTTAGCTAAAACTGTAACATTATAGGATAAGTGCATATCCAGACTGATCTACCACTGTCTCAATTATCAATAGGAATGTACCAGTTTACTTACCTTTGGGTTTTGCATGCTGCTCTGTTTTCTTGGTAGACTTATGTCAGGTTCTTAAAATGTATGTGTTACAGCACAAATGGGTATTCATTAAAAGATTCACAGTCAGTTATTTCTACTTTGTAGCATAGATGCATTCCCCAGGAAAACGTCTTGTAAACAACTATATCAGCAACTTTTCCTATGGGAAAACACATTGTCTCATGGTTGCAATGACAGTCTTAAGCTCAAATATGTATTTACTGAGAATCAGATAATTAATTCTTGATAAGAGATTTTGTATATATTTTAGAAAATAGTATAATTCAATAAAGAATGCAGAAGTGAGAAACAGAGAGCTGGCTGAGCTATAAACTGCAGCAATGCATTTCTCCTGAAAACATATTTTAATGACTGACCCTTTTTCTGGGGTGTCAGACGCTAATCCTCAGGTAATATTTAATTTTTGATAGGCTCATTGGGAAAACCAAAATCTAGATCTGATGATCAGGAAGTCTAGTGAGGTTCATTACTGTTGGTATTTAGATACAAAACGACATTTCTAAATAATTCAGACAAACAAAGAACCAACTGGATCATAACGTTAAGAGTTCTTCTCTTGACAAAGAAAGTCAGTGATGCTGCAGATTTTCTGACACTTAGTGTGTTGATTGGCAGGATACTGTCATTATTTTCCATGATATATTTTGAATTCTCTGGGAAATATAAAAGAGTATGCAAATATTCTACTTCATGCTTTACAGGATATAGCGTTTATCCTCCCAATGCTCCAGCCAAAATCAGCACCTGGATGAAAAGCAGCTGGCAAAAGCTGAACCCAGGAAAATTAATGCTATTTGGAAAAGGGAACCTCTCAGAACTTGCCTCTTCATTCAATAATACCTGCCCCAAACCCTTAAAATCCTAGTTGTCATTTTCCACCACTATCAAGGACTTGGCTCTTTTACAGGGCTCTTCATATATATAGGGTTTCCTACTTCACTTTTACTAGCAGTTTTATAAATTATATTAGTACTGAAATTACCCTGCTTTCTCAAGAAGTATTGTCTCTCATTGCATGTGTATCTTCCTTTAACATTAAAAGGACTTAAATTTTTCTGTTGGAAAGAAAACTTGTCTGTTTATTTTCTGACTTCTATTTTAACTGTCATTGTCCTCTTATCTACTTTGTCTGTTCAGATTAATTATCACTAGTGTCACTACTGTATTATTTTTAGTTTAGTTTGTTTCTCCCTTTCTATTTTATCTCTCCTGCTGCCTTATGCCCCCTTTAATTTACTGATTCAGTATTATTTGGTGCAGTAGGATTCTTATATTTGCTCTTAGAGACATGCAGCTCTGCTGGAGGTAAGTCACTTGATCTTTCTGTCTCATACAGAATTTAGACTTTCAGGCTCAAACTGATGTTGCTTTGCTCTTCATTATTATCTATCACAATCACCTTTTTACCAAAGCCAGAGATTATTGAAAGGATGGATTTTGTCAGTGTATATAAGGCAGCATATAGGAAGAGTTGAAGCAAATACACCCATTGATCCAAGTAGCCCTTTGCAATGCAGTTTCCAAAGAGTCCCCATACAACACAATATGGGAATGAGATGTGCCACATAATTTTGTAGAGTATTGTTTCCTTCCAATTTATTTTTCATGACACAAATTTTTGTTTAGTAGCCTACAGGCTGTGGGACCATGTACAGTCTTTCCATGGACTCAGTGCCAAGCCTCATCAGGACCCAGAATCCCTTGCAAACCTATTAGGCATGGAGGGAACATTCCCAGGAGCAGTGTGGCAAATTCAAATGGCTCCAGGGAATATGAGTGACCAGGACCACAGAGAACAGGGCAGGATGTGGTGCATAAAAGGACATAGTGTGACAGTTCGTGGGGCAGATCGTGCAGGCAGGGAGAGTGTGAAGGGCACTAAGGTGCTGCAGCACAGGCAGTTAGATCAGTTGCTGGTCATTACACTTGCTGAGAGGTTTATATTAGGTAGTAGGAAGAAATTCTTTACTGTGAGGGTGGTGAGGCACTGGCACGGGTTGCCTAGAGAAGCTGTGGATGTTCCATCCCTGGAGGTGTTTAAGGCTAGGTTTGATGGAGCTCTGAGCAATGTGGTCCAGTTGAAGGTGTCCCTGCCCATGGCAGAGGGGTTGGAACGAGATGATCTTCAAGGTCCTCCTCCAACTCAAACCATTCTATGATTCTATGACTTAAGGCATCTAAGGGAGGCTCCCTTGACTCTCAGTAGCAGAGCCTGAGATGTCCATCTGCCTGAAAGCATTTCATCGCCATCCAAAAAGATTTGGCCCTCTGAAAAAAGGAACTTAATGATTCGATATAGTAGTGATGGCATTGCTTCTGTGAATAATGGCTGTTCACATCCATTTTAATCTGCTACTCAGGAAGCTAAAAACATCATGGAGCAATCAGTGTTGAGATTTCTGGGATTTTGGAGACAACAGAAACACTCTCTCCAAAAAGAATTTCTTCTTTTCATTTTGATCTTATTAGCATAATGAAAATTAAAAAAAGCTCCTAATGAACCAGACTTCATGTCAACAGATGTAAAAATACTAGGCATGTATATGATATTATTTTTCTTTATGTGTAGGAGAAAACTCAAATACTTAAATATGTTTTGCACCATTGCATAGAGAGGCTAAATGTGGATATAAAGGAATCTGGATAAAAAATTCCTGTACCATGTATGACTTGTAACATAATTTTGCAGGTGTCTTAATTTCTAGCCAAGAAAATTAATGGCATAATACTTACTTGCCTTAAAAAGACACAGATTTATCAGTGTAACTATGAATCCAGGATTCAGAACAATTGGAGAACCAGATTGGGACTTGACCTAGAATAGTTTTTTCCTCTCAAGTTTACTACAGGAATTAGTCTGTATTGTTAGAAGTAGTAAAGTGGCACCACAGGGAAGAATCTATGATGTCAAACTCCTGGGGATTCAAGGTACACATGATCTGTGTTTTGAGGGCTCCAGTTAAGACTAGCAATCTGGACCACCTCTAGCTTGTACTTGTGTATTGAAAATATTAGTGATGAGAGTAGGTTAGATGCTCTCCTGAAGCCTGTTTTCCATTTCATTTCCAAGGAACAGGAATCCAGTCTATGCCCCCGAGACCACTTCATGAAACAAACCTGGGCAAAGAAATTTGTGATTATTTACTCTTATATTCCAAAAGCACACTTCTGAAATGCTAATCTAGACATAAGGCTGTCCAGATATGTAAATGAATATCCATCCTTTGCACTAATCAAAACATGACCGGACAAGCCCCTGAGCCACCTGATCTAAGTTGTCTCTCCTTTGAGAAGGTGGTTGCACCAGTTGACCCACAGAGATCTCTTTGAATCTAAATTATGATTTTGTATGCCCCTGATAGAAGGAAGATGTTGCTGTCATCTCAACACTTTTAATGGTCCAACTATTAATATATAAACGGTGTTATGACTTCAATTTGTTGAAAATTATTTTCATTCTTCCATACTTCCATTCTTTCTCATTTTCATAGCTAAAAAAATTTTGATTTATGAATCCATTCAAAGTGTACTGGTGAGAATTTCCCTTACATCCCTCATTTCTAGATTGCTACAGAAACATCTTAATAAAAAACCACTGTGGAGTAATTAAAATGAAAGCATTCTATATACAGACACAGCTGACAATAACTGGAGAGGTTCTTCAGCTTCACCTTACTTCAGAGAGATTATCAAGGTTTCTTTAAACAATAGGACTAATCATTTCAAATATCTAACTGGAAGTAATTTTTATAGTGCGAATATAAAATCTTGGAGACCAAAGACAGGTTGAAGAGGGAACCCAAAGCAGACAATAACACTGCATACTCTTACTTTGTACACACTCACCAACAGCTTCTGATGCACTGTGTCTGGTGATGCTGTATGGCCACCAAAAGAAAAGTTGCCATTGAAGTGTGGCACCTTGCTGTATTTGGTGAACATCTGAAATGTGGTGTTACACACCAGCATATAGGCTAGTTGAAAGTTTCTTTAATTTGCACAGTGCCAAGCAAATCAAATTGCATGGTTTCCAGGAAATGGCTCAATACATGCAAGTCTGAAAGTTTTAAGTGTTGTGGCATGTGGCATGTACTTTGCTGTTTCTCAGAGAGAAAAAAGAAATGCTATGATGCTAAACTCTAGCATCTTGGGAGAGGATAAGGTGGAATACAGAAGATTATCTGATATTTTTCTGGGGACTAAATAGCCATTGCTTAGAGTACTGTTTGCCATCAGGAAATAGATAGCCAACCATTCAAACCAGCAAGCTTCTGTGACCTTCCCCTCTTTGGTCCTCAGGGAGACAGGTTTTTTGTATTTGGTTGGTTTTTGTTATGCATTATTTATTAATTTACTTTGTTTTGTTTTAAGGGAAACCATTGACTTTTTGTTTTTAATTTAAAAGTCAGAGAGATACATATCACAGCTATAGGTAAACTGCCCATTATTCCCTGTATTGTATTCTCAAGGGAGCCTTTTTTAAGGAAAACCAATGATTTTGGCTTTTCATGTGAAGATTTTTCCTTAAATTTTCACTTTCACCATGTTAGATCATGCAGAATCATATAATGTAAAGCTGGGAAGTTCAGATCTTCCTCCTGGGCACCCATTAGGAAATTTTCTGGCAATTTTTTTTTTATATTTCACTTCCTCACTTAGAGGAATATATCAGTAGCAAAACTTAACAAAAGAAACCAAAACAAAAGATTCTGTAAATCTCTGGTTCACTTTTTTCAGTTCATTTGGATCCAGAAATTACTGCTCTTTTCCTGGTCCACCCTTCCCTCAGTCTGTGCCCCATTCCTAAAAGCATGAGCCAGTCAATTTAATTAAAACAACTCCACTGCAGAAGATGATCACGAGAAGCATGAAGAAATGGACCGGGATGTCCAGTTCAAATAGTGACTACACAGTTGCACTTAGGGTCATATAGGTGCTGGGTGGAAGACATACTGATGGACTAAAAATGCTGAACATCCAAGAAAGTTAATAATTTCCAAATAAAGAGTAAAATGATGAGTTCAGACCTATAAAGGAGATCAGGGAGTTGTGGAATGGGGTGTACCAACCATTGGACAAAAACTCATTAACTCTATTCTCCATGGAATGGGACTTCCTTTCAGTGCATTAAGGCTGAGGTTTCCCCATCAGAGAATACAGTGAAATCAACTTCACTCCTAAGAAATAGTAACTTCCAATGTGGAATACCTTAGAAGTCTGTTTTTCAAATTCAACCAGGGTGTGCTGGTTTTGGTAGAAGGAGAGTTAATTTTTCTCACAGTGGCTAGTACAGGACTATGCTTTGGATTTGTGCTGAATACACAGTTGATAATATAGAGATGTTTGTGGTTTTGGTGAGCAGGTCTTACAGAGAGCCAAGGCATTTTCTGCTTTTTATACACTTACCATGCTGGCGAGGAAGTTGGGGGTGCATTGGGAGTTGGGAGGAGACACATCCAGGACAGGTGACCTAAACTGATGTAGTGATTTGACTTTGGCTGGGCTCCAGGTGCCCACCAAGCAGCTCTGTCACTCCCCTTCCCAGTGTGACAGGAGAACGAAAAATAAGATTTCGTTCGCGGGTTGAAGTAAGGCAATTTACTAAAGCAAAAAAAAAGAAAAGTGGAAGTTTGTGAGCCCATAAGCAAAGGCAAAAAGTTAATCTCTACTTCTCATCAGTGAGTGGTGTTCAGACACTTCCAGGGTTTCAGCACATATCACGATTTCTCCAGAGGGCAAACATTGCAGAATAATCAATATCCCCTCATCCCTCCTTCTTCCCATAGCTTTTATATCTATGGAATATCACTTTGGTTAATTTGGGTCAGCTGGCCTAGTTGTGCCCACTCCCAGCTCCTTGATGGCGGAGGGGAATGTTAGAGAGACAGTGCTGCTCAGCAGTAGCCAAAACACCGGTGTGTTATCAACACCTTTTCATGCTCCCCAATGCAGCACTGTGAGGGCTGCTAGCAGAAAACGAACTCTGTCTCAGTCAGACCCAATACAATAAGCAAAGAGATATTTCAGACCATGTGACATCATGCTCAGTATATAAAGTGAGGGGGAGAAGAAAGAAGGCAGGTACATTTGGAGTGATCGTGTTTGTCTTCCCAAGTAACCATTACATGTGATGGGGCTCTGCTCTCCTGGAGATGGCTGAACACCTGGCTGCCCATGGGAAGCAGTGAATTAATTCCTGTTTTTTCTTTGCATGTGTGCGTGGCTTTTGCTTTCCTCATTAACCTGTATTTATCTCACCCCATGAGTTTCCTAGCTTCCAGTTCCCTCTCTTCTAATTCTCTCTCTGACCCTGCTGGTGTGGGAGAAAGTGGTTGTGTGGGGCTTGATTGCTGACTGGGGTTAAACCATGGATAAATGGAAGAGGGAAGCTGAGGAGTGCATGAGGAGGACAGATTCAGCAAGTTTTGAAATTTGCCATTGGAACAAAAGAAAAAGAAAAAAATTGTTGGCATCATTCTCTTGTTCTTTTATCTTTTCCTTCCTGATCTTTTATTTGATTAATGACAAATTGAGTAGATGACAAATAATTTTAAATATTCATAAATTAATTTAATGCTTTTCTATGTGGGAGACTAGTAACATTAGCTGAAGCCAGACAAAGCTTAGACAGGCATTGTGCAAGATTTTCCAATGGTTCTGCCAAAGCAGCTAAATGTTTAACACTCCTACTAATATTCCAAGCACAGGCTCTTTGTTTAGTAGATGTGAGAAAAGTTTCACTCATCTCACAAAATGTGTAGATTAAAATAACAGGAATTCACTGACATGCAAATACTATGCTTCATGCCAGGCGAATAGGTTGGAGGATGTTTGAGCATGGGTCTCCTCATATAAGTGATCTCTTGTACAAGTTGTCTGTCTGTGCTCAGTCCCCATGTATCTAGGCAAACTGAACAGAGCTGGAAAAAAAATATGTGGCTGTCTTTCTGCTTCCCAAAATATTTTGCAGCTGCGACTTCTTGCTTCTCAATGAATCTGTGTGCATCCCCCCAGGACAGCTACCTTCTCAGACCTCCTTCAAAGACGAGATGACAAAAATAAATCAAGGCTTCAACAATCCTCTAGTAATGGCCAAAATTTCTAAACCTCTAGAGACCATATCTACAGCCTGTAAAAGATCATTTCAGCAGAGCTGCAGCATGTTGCTGGTAGCACTAATTGTTTCTGCACGGAATGCTGGTTACTGAGAGTAATTCAGCTGTGAACAAAGTACAGAGGACCATTAAGATTGTCTAGTCTCCTTCATCTTCTTATCTGCACAAAGTTACTAGTAGATCTCTTTACAGATGCTGCAGAAACCCTTTGGTAAAAATCCTGCCTAATATGGGGAATCTCCAGATCTTTAGAGCATTGAATCAGCTGCAAAGACATATGTGTAGGAGAATCAGATGGCTGGTAATGTGAGGGGAAAAGAATGAAATAGGAGAGATAACATGAAAGAAAGACATTGAAACTAGAATAACTTTCCATTCCATGAAGTTCTTTCTGTCTACCTCATACTTGGCGGATATTTATGTATTTTCCTGTATTTCTTGAATTTATTAACGATCCGTGAAGAAACCAAGACAATATAGAATACTGTACAAACTCCGTGGCCAAGTCAATCTCACTGTTATTCCACTAAATTAAAGGCAAAAAGCCCTGAGCCATGGCTAAATCAAAGATGGAACACTTGTCTCTCATTAATTTTGAGTTTACAACTGAAAATGAAGTCTTGATTTTACAGGTGAAAACTTTGTAACTCATCCCAGCAGCTCGTAACCCTTCCCCGTTCTGACCAGCCCAACAGCAGCAGAGCTAAGAAGAACAAAAACAACGTGAAAAGATCAACATATTGAATCTCTTGCTCTTAGATGTCTACCCATCATGGGTTCTGAACTCAATGCCAAGGTTTTAAACAAAGCTAAACATAAGATAGAGAATATGACAGCAACAAAACTGTTGAGCTGCTTCCTTCCACCCCCAAACACACAGTGATAAAGCCAAAATATGGCAGAAGTATTTACTCTTGATAGGCCAATGCAGCTTTCTCATCCTCAGGTACAGCAATTCTAAAAAACATCTTTCCCTGCTATCAATACTCTCCCTCTGCCCCTCTGATAATTCTTAAATAAATAATCGTGATGAGATGCAGCCATTTCTGACTTTTGTAGGACTCTGATTTTCCTGAGATAAATACTGAATGCTTTCTTGAGGACAAGTGAGCAGGTTCAAGGTGGATCAAAACCTGGATTTCTAGCTCTGCAGGAAAGTCTGATGCTCTAAAGCAGAGTAAAACTTCAGCACTGAACAGAAAAATATCCCAGTGGATGTGGATATTGTGGATGACTGATCAAGAAAAAAATCACCAAACAAGAAAACAAACAAAAAGTGCCCAGACCAAACCCAGCCCCATCAATACAGTACTTCAGCACAACGAATGAAGCATCCCATGCTGCTCCAGACACCTGATAACCTGCTTCCAGGCTCTCTATCATTCAGCTTGGTCTTGCCAGTACCAGCAGTCAGGGCCCCTGCAAGCCTTTCACATCTGCAGCAGAGTCTGGAAGTGCAGGGAGCCCTGACATGAGCTGTGTCCCCCAGGCCTGCCAAGCACGTTGTTGGGGAGGCGGGTGAGCGGCAGCAACTGTGCTGAGTTTCTTTCAGATATTATGAGAAAAACTGCATGTTTTCAAAGAACATTTAAATTTCGTCAGAGCAGCATTTTCCAGCACAATAATTTTTCCACCATGAAATTTTTGTCTCTCCATTTGTTAGTGCCATCATGCTTGGGTTTTTTGGGATTTACAGCTCCCCCTCTACCACCCGCCCCTCATCCACTGCTGTGAGGCATGGTCTGCACAGGGGACAGTGAGGAAGCACCCACTCCTAAGTGCTGTGCTGAAGGATGGATGCTTCCTCCTCCTCCTCACCTCACAAGTCACCCTTCTCAAGTGCCATGTTTAAATCCTAAATTTGCATGTGCATATCAGCACCCAGCAAAAGGTCAATAGTATGAAAAATTCAATTAATGTGTCCAGCTGTTCCTGAAAAAATTACATCATTAATATTGCTCAACACATACTTACTGCTTTAACAGTGGTGTTCTCTGCCATATGATTGACCAGAGCCATACTACTGTCTCTTAGTCTTAGCAAAAGATGCAAAAGACAAAAAACCCAAAAAACTCAGATTAAACTATTAATGTGGGGTTTGCCAGGAAGAGAAAAATATTACTGGGTAGCAGTTGCAGTCACAGTAACATAAAGTAATGTTTCCTGAAATAAAGAGCTTTCAGATAAGAAGTGATAGCTCCTCATTGCTCTCATATTGACTTATGTAAAGACATCATTCATCTGTGTCATTCTCTGCTACAGGATATTATTGTTGCAAATACTGATTTCTAAAGGATTATTTCGATGAAGATTTGTTATTGAGTCACCAATATTCATGTCTATGACAAACTGACTACTTGCTGAGGGAGAGAATACAATTCAGTTTTTAACAGGAAAAAAACAAACCAACTTGAGAAATAGGAAATTCTGATTCCCGTAACTCTGGTTCTGACATTGTCTCCTTCCACAGCCTTGGGCAGGGCACTTGAGTTCTCTCAGTCACAGAATCAATTATTAACCACATCTTTTGGCTCTTTGAATGACTGATACTGTTAATGTTTTTAAAGTGCTTTGCTAATGAATCCAAACACATAAAAATCCACTGTATTATAACAGTATCAGAGGTTCTGGTTCCTTATTTCTTGCTAAAACATCACATGCTGAGCATCACTGTGACATTGTAATTACTTTTTTTTTTTTAATAGAAGTCGCAGAACATTAATCTATAATGCAGTTTTCAGGTTCCATGTTTCCCCACCATTTGCAAGTAGATAACTTCTACTATAGGAACTCTTGTGATAAAAATACAATAGATATTTGGCATTCAAAATTAATGCCGTAGCAGAATCTGATACATAAGTAGCTATATCCCAAAACCATTGCTTCAGTAAAAAAAATTATATTGTTTGGAAGTACATACAAAATTTATAGCAAAGGAATATATTTGACCAGTAAATCTTTTTGTACACTCTCCAAACATCATCATCTTACAAACCTAAAATTCTGTCTCCAGTTTCTGTTTAACAGTAGGATCCCCTCCAAAACTGCCACCCTCCGAAGGTTTGTCTGAGCAATGAGCACAGGAAGCACAAAAATACTCAGGTACAAAGCAGGTCGGAATTTGCTTTAATCTGGTGCCCCCAAACTGTTCAGTTCACAGTTTTTCCTCAGTATTTTATTACTTTTCTGGACTGTTTCATCATGGAACAAATGTGGAATTTATCTCTCACGTGAGATTATCTTGTTATAGGTGATCTGGTTATAGGATGTCCTTGATGAAGAACAATCTTGTAAATAGCTTTCCTGCTCCAAGACACGTCACTTCAAATCTGTCTTGTTTCTGGATCTCAGCTACATATAAATACCCTCATCTGGAGCTACCCCTGCTTAGACTGATGATGCTTGTTCTGCTTAGGAGTCAAATGTCTCACAAAAGACTTATTCAGCTAGTAGAATTTATTTCACATAAAACCAGTTATAACAATGTTTTATCTCAATGATCATAATTTTTCTTCCTATAAATCATAGAGTTGCCATTTTTACAGTTTTTCTTGAACACTGTCATCTGGTGCATTTTGGCTGAAGTGCAAACATAGGTCAAAAACATTTTCTATGGATCCACATCTGCAGGGAGAATGATGTAAATAATATCTCCTCTGAGCCATCATCTGACCTGGGAGACTTGTGCACATAGTTCAAGGTCTGTGAAAACTCTGTGCAAACACTATGTATTTCTGGACATAAAGAGGAAAAATAATCCATATTTTGCCCCAGAAGCTCAGTACATCTGAAGGCAGTTCTGGATGTCGGGAAATTGATGATGTCTGCGCACTTGCACACGTACAATCCTGTTATGACTCTGGTATTGTTCGCCAGCATTTTAGTGGGATTAAACCAGATATCCCCAGTACTACCATAAGTACCTAAGTTAGGCACTGGTCCGAAAAGTCTTGTCAAGAACTTTCGTGACATCCTTTTGTAGGGTATAACTTATGAAAATACAATGAATGATCATGTTATTAATCAGAAGTTAGATAGGATATAGTTCATATTTTGAAGCAATAACAATATTTTTTCATTGTTATGGGATCAGGAGATATTTTCAATAAAAACCCTAAACTGTATTATTTGTAACAGATGTGGTTATGCATTCTACATTTAGAATCATGGCTTTGTAAAGTTTTGAGAGGCTCTAATGTTTAACTTCAATGATTCTTGTGAACAGTTCACCTCCTGTCTTACATGGTGCATCATGAGTGGGGAGAAGAGGTAGGAGATGTGATCTGAAGGCAAGACATCTTTGCATTTGAGAATGTGACTTACAGTCATTGTCACAATGTCAAGAGGAGGTCCTGGCACACAGCAGAGATAACAAAAAAATCCTCTGAAGAAAAGGAGTATCAGATGCTGAACAATGCACAAACCTCTGCAGAGAGACAGATGGAGGTCAAATGCAATAGCTGAGTAGAGGGAATAAGTATAAAAAGTTATAATAAAGAATTGCAAGCAACTAACATTGCTGAATGGTTTGCTGAGTTTCCAATGGTTTCCAAGTTCAGCTCACTAGGAAGTGACTATAGTTGCTTTGGCATAGGAAACTCAGTTTAAAAGGAAGATGAATACCTGTTACAAAAAAAAAAAAGGAAAAAAGAAAAAAAAAAAAAAAAAAATCTGAAAAAAAGGAAGAAAAAATAAAAAAAAAGGAAAAAAGAAAGAAAAATTTCCTGGATAAAATTGAGGACGTCAACAAGTAGGCTGTTGGCTCTTCAAAGGTCAATCTAAATAAAATTAGATCTAGAGGAAAAGTTATTTTCCTTCCCAACTATATCTCCAACCTTAAATGGAGGGATGCTAAGTGCCTTAGATGTTATATTAATTTTATATATAAGCCTGTATATTCTCATAAGCATACAACTTCAAGGCAATAGGTATGTATATATCCTAGCTATAAATACTTCCCCTTCTAATGAGATTACTACTTTGTTTTATTCCAGCATGAGTTATGAGAGATCTACTCTTACAAAGCAATGGTTATGCTATTCTTCTGTATGAGTAGCTGACCTATGGTAAATAAACCTTTTTCTGAGTCCACATCTATTATACTTCATTTGTGATTTACAAATACAGAACCTTACCTTTGAAAATGCTTCTCAATAATGTTTAACTCAATAGAGCTACTTGCTATTGCTACTATTTTCCTGATTTCATCAATGACGACATCATCAATATATCATACCACAGCCACTGATTAAATGATTGAGCGGTATGAAATCAAACACTGGTGTTCAATGTGTTACTGATACAGGACTTGTCTCTGTGATAGATATCTTCCATTTTCCATGAAATATAGGTGTAAAAGATAACTATTCCCACTCTAGCTATTGGTAACATCAAATACTATAATTAGAATAAATGGGTGAGAGATTAGTATTTTAGAGTACAATTCAATAAGCAATTTAAACCAAACTGAGACCACATCAAAAGAAACAACTTTGCCTTTGGCCCTGTTTCTGGCTGAACTATCACCCTTTCACATCCTATTCCCTTTGGCGGGTACATGGGTTTTTATGACCACTTGCTGAACTAGGTCAGTAAATTATTTTATGTGAAAGCAAAACAGAAAGTGAACAGCAATTCCCTCAGATGCTATTATTATTATTATTATTATTAATAATAATAATAATTGGAATTATAATTGTCATTATTATAAATTATATTCACTATTATAATATTATACCATTAATAAATTGAAGAACAGCAAGTGCCACCACCATATTAATGTAATTAACGTAATTCCTCAATCCAGTTCACTATAAGACTGCAAAACATCTCTGAAAGAGCCAGCATGCTATGGAGATGGAAATCAGGAGCAATGGGAGGACAGGATTGCTTTCTTTGGCTGCTTGTAAGTGACAGCTTACACTGTCTCAAAAGTTTCATCTAATTGTAACCTCTACATCTTGTAAGTGCATGACTATTTTTTTCGGAAATAAATTCTGACCACGGAGTTCAGTAATGAATTTCAGCAGAAATAAAAGACTCACCTCTGTGTGTGTGTCTGGCTAATAGGATTTTGACATCAACATTGAGTAATTAACAAGTCATTTTCTTATTCTCCTTCTGGAAAATGTAAATAGAGAATTTATTGAGAGATTCTATTTTTCAGTTGACAGAAAATGCAGAGAGGAACATATACACAGGTGTTCGTAGAAGTATGAGCATTAAGATGAAACAGAGATATCATTCATGATTAATTAGTGTGCCTTTGCCAAATAAATTTAACAAACAAGTATAATCTCATATTGCTGCTAAAATGCACTGGAAACCCAAGTTTTTTTTTTTTTTTTTTTTTTTTTTTTTTTTTTTTTTTTTTTTTGTTTTTTTTTGTTTTTTTTTTTGTTTGGGTTTTTCTTTTTTTGGTTTTGTTTTGGTTGGTTTTTTTTTGTTTTTTTTTTTGTTTTTTTCTGAGAGTCGTTTTAAAGCTTTTAAGTAAAAAGTAAGCAAACCACTGTAAGTTGCTGAATGTTGATGGCATCTGCTAATAAAAATCTTCATGATATAATATTTATTTGTGATTAGACTAAGTCTTTTTTACAATATTCTGTTTATGTTTTGATAATTCAATTTCTAATTTTGATCTGAGCTAGAACCAGTAAATAGAAAACCTTGTATATCTGGCAATACGAAAAGTAATGTAACCAAGCATTTCCAATTAGTTGTTCTTTTTAATTTTTTTTTTTTACTATTATTTTAGGCAGGTGTTAAGGCTGCCTGAACTCTCTCTAGGTCAGTGTGCGCACTAGCTGCTATTATAAAAGTGATTTTACAAATGACATCTTACTTTGAAAAACCCCTGTGATCTCAGTAGTCTTATGATTACAAAATACTTACCAGCACTCAGAAGGAAGAGAGAGCATGTTAACACTGTCCCTTGTGCCATAATCAATAGAGTAATTAACCAAAGCTGGCACTTTTAATATGACTACATGGCCACCAGCTATGTAACTTGTCTTTCAGATTCAATTCATAAAGGTGACAGCTAGAAAAAAAATTATTTTATTTACAAAGGACCTACGTGTGAGAAAGATTCAACAAACATGAAATGTCAGGCTATCTTTACAGTCACTTTTCTGAATATACCCTATGTTATACAAAATAACAGTTTTTGCCATATTACATCCATATCATATTAATCACCTGAACCAGTTCCATTATGTCTTCCCTTCTGTGTTTCAAACACCTTGGCAATACAGAACAGATTTACAAACCTTGAGAGGAGCACCATGAAAAAGGAGCAAAAAAGCAAACAACCTGTGTTTACCATGTCTAAAATGGAAAAGCCTGAGTGTACTCATATACAAACAAAGTTAGAAGTTTCTGTTCTGAAAAAGAAATGCCTGAAAAACACCACAGTTTAAGAACATATCGTTGTACCCAGTGTAGGAGGTGAAGACAAGAGACAATTTATTCTGCAGCTGGTTTAGAAATAAATACAGCCATGGAAGATAAGGAGTGAAAGAGGGATAAATCCTCCTGAAGCAAACTTGATGGACAGACAGGCTGCCATTAACAATGCTGTTGCCTTTGTAAGTACAGAGTGATGTGGAGATACCCTTGCATTTGTACTGTAGACATGGTCCTTAAAGATTTTACACATCCAATTCCTTAGAATTATCAGCTATCTCCAGCCTGTCACTCATCCTGGCAATCTTAGATTTCTAGCTTGCAGGCCAGGCAGATTATTGACAAAGCAATCCAGGATGAAATAATACACCCTGACAAACAACAGTGAGGGGGATTGTATTTACCACTTTCACTGCACTAATTCAGCTAAATTAATTCTTAATCCCAAAAGTAAACTTTCTCTTGATAAGCATTCACTCCACTTGCACTATTGTTTTGTGGCACTACCCTCACTCCTAGTAGAGAAGCAATGCATCTTGATCCATCTGATTTAACTTGCTTCCCCCTAATAAAAGTGAGAAGAAGGTTTTCATACAGTATCAATGAGCAAACAGTTAGCAAAAAATGCTGGTGTACAATAAAATAAAAATATAAATTAAGTGGGAAAAATAGGCAGGAACATTTCAAATTAAGTTTATTTCCCTGTCCTCACCTTACTTACATCTACTGAGACTGTAGTACACACAGTGTGATCACATACTGTTGAGAGATATAAGAAATCATGTAAACATGCAAAATAAAATTTTCTCTGAAAAGACTTTTTTTCACTTTTTTTCTCCAGATTATGATTTTCCACAAGGGCATTTTTTAGTTGTGAGGTTATGCAATCTGTGGATAGAAAAAGGGGTTAAAGTGCTGATCCTTAGCAATAGGGGTGACTCTATACTCTGCTGAACTACTGAACTGATTACTTTGACTAGTTTCACAAAAGGATTATTTTATGCATTCAGGATGACAAAATCACTGATTTAACACCCAGTGCTTCAGCTGCAATTCATGCAAAGGTGTGGAAGAAAACATCACATTTGCTTACTTATCAATATTGATTAATCTCTTCTGTGTCAGTTTTATCAGACACAGCAATGCTAATCCAGAAAAGATTTATGTGCCAGGAGTTCAGTAAATTGCATGAGATGAAGTTAGTTGTAAAACAGAAGTTAAAATCTAAATCCTAACAGTCTTCAGTGGAAGAAAGTGTTAGACAGTGGTTTACTATTCCTTCTGAACACTGAAAATAAATCCCTAATATTATCTAGAGGTGAAAGTCCCTTGGCTTTGGAAGTGCTCTGACCAAACCATGATTCAAGTTCATGTTTACCTCAAAGTTTGCAAATTCAGAACAACCAGATGAATCTCACTTTTTCAGAAATTTTAACCCTGTTAAGTGGAAATTATGCCAAAACAAAAGGGAATTTCTGATAACTAAATATACAGTTGAATTGGGTCATTTTAAAAATGCTTTAATACTTCTCCAGCACTTAAAGCTAAGTTAATAGGATATATGTGCTAAACTCTATGGCAACTGTGCACATGGGACCTAGGCTAGCTGGACCTTGATGGTCAAGAAAGAGATTTCTGATCCTTTCCTTTTACATGGCTCCATTAGATGTCCTAGGTGCTTTCACACTTATTCGAAACTTCAGCAAGAAGTTCTTCAGCTCTTCTGAAAAACAAGCCTTTTTAGGAAAACAGCAGCAAAATTGATCAAAAATCTTATATTTTTTTTTAAGAAGAAACATGGAGCAGAAGCAAGAAAGGTGATTTTCTTCAGTTTTCTGATAATTGTTACTTTTTTGCTTAACATAAGAAAGAAAAGAAACATTATGAGAAAAGAAAATATTATTCTGAAGAATAACTTTGCAATTTTGTTTTCCTGCAAAATATTCTGATCTCAACTCATGATCAAGGATTGAAACACACTCTTCCTACATCTAGTATAGTTATGGTTTGGTTTATGACTATTTCTCCCTCAATGCTTATGGAAGAAATGTTATTTAATTTAATAAACACATTTTTCTTCTTTTTAAATATTTAAATATTTGGATAATTTTCAAAACCAAAGTGACCTTCCCTATTTCCTGTATCTGAAATCTAGCAATTCCTGTTGATATTTTGTTGAGTATCTTGTAGTGAGGGCACCTGTAGGTCTTTACTTGACAGTCTTATATGCCAGGAGGAAATGTTTCTTCTCTGCCTCACTCTGAAATATTTTTCTACATTTCACTTTGTTTTAAATGTTAATTTATTTGCTTACTGTAGCTTGGCACTGCATATTACTATCAGTAATAATATTTTCTAATAAACTTTTAATATGACTGCAGTTTTAAAATTGTAAAAATGCACTGGGAAGCTAAAGCCACTGTAAGTCACTGAGACCCAGGCTCCTAAGACAACTGGAGGTGTCTTGTATTCAAGCAGAACTATTTAATTACAGATAATGTTGGGTTTTAACAGAGCTAATTACACCAGTACAAACCTCAGCTAAGTGCAGGATGAGAGACTGGAAGGTATCTAATTGCTGATATCTTCTGACATATAAGAACAAGATATTCCACTCATGATCTATATTTTTCAGAATAGTGGGGTCTCACAAATTAGCCAAGCATCTTTGAAAACTCTCTGCTCAATTTTTAGTGACACTTGGTTATATGAATTAAAATAAAGCCAGAAAAAATAAAGTTCATAAACAAGTTGCAGTGTGCTATGATTGCTGAAGAATGAATTTGATGACTCTTTTCTTATCTGATGTTAGTAGTATCAGTCCAGCACATTTGAGACAATCAAAATTACACAGGTTTAAAATGTAATTTTAATATATGAAGATAAAGACATGCACAATATGAAAATAGATTGTTTCAACATTTTGTTTATGTTCTGTGAAGTAAAGGTAAGGGGGCATTAATGTGCTATCACAGTAGCAGGAGCAGAAAGTGTTATTCTGTACTACCATAAAACATGAATTTTTAAAATATACTTAAATCGATTACATCCCCATTATAGAAGGCTGGAATGGGTTCAAGCCTTCAAAAGTTCTGCCACCTCGAGAGCAGCACCTACAATGGAGTTTGACCTCTGAGGAGGCTGCGGATTGAAAGGGCAAATGTTCTGAGACAATGGAAAATCCTGCAAATAACAACAAAGGAAATATAATCTGGACTACACTGTGGATGCTGACAGAAAGTAAAACTTCCTGAATTATAGCAATGATAATTTGTAAATTTTAATTATTTATAAGGAGATGAAGGCTGAGTCCCCAAAAATCTTTCTGTTAGGAATCCTCAGTATAAATCTCTCTGATATACTGTAATGCTGCTTCATCTCTGCTGCCAGCTGCGCTGGGACACATAAAGCCCCTCATTAGTTCATGCCTCTGCTTACAAAGATTGCATTAACAAAGGGATCTAGTGTGTGTTAATGACTCTTAAAATTAAGGTATGACTGTGGCTAAACAAAAAATACCTTTGTCTTATTAAAATGATTTGGCAACAGCAATGCAGAGCTGCTTTGTATTTGCTGTCTCCACACACACTTTAGTTCAGGCAGAAAAAAGGGGATGCACTCTGGAGAAACACATAATGAAGTCAGATGGAAAATCTTGCCTTGTTTCGCATATGAGTTCAATTCATTCTTTCCTGCATATGAGACAATATACGCAGAGGAAAACACTGCTGACACGTTTTAAATTCACTGACACTGAAGATGTTTTCTCTTTAGCTGGTGCTTTTAGTTTTCATCTGAAATATATATATGATTACTGGAGATGGTCCTGAAATCAGTTTTTAACTTTGACTTTTCATCTGATATTCACTGAGAACCACTGCTCAAAGTTCTTTTGATAATTTTGTCAGTTAATTCACATCTAGCAAAGTGCAAAAAAAATGTAGATGTAAGGTTGTCACCTTTTGTGTTACTGCTCAGAGCTCCTGGCGGGGGGCCGAGGGGGGCAGGTATTCTGCAGATTTTACAGGGGAAAGGGTGGGAGAAGGTTTCTAAAATTCTGGAAAAGAATACTGGTCTTGTAGTTAAAAACAGGAGAAGTGGAGTTCACCTGTCATAAGCAGGTACTTTGGTTCAAAACTAATCCCTAGAGCCATGCTTTGCGATTGAGCTTAAGTCAGAACAATGTGTCAAGACTTGGAGCACAGCTCTTCAATGTCTAATACAACTATTAGAGAAAGAGCTAAAAAAAATTTGGTTGTCAGCATAATTTGAGTTTAAAATGATTTTAAAGGGATGTTTAATTCCTAATTAGCCTATTCAGTGCATTACAACGTACATTTATATCCAGTAGTTAAGAAACCCAACATAATCTTTTTATGTAGCATATCTTGTATGCTGTGTAACTGTCCATAGAAAACAACAAGAATTGTTAAATTAACTATGACCTTTAATATGCACAGGTCATATTAGAGAAAGTGCTATATAAAAGAAATATTAAAAAATCAGCTGTACTTCACTAAAAGAGACCCTTTCTCTAACACTAGCCCTGATAAAATGTGTTTTACTTCCGCTTCTAAAGAGAAAGATCAAGGTTTGCTGTTAGGCTTCCACACCTCATTTTTACAGTCTCTTTTTTAGTAGTGTCTAGGTGACTTATTTTGTTGAATACATATATTTTGTTTTGCATATGGTTTGTCATGGTACAAGGATTTATAACAAATACCAATGTCATACAAAATATTTTGTGGCAGGAATGGTGTTTTGGTCAATGGTCCACCCTGGCAGCCAAACCACTCCCCATGCTGGCAACATAGTCCACAGTTTTTGAGTAAAAGCACCACAGTGTTCAATAGTGAAAAAAAGAAGATGAATACGATAAGTCACAGCATGAATGTCAATTACCACATCATCCTTAATATTTGTGAGTGGTTTATATATTTCTGCTGTAGGAAGCTAAAAGAGCAAAGGGAAATATACCTTGAGTCCTATCATCTCAGAACTGGGAAACGCTATTCAGGTCAAGGGCTGAATGTCACTGCCCATGATTTTCACAGCGGTATTGCCCTGACTCTGAGGTTCTACCAATTATAGGCATTTTCAGGACCTCTCTGAACTTTTCCAACAAGACTCTTTGCAAGGAGACTTAACTGTGAGGGAGTCTGAACCAGTCTAAATTGAGACAGTGGCACTGAATTAAGTAGAGTTGAGTACAAATGAAATGCCTTAGAAGAGCTGATTCTGACAGTTCCAAGTACTGTCAAATTTTAAAGGGCATTAGCATTCACACCCTAGATATAAGAAAGAATTGGCACTACTCTAAGACCTTTTGTAATAGCATGATTAATTTTTAAGTTAAATTAAAATAAAAGCATCTCAGATGTCACATAAAATGTACTACTATCACAGAAAGCAAATATACAGACAACAGAGATGAACCACACTAATTTTCAGATCCTATAACATTCCTCTTGAGAGAGAAAGTGATTCTTGGAAGAAAAGAGATTTGCCTGTCACCCTATCAAAAGCAAAATGTGAGTTAGTATATTTTAAAAAACAAGTTGCAGATATTTTAATTGTAATATTGGATGCAAGAGGAGAATAAAATAATTTATCAAAAATATTATCCTCTACATTATAATTTTTATATAAGAATTAAGGCTTAGGTAGTGATAAATAAACCAAAGATAGTGGCTTTGTTCCCGAGAATAGCGGAAAGGTAGGAAAAGGCAGGGTGAATAGGAGAAGAGCCAGCAGTCATGTCATACACCAACTACAATGATGTTACTTCATGAATCCATAAATTTGCAAGTGAAAATTGTACATCTTTTTCTTGAATTTCACAGCTGTGCATTTGCAGCTTAAAAATATGTAACTTCTATTTTTTTTTTTAAATTGTGCACAAGTGTTTGTGGTTGTCAGCTCGATGTTCGGTTACTGCAGGGAGAAAAAAACAGTAGCAAAGCACAGGTCAAGAGAGTCTCATCTGGTTGCTGAGCTGAAGATGACAGCCCAGCTGATTAAGTTATCTGTCAAACAATGGAACAATAGTATTTTGACTACTAAGGGGAGCAAATTGTACAAAGCAGTTCAGGACAAACCCTTTTGGCACAAGCTAACTTGCTTTTCTCAATGATCAGAAGTTCTTCCCTGATAAAATGTGAAATCCTCTGCATCGTAACAGAATTATCTCTTTGCTTAACTGAAAAAATAAAAGTCCTTAAGTATTTGTTTTGAAACACAACTATCCTTTGTCTATGCTAAAAATCACCAAAAATCAAAGGAACAAAACCCAGCCAACAAAAAAAATTCCCAGAAATAGGAACCTCACCAATTCAGAACGAGATAAAAACTTGACACAACATCTGTGACAGAGGATGCTTTTACATCTCTTTGAACAAAAGTAAAACTCTTTATTACATGTCTGCAAACATTTTTCTCTACTTTCACTTGCCCTGAATCATTAACAAAAATAAACATGAGAGCATGGGACAGAGTTTTTGCAAAACTGATATTTAGAGAAAAAAATTTGGGCTTATCCCTTCAAACAGCTATCTTATATTTCTGTTTGTGAATCTAAAATCTATTTGAGTTACAATTTTTAAAGTCTTGGCAGTGTAAGTGGCTTATGAAGACAGAGAATACCCAGGATTTTATGTGCTATTTTTAGAGCTTTGAAATATACAGACAAAATGCCATAGAATATTTTTATGTATGTACAGACTGGTCCTAAAAATTCACATGCATTAAAAAAAGTGCAATGCATTCTTAACTACTGTACTAAATATTGTGTGATTAAATTGTTCAGCTGAAGTCCTAAAATCTGACAAACCTTTTTTGGTGCAAGAACAGAAGAGAATAGTGGAAGAAAGTGGATTTAGGGTAGTGTTATGCTTCCTTATCAGCCAAGTGCTGGACATATCAGTAGACATGTATTTCAGTTTAGGTTTCTGGTATGTACCTGTGCATTTGAAAGCATTGATATACTTTTTTTTGGAGCTGTACAAATATCTACCAAGAGGTCAAACCTCCAAAAATAAAAAGTATTAATATATTGCAGCAGCTCTAATATCTTTGTCAGATATATACCAGATACATACACAATCATACTCTGCCTACAGACATAACGACTCATAGACCTGCTGAAAATCCTTCAGTCCAAGGATGATTGAAATCTGTCTGAACTCGCAAAAAAACCACCCTACCTACTCAATTGCTATTTAGGTATAAGTATGCTTTCAGTGCTTTCTTCAAGGCTCCAAGAGAAAGCATATATTTCTTACCTTTGTACAGGGTGGAATAAAACCAAAATGATAAAATCATTAAAATTTTGGCAATAAAAACATTCAAAGACATCTATAGTTCATTTTCTTTTTTGACTAGGCCAAAGATTTTATTTGGTATTTATTCTCATTCAAGCCTACATGTCTCCCAGCAGATCTGTCATGCTTTTGGGCTGACCTTCCAATCTGAACAACTTAAAGAAACTTAGGATCTTGATGCAAATATTACAGGTACCAGCACTGATGAGGCTTGCTCCTCACCAGCTAGTTAGAAGCAATCATTAAGGACAGATAGAAAGCGGGAGTCAAAAATTAAGTATTTCCACAATATACGAATAATTTTTGAAATGAGATCCTAACTGCCACCCCCATTTAGCTAGAGTCTCCAAGTGCTGAAGGTATCTGTATGAGAAAAGCTCATAAATTTGGAATGCTGCACCACTAACTAGAAGCTCAAACAAATTGCTATGGAAAATTGCATGAAAAACAATGAAGGTCAATGTACCAAGGTCTAGGAGGCATTAACAAACTACAGCAGAAGCCAACTTCTGGTCAACTGGGTCATGATGTAACGGATTTGAAGTAGAAATGTTTTTTAAAATAGTAGGAGATAAAGTTGAATACCTAAGTAGTACAAAGCTAAAGAAAAAATTTATGAGACTTTGACTAATGTTTAATCACATATTTAAATATATTCTATTCACTTTTCCAATCAGTCTCATATTTGACCAAATTTATAACCTAAGTAGTTAATAGCTGCTTCCCATTTTAATTTTAAAAAAATGGGCCTGCCTCTTGTCATAACAATATGTCACCAATCCCAGCTGCTATAATACAGATTTAGATACACACAAAGCCATTTTTGTAGGTTTATAGTTTAGCTGGCACAAGACCACATTTCATACTGAAACGCAAAATGGGTCATGGTGTTTGTTTTTCTACATTTTTCCTTTGATTGAAAAATCAAATCTCTACATAAGCATCCCCTGTCCACTGTATATCCTGGAACAGACCTGCAGAAGACTGAAGAATGTTTACTACAGAAATCTGAGCTTAACACTGTAGAAACATTTTCTGTACTTGAATTCTGTTCTGGATAATAGACAATCTCTCGCTATTCAAAGCCAGTTCTGTACTTTCTCAGCCTGACAACTGTTGTCCTTGTTGGGGCAGTACTCTTAAGATAAATTATGAATGCAACGTGAAAGCTGTAAAATTTGTTGTATCTTCTATTATCTCCATGTTAAAGGCCACAAAAGCTCTTCAGTGAAGTCAGCCATTAAGAAATGACAGGTATTGCTATCAGCCTTCTTTATAGCCTATTACCTGCAATGACAGCAGCTGCTACACTACTACTGTACAGCCTATCACGTTATTTGCAGCTAAAGCCAGCTACTGTATCATTTTGGCTCATTTTCTTGACAGTGCCATCATAAATCCATGCAGCTGCAGGGTAACTGTCGGCTGCCTCGATTATCTTCATAGCTTGAATGAATCTTGAAATGTGTGTAACAGGCAATGACTGTTATGGATCAGGCACAAGGGCCATTCTCTATCCATTCTGCCAGGTCTGTGAAGCAATGCCTGCCACAAAGAGAGTTCCTAAACTACTGTCATGTAATCAAGTGAAGTACCTGAACTTTGAGAAATTTCATGGTTCTTGCTGAAGCTTTTGTGGTCTCAAGTTGCTTCCCTAAATAGCAGTTTTATAAACATTGTCTTTTGATGTCCTACTGGAAGGCTTTGAGAGTTGTATTATTGTAATTATTACCACTATTATTATAATTATATATCTATGTATCTATTTTAAACAGATGTTTCTGACTAATAGAGAGATGGGGAAAATCTCAGCAACAGTAGTCTGATTGACTCTAATATATGTGTCTAAAATTTTTTTAGTAGTAAACCTGTTGTATTTCTACTAATTTGTGAATACTTCTGCTGTGCACAATCCTCCAGGCAGAAGAATAAGGTACTAAACTGTAGCTCTGTGGGATGTGGGGATAAGGTGGACAGTGAAAGGCAAAGCCAGCTGAGGTCAGAGGCATTGATAAGGCAACAAGGAATGCTGCAAGATCCTGGGTGTTCATGCCATCCTTTCCTAGACACAAGAGTTCAAACTGTGTTTGCATTGTACCTAAAAGTGAATATTTTATGGAGTTCCTGTTATCCTTGTGCATGTCACTCCAGCAAGAGAGTACAATAAATCGGTCCAGACTCATTCTACCTAGCCCCAGGCTACAAGTGAAAAGCCTGGAACTGGAGTTTTATTGATCTCAGTCCGTTATGTGGTCAACATATAAAAGTTAAAACTTCCAGATTGAATTCACCTAAGTATTGAATGTATCAGCCCTTGGGTTGCAGAGACAACTTAAGACTCCTACCACTTAATTTCAGTACCCCAGTTAGGCATTTAGAATTAATTGAGATGGATCTGAAGTGCTATGTACCCTGTTAATGTCTGATTTTATAACCCCTAAATATTTGCCTTTATTATGAAAATTTAAAAGTAAAAAAAAATAAAATTAAAAAGTTATGTCTGGAACAATATAATTTTATTCCCCTTCCTGGGTGACTTTTATCAAGTCCCAATACGTATTGAAAATATTGAAAAAATATGTCTATATTTTTTTTTGCTGATCCTTCGTAAATTGTACATCACACGTATCCCAAATACTTGTATTAAGATTGCAAAAAGGTAACTTTCCTAATCAATGATGTCTTGTGTTGAGTCTCAGTTTAAATTCCAGTGAAGTAAAGACAAAAATTGCACATTACCAGAGTTTTAGAAGGGTCCTATTTTTTCATCTTGAGAAAGGAAAACCAACATCTGATTAATCAAGGCATTTAAATATTTGTACTACTTGGAGATGGACTTATTGTAATTATTTCTGCTTGGATTATTCACATGCTTGGAACTACCTGTTTGAAGATTTGACTCAGAATTTATTGCAGTATCTTGTATAGCTGTGTGACAGCAAGAGAGAAATGTGGTCTCTACAAAGCAGCTTTCAGTGCCTCTATGAAATTTAGTTTCAGAAAGTTTATTTCAATGTGGCCTTAAAGTACCCTTTAACATGTAGCCTGCCTCAGATAAGTTCTTGAGGACCTGAAGGGTATTTTGATGCATTAACTTAATTTTAAATCTGTAAGTCATAGGCCATAGCCAAGCCTCGGGGCAGACTTATAGAAAAATATATCTGAAATTATACAGATGGTCTTCCCATTTAAAGAGAAGGGCCTTCAGTGTTTGGATCTAGACAGGTCTATTACAGTTCTGCTTTATAGCCTACCAACTACAACATTTTATTTCAGCTTTCTTCTAAATGTACAGCAGTATAAGCAGATTCTAACAGATTTACCTTTTCAGCAGCACATCCTCCTGCATTTATTAAAGTAGGACAAACTCATTGTTGATTGATTTCACTGGAATTCGTCTAAGTTTGTATCTGGGCCAAAAAAATTTTACAATTGGATTTAAGATTTAATATAATAACTGACTTGGTTTTCCCACAAAATTAGATCAGCACTGTGGATAAAGAAAAGACCACAGGAACTGGTAGGACCCACTTCCTCTAACTGCTCTTTTACTCCCATCAGTGGTCTTTTAGAATATAAATTGAACACAAATTGATAATAGAATAATTTACTATTCAACATGAATAATAAATGTGAAGGATGATTTAGTCTCTCTCTCTATATTTCTGCTTAAATATTGCTTTTCTTCTGGCCAGCCTGTCGTAATTTCAGTTTAATTAAAAAAATGTTATACTGGTATATAGAACACCACCGTAATTTAGTTCTTGCATATATACTGAAGTAGCATGACTATTCTAACAAGAATAGATGTTGTAACAAAATTTAGAAGAGCTCTTCAAAAATTCCTAAATACTTTAAATAGCACAATTTCAGATTTCATAGCCAGGTGACATTGCTACAAGGCATAAACATTCACTATGTTCGGAATAAGGGTGTGGACAGTAACGCGATATAAAACTAAAATATCTAAATGAAAGCATTACACAGATGGACTCCTACTTTAACCTATAAGAAGAACAGTTCTTATAAACAAAAATCTGCTAATAAAAACTGGCAAGGACTTAAAGGAAAAGACCCTCATGTGAAAAGAATGCACATGACGTTATAAGGATCTTTTTTCCTTATCCCTACCCCTTGTTTTTGTCTGCAAGCAAAGTATTAACCAGTGCGGTTACAGTGGCTTGGGACCAATACCCAGAAAATGAGACTTTTTCTGCAAAAACTGTATTTTCCTATGCAAGAAGTGATCTGTTGATCAGAGCAAGTATAAGGCTGAAAAAAGCCCCATGTAAACAGTTTACAAAACTGAATATAAGAAGAATACAAACACAGAAATAGGTCCCAGGACCTATTTCCATATTCATAAAAGAGTAGAATGATTTTTAGGGGTTTATATAAACATGTGTATACAAAATAATGCATTAAATTTATTATAAACCATATATATTTTACATGTACTGACTAGAAATATTAGAATGGATTTAATGGATAATAGAATGGATTTAAATTTGGTTCTCAATTTTATTAACATTTTGTGCAGATAATCAACAAGTCAAGTTTTCTATTTACTTGTTATCCAGTCTCTGTCCTGCTGGTAAGTCTCATCTCACCTCCTGACAGGGACATTTTGATTTACCTGACGGACAAGATTTCTGACTTCAAACGTAAACACACTAGTTGCCTATCCATTTCTATGACTTTTTCTGTACTACAAATTGGATGAGTCTTTTCTGGACTCTGAAGATTGTTGGTTTTATTTGGTTTTTATTTTTTTTAATGTTGCAGCTCTGACATCCTATAGTTTATATATTTGGGGAACAGTTTTTTTCAGTCCTCTCATTTTCTTAAGCAAAGAACTCAGCCCTGTCTGGTCATCTGCTATAAAATTCAGTGGAACTGAATTTCCACTTAAACCACTGTTCCTTGCCTGTTTGGTTATTGTAATTGAATGGAAAAAATTAATGAAACACCAGCGTGTAAAAGATTTAATTAGAAACCATTTCAATGCTTCTTTAAAAAATAGATAAAAATTATGATTTCAGAAAACTGTGCTTGAACCAACACATCCAAGGGATCAGAATCTGATAGCAAATATGGTAAGTTTATTTCTTCTCTAAAGTACAACCTGATTCATGAGGCCACACATCCATTTCTTAGGTGGACAGTGCTGCAATGAGTACATTTGGGGTTGAAACAGTATGAAGCAATGCAAGAAACTTAAGATGACAAAGAGCTCCCATGGTGCATTTTCTCCTGGGACATTGACAGTACATTTACCACTGTTGATCCCAGTGGAGCACAGAGATCTGTCCAGAAGGCTGTTCTTTTGGCACCTTTGGTTTTAGAGGTAGAAACATAGAAAGAAGTTCAGTGGACATTACAGGTTTGCCTAACTGTTTCAATTTTCCTTTAATGATTTAAATTTTCCAGTTTGTGCCCTTGCCTATTATCTCAAAAGAGGAGTTTTTTCTACAAAATATTTTATCTAATTGGAATTATTTTCCATTTCTCTACACAGAATTCTCCAGAGCTCTCTGGCTCAGTGTTACCATAGTTTTTAAGGTTGCTGCATTTTACTTTGTGGTCAGAAATTTGTGGAAATTTTTTGGACATAAACCTCTCAAAATCCTCTCGCAACAGTTATCTACTAGAAATTCAAAAGTGAGAAAGTAGAAAAAAATATTGTCTTGTACAGAGAAATTTTCATGTGAATGTTTAGGCATATATAACATATACATATAGATATATTCAGTGCTTGGACTGAAGCTTTTAATAACCTAGGTGGTGAATATTACATTTTGCTCTTTGACTATGGATGATTAAATGAGATAGAAAGTAACTCAACCACACCCTTTAATGCTGTACTTGCCCATAAACACACTTTTTACATGTCAAATGGTGGTGTGGTGAGGTAGATATAATTACAGATTAGTAAATGAGATACACTTGCTACATGTTTATGTAATAGGTTTCTGTCTGTAGGTGACAACATTTTCAAACCTTTTTGCTGAAATGTGGGTAGGAAAGTAATTAAATGCAAAATAAAGGATCCAGCTGGGTTATTGCTATCTAGAATCAGACATATGTGGCTAGTTACTTCATGTGTAATTTAAAAGAAAATTAAAAGAAAATAGTCAAATAATACTTAGTATATTTATTTGAGAGTTTTGTTAGGGTTGTTTGGTTTTGTTGGTTTTTTTTTCTTTTTTTTCTTTTTTTTTTAATAGTGGCACCTCATTCAAAGATTTGCCACAATTTTTAAAAGATATCTGACCCTATTCTTTTAAAATAAGCCTTTTTTTTTTCTCTTTTTCACAAAAATACATGTAATCAAGATGAGAAAACATCTCAAATTCCAGGTATGATGAAGCAAAAAGCACATTTTCTTCTCGTTTTGCCTGATAATTTCTGGCAGTCCTCTTTTAAAAGTTTTGGGTCAAGTCCTGTCTCACCCAGATTGCATCCAAAACAATATCATGAGGTTTATTTGACTAATCCAGTTTTAATTTGTACTTTCAAGCTGTGAATAATACATGAATTGTTTGTTCCACATGCGCAAGGTGACACAGGATTTAAAGTCACTGAATGTCCATTAATTTGACTCTGGAAATTCTGAAGACAGAAAAAAAAAATGTATTGGTCTACATCATTGGCTGAAATATTTGTTCTTATATTTATTTTACAATTACTATTTTTAGTAAGATACAGTATTTCCAAACTCTTAGTCTGAATGTCAATTTTTTTTGGCTGTAGGACTTATTAATAAGATTTAGACACTTTAGCTATGGAAAGAAGAGAAAAAACACATGCAAAAATTTTTTTCTACTGCTTTTGGCAAGTGGATTTTAATTTGCAAGGGATTTTTGATTTGTTTGTTTTATTTTTTCTCTCTGTAGCACTTACTTCCATTTTAGTTGGGTAAGTGATTGAAGGTATTGGCATTAAGTAGTTCATTAGACATTTAGGTCTCAGGCTTAAAGCAAGTCCAGCCTAGAGAAACACCTGGAACTATTTTCTGTATATGAATTAAGCCCTAAATGAGATTTAGTGGTTTTTGGTTTTTTTTCAGGAGAAAAAACAGAGGCTTAGAGTGATGCAAACTTTGTATTTCCTCTGAGAGACTAATGATTTATAGCTATCAGTGGTGGTGCTGTCAAGTCTCTCACAGGATAAAGTAAATAAATTATTTAGGTGGATATATTTTAGGATTATATGAGTTACATCACAAAAAGTTCTCTTCATTATTACTACTTAGCATGTCCTCCTCTATAGAGTCATGAGGAAGATCAGCTCTTGAAACCCATGTATGATTTTACAAGCTCTTGTCCAGTCAACAGCTCACCCCTTCTTTCCTATGTTTTGAATCACCACTTCCCAGAAACGAGCTCTCTTTCTTTAATCATCACCATAAATACTGCAGCCCCCGTGTTTGGCTGCATGGAAAAATATTATTTATTTCTGTCTAGTACACCAATGCATAAAGAATTATTTTGTCATTCTCATCTGTTGTCTTCACTATTTACCACTTTCTCAGGATTTCTGTCATCAGTAGAGTCTATGATTAATGATTTCATATTTTCATCAATACAATATTAAACAGCATTGGACTAATTACTAATATCTGAGCTCCAACAAAAACGTATTTGGAAAAAGATTGTATTCACAGTAATTTTTTTTATATTCAGCAGTAAATCAAGTTGTGATTAGTGAACCACAATTATACTGTGTGTCTGTTTCATAATATTTTATTCCTGCAGTAAAATGCAGAGGATTACTCTGTAACAGGCCCAAAGATTATTAAGTATATTTTAACAAAAACCCCTAGAAATACGAAACATTATAAGAATATTAGTTTGACAAGATCTACTCTTCATAAACCCATGCTGGTTGACATACTACCCTCTTTCAATATCTCATTAATTTTGTCCTTGTCTCATGCTAGGTATTCCATTCTTTTTTCCTCAGGAACAGTATGAGCTCAAAAGGTGTTTAAATCAAAAGATTTATCCTTCCTCATGTGTTAGTACAATGTTAGGTTTCTTTCCTTATTCTTTTTTCCTGATTTTCTAAGACTTACAAAACTGAATGGAAGTTAAATTGTCTTTCTGTTAAAATATATTGTTAGGTGCCTGCTTTCACATGCTCCATTATTCTTGAAAGGAAAATGAAATTCCTTTCCACATGATAGGAATACACTGTTTAGGTTTTCCAGCCAATATAAACCAGAAACATTTATTGCTATTTCTCTAAATTATAAGTAAATCTATCAGCTTTATCTGGTATAGACTAGTGTCACATATTTGCTTGCTATTTCCTAATCTACTTAAAAACTAATAAATACTTTCTGTCTCTGACTTCTGTACCTGTGCTCATTGCCTCCCTCAGCCTGTCCCACTTCCCTATTTTCTAACTCAGTCCTTTCTAAATGCTTTACAACCAGTGCTTTTCTCACATTTCATGAACACGTTCTTCAACTGATTGAAAGGAATGTTTTTCTCCCCTTACCTTGCAAGAATCTTCCCAACAACTGTGTCTATTATTTGGATGAAGCTGACTTCCTAGGACACTGCAGGTGTACATCTTTTCTTCAGAAGTTTTCCAGGTTCTGTAATTCGTCTGTAGCTCTGGTTTCTTACCTGAAGCAGCATTACTTGTAAGTGTCAATATTAGATTTTTTTAAAACCTTTATGTTAATCATCAGGTTGTGCTTGAAAACCACAAAAAATATAATTTCTGTTTTGTTTGAATTTTGTTTTAGAAAGGATTAATGAGTTTTGAAAGTTTTGGGGTTTTTTGAAAGAAAAGGAAACATCTGTCAATACCTTTTGGCAATCAATTTTTTTTATAAAAACATGTTTCTTGTAAGCCAGATTTTTCTCACCCATTTATTGGAAAAAATTAAAAATGCAGAAATGTCAGTGAGCTGACTTGTTTTTGTGTGTGTCTTAAGTCTTCTTTCAGCCCAACGTCCTGATCTGCCAAGTGCAATACTTGCTGTGTACTTTTTATATTAAAAACTTAATAAACATGAAAGTGATAAAAAAATAGAATATGAAATGTGTGTAAAGCTATACTTTTCTTAAAAGGTCTTGCAATGTTTTTGAGATCAAATATGAGTTTTGGGAAATATAAGCCAAAGAGTAAAAGTAGCAGGTTCCCAGAAATATACAGATATCTTCTCACTTTTTGCTCTATTTTTTGACCATCTATGGTTTCTCAAGCTTTTTATGCTACTAGATTTACCATGCACCATTGGTTTTGGTAACTGAAACCTCCACAATATTGAGTACATTTATTTGTGTAATATGTCTTTGAAATTTAGACATAGGGTACAACAGAACCTTCTTTTGCAAGGGAAGATGGAGGACTAGAAGACTGAAATATTGAGGAATATGAAGTAGACTTCATACTTATTAAAAATTTTCTTTCTGTTGTGTATTTGAGACTTTCAGGAACATTCAGAGCAAAGACCTCCAGAAGGAACAGTATGGTTTCCTGATGCAGATTTCTGTCTCTTCTGTTTCTGAGCATTCCCCTTCATTAACCTATCACTAGAAAAAGCCACAAATAAAGTAAAATAAATTTGCAAACTACTTTGGAAAAAAAAATTTAAACATCCAAACATTTAAACATCCCTTTTTCTTTGGTAATGGCTATAATTTGGTCAGTAAATGCAAACGTAACAAATTAATGAAAATAGAACAAAGATGTCAGAATTGCAAAAGACAGAAAATTTTCTTCCTATTTTCACAAAATAAATGAAGTCTATATTTTTATTAATTCTGAATTGTCCTAGGTTTTACTTACGAAAGCTTTTTTTTACTGTATTATCTTCTGTGAAATCTAAGGATTCTTATTTCTTTTTTTTCTTAAACTGACAAAGAAAATCTGTGAAGCTTTAATAGCAACAGTACATCCTTTCTGTCTCGTTTGATAGAAAAGAGATCCGTCCTGTACACCAAGCCATACAGACCACATAGTGGACTGATATGAGGAAAGGCATTATGACCTTTCCCCTATGAATTTTCCCCCCTAGTCTTTCTTTATTTGTAAATATTTTTCAGGGTGTTTCTACAACAAACTTTTTGTAATTAACTAGATTTCAATTGTTATGACAGATATGCATAGAGAGTGAAAAATTTTCAAGGCAGTTGTAAACCATCAAAAGCCAAAAGCCATGTTAAAATAAAAGATGGCACTGCATTTTCCATTTTTCTATTTCAAGTTTCAAATTTTCTTCCCTGTCAGTCTTCTACTGCTATTAATTTCTGAATTTCTGATTTTTTCTTTTAACTTAAAGTGGATAAGGAGAATGTCCCATCAGTGCTCACTCATAATCTATAATAACATCAAATATGTTTTTCCATTATAATAAATATAATCTCTCTTATACATGTATGACATATGAGAGATTCTCATGCAACATGTGTAAGAAAGCGAATAGATCAACAGGGTAGATAAGACATTTACAATTTACAAATACAAGATAAAAAGAACATCACATAAGTGAAATTCCATTGTAAAGAACCTTTCAATGTCCCCAAAGAAGCCAATTTGTTTGGCAATAGGAGGTTATATTAATCAATGACATGTTCTGTGTTAAAACTGTACAGTCCCATTTGTGAAAATATTTTGGCAATAGTAAGGACAGAGAAGAAACAATTTTATATTCTCGTCTGATCCCCCTTTCTCTTCAGGCCTTCTGCTGAAGGACATTACATTAAGCACAGAAAATGAACATTATCACCATCTGTTGGCTGTTTGGTGATGTATCCGGAATGAGGTAGCAACTCAGTTTGAGAAAGCAGGTGCCTGTATTTAAAGAAAATAACGAAAACTCAGACAGAACACTAACTGCTGTACTGACTAGTGTTTCAAGAGGAGAGGCCAAGGTTTGGACAGATTGTGCAGATTAACAACTGCTTTCATCTAGACCAAAACCAGGATATCCAGGCTACAGGATTTTTGAAACCCTGGGTTGGATGGACAAGGCAGAGGGGACAGAGGAAAAAGACACATTACACAAAGCTTAATATTTAGTATGAATTTCAGACACTAAACAAAAACCTTAGAATTAAATGCAATATACTTACCCTTTAAATGTATGGTCCTAATTAAATATTAATAGAATTAACCCATGATAATATTGTTTAAAGAAAAGAAATATTTATAATGGTGGTTAAATGATGCAAAATCTAGTTATATTGATCTAATTTCAGTAATTTTTATAAACAAAACTAAACTAAATCCATTCAATGCCAACTAGTATCTGGAATTCAAACAGGAAGGAACTGAGGACAAACAACCAAAAGTTTTAAAGTGAGGCCTCTCAAGCACAGTTCATTCACTAGTTTGTATTGAAGAAACAATAGAGATTCTGAAAATCTGGGTTATATTCTTTATAGAAATGTAAAAAATTACACTTTGGATTGAAATACATTTTTGGATATTCAATAAAAATACAAAATAACTAGAAAACAAGAGTTAAAAATCAATTTCAATCTAAAATTTAGTTTTATAAAATACTTGAATGGCATGAGATTAATGCCATAAAATTAAAATTCTTAAGTATTGTCCTACTTAAAAAGGACTACTGAAATACATAATTTTTCCCACAGTGCCTTGTAAACTATTTGTGTTTGCTTTCAAATATGTAAAATTCACTTAAAAGGCACTGTTACATCATTCCCAATTGTTACACTCATCACATTTCTCCCTCCCTAATCCTCTTCTTTGAATTAAAGAGAAGAAGAAAGAAGGAAAAAAAAAAATCTGCTGAACACTAATTATTTAACCTTACCTCCTACCTACTTTCTCTCTTTATTCTGAGGTTTCTTAAGGGCTATAATGAGCTGTCCCCACACAAATAGGCCAAATTAGTGGATAATTACTGCTGGGTCTGTGAATGTTCTCACTCCTCCTTTCTTACAGTTTCACAACATTACCAGAATGGTCTGTCACCTCCCTACCAATTAGGCACAATTACTACTTTATAACATTAGTGGTGGCAGGCTTATTACCTTGGAGAATATGTAAAAGTAAGGGAGGGTTAAGGAGAGTGGGCAGTGAATGAGGCCCAGGAGATCATTATCACGCTGGTAACTTGTATAATCCTAACTTTATTTTTATTTTGCAAGACAAAAGATACACAGTTAGAAATGGAAACAAAGTTGTTGTGTTGTTTGGTGTTTTTTCGGTTTTTTGTTTGTTTGTTTGTTTCGGGTTTTTAAAATTGTTTTTATTGGGTTTTTTAGGTAACCAAATTATCATCACTTTTTATCCCCCCAGATTTCCCGGGTGGTGGCGCTAACGCTCGAATTAGTTTCTTCTTTTCCTGATAAGATGTCTTTTTTGTGACTTAAAAATATGTTTGTCTGTCTTTTTCTGGATGAAGTAGATATATTAACTATGCCATGTCAAAGACCTCAGAGTGCACCAAAACATTCCCTTCAAAACTGTATTTAAACAAGGCAGCTCAAGATAAACCTATCTTAAATGCTTAGAGAAGACTAGCTAACTTCTAATCTTTTATAAACAATACTACATAAGTAGTTCATTTCTGCCTTCCTTGAAAAAAACCCCAACCAAATCACCAACACCTCTCAAAAAAACCCGATCATGCCATGTGATTTCTTTTTCTAGTGGCTGAAAACAGGAAATTGTTAATATCATCTGTTTTACAAGATAAATTTATGAGAGTGAAACGACTCTCAGAGATTTAAGATTAGATTTAATACCTTGAAGGAATAATCTTCATTTATTTACTTAAAAAAATCTTTCATATATCCACTTCTCCTCTCCTCTAAGAGCTTCCAAATTCTTCTGATCCTTGCAGTGGGATTTATAGAATATATACTAACAAATGCTAGAGGAATTACAATGTTTTGGATGCAAAGAATTGGGCAGACTAATTTAATTTAAAATCATTATGGGAAATGTAACAAAACTCTGAAACAGAGCAAACATTTTCTATGCAGGGATAATTATCTTGCAGTAAATTATCACTATTCAGTAACTAATACAAGCCCATAAACCTACTGTTGGTTTACAGAATCTTATCTTTTTTCATGGAATGTACTAATTTTTTTCTTTCCCAGAACAAATTGTAATTATAAAGAGTTATAACTGAATATGAGTAGCATTGTCATACTCATTTAATTTATTTAAAGAGTATTACTGTGTGGAGGAGGCACCCTCAAGATGCCTGTTAAACATCTTGCCAGTGCACCATCCTGCAGCACTGAAATTGGAAAGGGTCTGTGAGAACTGCCTTATCTTCCTATGCAAACTGAGCAGAGATAAACAGTGCAAAGCTCATCTTTTATGCTTTTTAACTGTTATTTTCATTATAGGTACATTTCAGATACAGATGTCACTTACGGAAACTACTACCCCTGTTGGAGGTAGAATTGGGCAGAGTAAAAGATGGATGGATCAGATGATGTTCTTTTCAAGAACACTTTGAATAACATAATGAGAATATTTGTACATAGGATATTTTTCATCTGGGTGCATCAGGTGTCCAAGTAGCTCAGATCTATGTTCTGAAGTAGAAAATTTGTAGGCTTGTGTGCTTGTACCCAGAATAGCTTCTTGTTTACCCACCTCCAGGTTCAGGTGTTAATGAAGGGAAATATCCAAAAGTATGTTTACACTAACAGACCATACTGATTCAATTGTTTTAAATACCAGTCCTTTTTTGTCACAGTGGGAAAATACTAAAAATTAGAGCATAGTAATTTTCTAACAATCCTTGGAAAGTTGATGCAGAGTTCCTTTGAGTGGCTAAGTGGAAAGTCCTATGAATTCATTAGGTAGTTCCTCTTCAACTTTGTTATACATGCCACCAATGAATGCATGTTTACTTACACCGTGCTAGTTTATGGAATGCAAATAAGTGTATAGGTAGGAGGGGATTTGGATTACACAGATAACAGCAGCCAAGTCATTTCAACTATGCAGGGATCTTACTCATTGATTCAGCATCAAAAATTAAACTGTTGGAGGACTATGCAACTCCTCAGCAAATGATAGGCTTAAGAAGGGGAAAAATTAGATAAGCAAAGTTATAAATTATTTCAACTATCTTATCTTGTGAAATTTACAACTCAGTTTATGCAAGTAGATAATTTTGCTGATGTTTTTGTAGGAACTTTCAAGAATACCTATAGAACTTAAACTTTTCCAGTGTTCTTGAGGGCTCTAGTTTCTCCAAGGCAACTCTTTATTTTAAAGGATGAAAGGATGAATAATAGCCCACGGATATAGCAGGCTGAGAGACCTAGATATTACAAAATCTAGATTTTTGTTTTTGTTGTGAGAGCTTTGCACCACTGGATCTACCAAACCTGCAAGATCGTAATAAAAATGGACAATTTATGATGTACATTTTGGCCTGTTTCATTGCTCCATCAGTCAGTAGTATGTAGTAAAAATGAGTTGGGAAATAGGATTAATTAAAAAGTACAATTTTAGCTCATTTTTCAGTATGCCCACACACATTGCCTATTTAATTTTTTCTATTACTTGAGTAGGAACAAGAGATAATTTCATGAGACGCTTTGGAAAATGAGAGTTGTAAAAGCTTGCACTGAGAACCCAACAGTCACATCTAACAGCTCTGTTCCACTGCTTTTGTGGTCTCATGTTTATGAGCAGATATCTTGGGGGATTTTTAATGTGTTTGAGGCATCATGTTGAATCTTAGCAAAGTTAAAAATGAAATATGAATAAAATATTAACTGATTCTGCTTAGAATGAGGTCTGACTGTTTCTCCACCTGAACTGAGAGAAAACAGTAGTTATTGATGAACCTCACATATTTCAGAGCCTATATCTAAAATGCTTGTTCTTGTCTAGTATTTAAAGATTTTCAAACTAGAAATGTTTTAATAAGTCTTCTTGTGAGATCTTACAAGTACCCAGGGTTCTACAAAGAGTCAGAATTAATAGGACTTATGGTAATGCTTATGGAGTAATTACATCTCTTGTCTGCAACAAAAAATTATCAAGTTTGGAGACTTGCTGATAAAAATTTAAACACAAGGAAAATATTGTTTCATTTCTACTTTTAGCATATGTTGATGTCTATTTATTGGTTACAGTATGGGAAATAACATTCTTCTACTCATTTAACTGATTTTCTACAGAAGTATCCAAAATTAAAAATTTGGTCTACAAATCCTGTAGGTCTTGATAGGGTGGGTTATGTCACTGTCATTTAAGATCCATCAGATGATCCACCAGGGCAATCATCAGTTAACTTTTGAGATTGGTAGTAAACAATTGTTTCTCATAAATAAGTCTGATGACTCTTTTGGTGCAGATACAGGAAGACTGACATCTTCAGACAAATTCCTGCTAGAATTAAAGTGGTTGTTGGCAAACGTATCCTGTAGTTTATGTGTGCGCAAAGACAAACTGCAGCAACAGGTTTAGAAGTTTTATTAAGTATGTGCAACCTCTCTGCACACATATGAACACGTTATTATTGCCATTCAAGGAGGGTAAGTTAGTAAGAAATTATAACCCAGGTATTCCTACAGGTGTCAGAAAGATCCACATATGGTTATTGACAAGAGGCCATTCTGTGGAGGACTGGAGTCTTGTAGAGTTGGGTTTTTTGCCTTTTGGGGTTTTTTTCATAATCCTGTCACAAATACATGATAGCTATCTCAGCAAAGAATCTTGGTGGACATAGGCTCTCCAAAGTTTTTAACTTCATCTTTCTTGACAGTAGCTGGAGAAGATCAAGACTGTTCAGTGGTCATCTCAGTTAATTAAACTTACTGCACAACTGGAACATAGCTTTCCACTTGGACTTTACATGTTGTTTATACATGAGGGGATTTTATAGCATTAAAGACAAAGCCAAAAAGGCTGTGTTGAAGCACTTTAGCCTAAATCTCATGTCTGTTTGCCATACAATTACTTAATGGGTGCAGAACTCAAAAAATTCAAGTGAAATTCTCTTGTCAAAAAGGAAAATATTACTGTATTTACAAAGAATTTACCAGGAAGAGTGTGGCTGCATATTGTCAGGGAATAGAAGAAATATTCAGTTGCTTCTGTGTGTATTCCCACTTTGTATATAAACAAAACCAGTTTCTAGTGTTACCATACTGTCTCCTTTTATATATATAAAAAATGATTCCACAATTTCTGAACTTAAAAAGAAAATTAAAGTGCTGTTTCCTTAACACAAAGTTTGTGTCTCTCTTTAGTGCAACATAAAAATATGTTACTGATTTAACAGCATAGTGGTCCCAAGGAAGCTTTGCAGGGCTAATTGAGAAGTTCACATATAAATGTAATTTACTTTATTGTCAAATAAATGTTAATTTAATATTTTTACACACATTACTTCTGTTTTTAATTTGGAAAATGACAAAGAAGTAGAAAATGTCCTGCAGGGAACAATTCAGAATTGCCAGAAAGATGAAATAGGTGACCTACAAAAGTTTCTTCTTTTTAAACTTCCAGTACCATTTTCCTTTAGTAAAGGCAATAAAGACTAGTGATGAAAGTGGTATGCATATCTTAAAACTAAATTGGCTAATTTATACTCCACAACTACTAAGGCAACAATTGCTCCTTATGTATTACTTACCAGTCCACAGAGAAAACTCATATTCTGCCTTTCCACTATGACCTGACACTCCAGATGTTGGGTGACAACACCCAGTTTTAGGTTTTGCCAGATCTCTGCTCCCTGCTTCTCACTCTCTTCCATTGCCTCCTGTGCACTCCTTCATGGGTGCCAGCACAGACACTGCTCCAGAATATGGTGGCATGATTTGAGAATCCTTCCTCCAAGAGCTTAAATCTGGAAAAAAATTTGTGCTGATTTAGAAACTACTTGAATACTTGATTTGCAAAGCAAATATGCAAGTGTTATGAGAGATGAAAAACTGGAAACAGCAGATATTTATTTTAGACATGTTATGGTATTCCAGACTGGAATAAATACTCCTTGAGACTTTATATCTTCCTATCTTGTGAGGGAGAAGTCTAGCTTCATATCTGTCTTGTATGATATTTTTGATCAGTCCAGTGTTTGAAGTCTCTGTGTTGGATCTGATTTTTGGTCAAGTCAGGTATCCAACCTCTAGGAATCAGGTTGTTGCAGAAGATTTGAGATATCATCTGCCAGTTTTATCTAGTATTTCTTAAATATAGGGAGAAAGAGAGGACGCTTTTTTTGCCTAAGTCAGCTGAATGTAGTGTATTTTCACAACTTTAGACCATGATTTAAAAAAAAGAGAAGAGTACATGTTTTCTAGGCAGGCCAAATAGTTTGACTCCATCTGTCCACAGTTTCTTCTACACCTGCATTTTCACAAGGTTTGCCTATACTATTTTCTCATGTTATAGTACCTCTTGCTGCTGGGGAGCAAAGACTGAGATCCAGTCCTTGGTTTTTTCATTATGTGTTTATGTTTGGCTTAATTTTGCTAATTAATTGTTTATTCATAACAACCCAGGCAGCCCTTTCTGTCTCGTTCATGTTGCTTTATTTTTGGTCAACATAAAGAATTTTCTCATAACATTAAGTGTGTTACAAACTGAAAAGGGTGGATAAACTGATTTAAGCACTTTTTTTCAAAAATCAAACATGTTTCCACCACTAATGACAATGTGTTCATATTTTGTGTAAAATGCAAGGAAAAATTAGAATGTAAATATCACTTTTATTTGTACTATATGTAATATTATATAGGTTATATAAATTATGTCTTATATAAGCTTTGCAGATATATTGTTGTATAACTGTTTTCTCAGTCCTATATCTTATGTAGAAGTGCCTTACAAATAACATCTAAGGAAGAATTAATCTTCTGGTTTTCAAAGTTTTATGGCCCAAGCACTAACTTTGTGCTTTATAATCCTTTTCAACCCTGTAGTTTATGTAGACTTGCCGTACAAATAACAACTAAGGATTAATTAATCTCCTGTTTTTCAGAGTTTTATGTGCCCAGCACTCTTTTTGGAGGCCCCACAAACCTAGGCTGTGTCCATGAAATTATACCTGAATACATGCAGCAACTTATATTTTAAGTTTAGGTTTAGTTTCCTTTTAAAAACCCCCAAAACTTCAAAAGAGAAACTTAATAGTTTAATGCAATAAGCCAAGCTAGACTTCTAGGTGTATAGAGTGCTAAAAAGTCTCTGTTATCAGTGTTGTAAGAATGTTCGGGATTTTGTTCTTCATTTCAGTCCTTTGCATCTGTTAGGTACAAAAGGTTCCTCTCTGCTCCTGTCCCACAAACCTTTTTGCCTTTATTTTACCTTTTTTTGTTAATGATTGTACAGTCTTAGAGAAATATGTCATAAGATCAAATCAGAATCTGACTTTCCAGCTCAAAACCTTGACCAGCCAGAAAGATTTTGGCTAATACAGGAGGTATGGAAGACTTGATATACAAAAAGCTACTTTTGTGATTGTTATGTCTTTCCCGTCTTCCCTGTCCATTCTGACAAGAAAAATCTCCACTTAAACACATCTATAATGAGCCATAGCCTATGTAACCAGTCTTGGAAAACACCAGTATAAAAATGTCCTTACATGTATGCATTTGCAGACCCAGATGGATAATAACAGTATTTGTTCAAACAGAATTCAGTGATAAAACAGATTTTTTCCCTCGCATTATAGTTTATTCCTATTGGATTCCCTCTGCAGGCTATTGGTGCTACTTTGGTAGTACTTCAGCTGTCCTTTAATATTTATAAATTTCATTAGGTGAGCTCAAAATATTTCACTAACTTTTAACTGGATCCAACACACACTTAACAAAAAAACTTATGACTTCCTGTTAGAAAAGAAGCAAATAAATATTCATTTGTTTAAGTAGGTGCATGTCACCTCAGTGAAGATAATCTGAAAGTCAAAGCCATTAAATTGTAGTTCAAGGACATACCATGTATGAGGGACAGAGACAAGGAGAGAACCTAGGAATCCAAATTCTCATTCATCTTACATTTGTCACTGACTGTGAGATATACTTAATTGCAAACTTTACACATCAAGAATGCAAATGCAAGTCTCATCTTCTGGTCTAGAAGTAGATATGCAGTGTATCATAATTCAGATACCTATAATTTGTTAATTATGCAGTCTCACCACATTGTTATGTGAGCACTGGTTTAGGACTATGCACGGCCATACTTGTGGACTACAAGTGAGACTTACCATTCAACTTTCCTCTGTATCCCTTAAGCTAGACTTGAAATATTTTCAGTATTAAAAAACAAAGTGACTTTTTATTTTGTCATGCCTTCATTAAAATGCTCTGAATTATTTGTGACTTGTATGAAATATTACAAAATTTATTTATAGTGCATGCAATTCCTTTCATCGTTTCAAACTTTAAAATTTCTATTACATAGTGTATTTCTTTTCTTGATATTTAAAGGTTGCCTTTCTGTTCCTAATTGTTAAGATTAAAACAGCAATCATCTTCTGAAATATCACTACTCTTTCTGTTCCTAAAGCCAGAAAATATCTAATTCATTTGCAAATATGGCCCTTAAACCAATGGGTGTATCATTTTTAAATGCATGTTATGTCTATAATATGTCCATAGAAATCAGAGCAAGATGATTTGGCAAGGCTGTAATTAATATCTTTTTCCATTTATCAAAAAAGCAGTCCACAATAAAGTAGTTGATATTGCTAATTTGACGTTCTTCTTCTGACTTCCCTCAAATGGCAGATGAAAACTTCAAGTGAAGTTCATATTGACACTTCTTCCTCTTTTTTGAGTAACAGTATTCAATTTATCTGTGTGTAAGTCAGAAAATACGAGTCACCAATACCTTGCAGCATCAAGGTGCACTCATCATATGAGTTTAAGCTTGTCAGCACAACAGCTTGCTGAAATTTATTAACCTTCTAACATTTTCCTGCCCATCAGCAACTGGCCGCAGAAGCTGGGGCTGCAAGTGGAAAGAAACTCCTACTCTTGCCTTAAAAATTAGCCTATGAGGTGCTCAGGATCATGGCGACAGTCAGGGCAGTTGATTCTCCTCCTTTTACACAAATACACAATTATTTGGCTGTCACAGTATGCCTATGAATGGGAATTATACACTTCTGAGTGAAAGCAACACTGAGAAATAGGTGCAACTTGACTCAAGGCTTGGACAGCAGACTAGGACAGCAAAGCTGGTAGAAAGCTGGTAGAAAGGAACTTTTTTTGCGTAGTTAATTTAGTTATTTTTTATTTTGTGTGCCTCAGGAGAAAGGCTTTTGGAAGACAGAAGGCAAAGAAAGCCAATTTTGCTGTGTTCCAATTTGTTAGATAAAGGGCTATCTTTCACCACTAAATGAGCTAAAAACCATAATATATTTATCTATTTCATTATTTTCATTTATTATTGTGAAAGTACATTTTAAGTCACTGCCTCAGTCACATGGAGAAATCAGTTTCAGAAGTCCATGGGGCAGGATATTTCCACTGCCTCAGCAGAGCCCTTTGGCAGAATCAAAACCCTCTGTTCCAATTATACTTTTTGTACAGTTTCAGCTTTAAATTTATACACGACAATTTTTTCCAGACAATCAGAAACAAATAGCTTAAAAATTTGCATCACACAGCTTCAAACATCTGGGGAAGCTAAAAGCTGGAATCAAAATAAGGCAGAGCATATTAATCCTGCTGTCCCTGTGATACAAAACAAAGTACAAATGCAGATGAGTTTCGAACATACCGTGTTCCTGTCTTTGGGACCCCATTTCATTCTTTATTTTTCCCTCCCTTATGGGAATATATTGAAAAAAACTAGACACAGCACACTCAAAACATGTTGTCTTGTAATCTCTGATAGTTTTGGAGGTTAAGGGTTTCAGTGTGTGCTCCTGTCCTCTGTGGCCTGAGAACTTGTGACCCCACTCCTTTTTCCAAAAGGGAATCTCATAAAAGTGTCAGTAATAATTGCATTGTAAAAGTTCAATATTTGACCCTGTTTCTGTTCTGTACTTGTACTTGTTTCAGACAAGCATACAAAAGAATTACTCTGAATTTGCAGTGGCACTATGGCAGAGTCAAGCCCTGATATGCTTTAATCTTCTGCTATTTAAGACTATGAAATTCAGGCTGCCAAAGTACCAGTGGGAAAACTCTGCCTATGCTTTGAAGTCACGTTACCTATTTATGACTGTAAAACATTTCCCTCTTGATTTTTCTAGCCTTGCATCTAATGTGCACAAAAAAGATAAACTTCCCAAGAAATTATTCTGACACGGGGTTGAATACACACTTTAGAAACTCTTCCATTTTGGCAGGCCCTGATATTGAGGGGCCTAATGTCCAAGCCTCTTCTTTTCCTTTCTTTTCTATTGCTTTTGGTGTTGATTGGTTCTATTTTTATTTATTTATT
>VZTH01011517.1:0-43039 GCA_013397815.1 Aleadryas rufinucha
AATTCTTCCCACTCACCGCACTTCTGCTTATGATAAGACTGTGCTCTTGTATCAGATATCAGATGTGAGATCAGTAAGGCTTGTGTGCTTAAAGAATGTTTTCTAAATTTACCATCTGTTAAAATCATAGAACTGTAAAGTCATACAATCATTTAGGTTAGAAAAGACCTCTAAGATGATCGAGCCCAGCCATTAACCCAACACTGCCAAGTCCAACACTAAACCACGTCTCTGAGCGCCACATCTGCACATTCTGCCAGTAACACCAGATTTGGAAACAGGTAGTGATCAGCTGTCTCCTGTTTCTTCCCTCATCATTCCCTGCAACTGGAAGGACACTGCTGTGCTCTCGATCCCTTAACCTATTGTTCCAAGCCCCTGAATTCGCTCTCAGTCATCCTCTGACTTCTTGTTACTACTTCATTGCTGACCACCTGAAAATCAATAATGGATCATGATCTGAGGGCTGTACTGAGGTAGGGGTCTTTGTCTTCCCATGTTTGACCCAGGCCCCAGGAAGACAGCACACTGCCCTAAGGAGTGGGTCCAGTCTTGCATGTTGGGCCTTCTGTTCCCTTCACAAGGGCATCGTACATCATTTTTTCTTGATGGAAGCAGTTCGATACAGGGTGTAGGATGACATAACCTCAGGGACACCTCCAACACAGATGAACCTCTTTATTGTGCAGTTCCACTTGCAGAGTCTCATACCTATTGTGCAAGGGCACCTCAGAAGGTGGGGCAGTCACAGAGAAAATGCAGCTCTGTGTTGGTCAAAGACACAATAGAATTCCACAGTACATTTTTCAATAGTCCAAGAATCTAAATAATTTCAAAATTTTAACACTAATAAAATGTCATGTTTAAATGAGAAAGTTTTTTATGGTGTTCAGAAAAGATTACATACATATTTACTTAATGTAAGACTCACCAAATTTAGTAAACTATTCATAGGAATAAAGTTAAATATTACAAATTTGCAACATCAGATATCCAATTTCAATAAACTAGGAGGACTGAAGGTTTCCTAATGTGCCTTGTGCATTTCAAGCACAATATCCTCTAATTAAAAGCCAAAAATTAAATCCCGCAAAGCATTTACCAATGTTTTATAACTAGACCTTTATTTTACTCAGGTTACAAAATAAAATATTCTTTTTTTTCCCCTAGAAAATGTGAGACTCCCTCAAATCTTTAATAGAAATATGGAAATAAATTATGTAAAAATATAATCCAAATGTTTTCATATTCTGAATGAGAAGTATTTCTGCCTATAATATGAAATTAAAAGAAAATTAATGTTATTATTTTCACAGGTCAAAAATCTCTTTTCTTTGCACAGCAATCTTACCTCCAACTGCGACAAATCAGGTACTTTGATTTCAGAGAACATCATGCCTCCTCGTTGACTGATACATTGGTAATGATTTTACTTAGAACCCAACTACATATTCCTGGTTTTTCAAATAGAAAACAAGTTTTCTGTATATGTATTTAAATTACAAATAGATGAAGATGATACAAATATAAAGATGAAGCTTGATGTATGGATGACGCTACAAAATAGCCCATTATGTTGGTTATTGCTATCTGGCACAAAATAGGAAAAGGGTTCTGTCTTTTTTTAATGTAATGTCATGTCTATAGTATTACCAAGTTCTTTTACAGAAAACATTAAATTTTGATGTTATTTTTAGTTTTCAATCCTGTTTCTATGGAAACTGTTATAGCTGCATTTTGTTGAAACATTTGAAAAATGTTATTCTATTGGTTATTATAATCACATACGTGTCAGAATATAAAGGAAAAACCTGAAAACTTAGTTCCATATCTAGTTATTCAAAAATCCTGATGGGGTAAAGCAGTGAGCTTTTACCCAAACCAAAATTCAGTAAATGTTGCAAAGGTGAGACGAGCTTTCAAATTGCCAAAATCTGCTATCACATCTAATCTAAAAGAAAGATTAAACAACTACCTTGGGCAATAAAAGAGTACTGTTTTATTCAGGAATCTGTGTTATTCAATAGAACTTTAAGAATGAGATATAGAACATAAATGTTTGTAAACTTAAATGAAGCTATATTATTTAAATGGATGATTGCAGTAGCATATTTACTGCGCACCTCGATTTCATTTGAAGATTTCATTCATCATGCATAATCTGACACTTCTTCTTCCAAAGCACTTATTTAAACTCATAATACCACTGTAAGATTGCATAATTTGCAAGGACAAGAATTTTCAAAGGTGTTTCACAAAAACAAGTGTGCATTCTAACCTATGTAATTATACCGGCAGGTTATATATTCATCTTGACTGAAGGCAGATTGAAGCTGCAAGTTTCAAACTAAATGCTAACACTTATTTACATTCTTATTTGATTGGTTGGGTTTGGGGGTTTTTTAGTTTAAATACTTTAGTTTTAGTACTGTGTCCCCGAGTCTTTTCTTCATTTTCTTTGTCCATAATTTGAAAATATATTTAGAAAAAGGTCATTACAATAAAATTTAGCTTCTCTGGATAAACGTGACTTCAGGCACTTTCTAATGGTTTAGAGAACATGCTCATGTTCATGTCTTCCATCCACAGGAAAAAAAAGTTATAAATGCCAAATAATATAATTTATTTTATAATAAATTTTATTTATAATAAATCGTACACTATTCAATGTGCAGAAACACACTTGAACTTTTTTCCTGCTGACAAATGAAAGACGTGATCTCAGAGAAACCTCACACTAATTCATGGGAAGTTGATGATACTGTTTGCCCAATATTTATTAGAATTTGTTTGCTGTGAATATCTGTGGAATCAGTTGGGTTACAGTCTTATTTATTTCTCTACAAATATACAGGTCCAAAGAAATTCTGATTCTCTAGTGGAATATCAGTTACAGAAAACTTCATATATATTAAAAAGAAAACCAAAAATCTACAACATATTAAATCATTGAGATTAAAAATAGACCACAAGCAATAGGCTCAGGCAGTAGTGTTTTGAATGTTGATTCCAATATTTAAAATCTAGAATAACATAAGTGGAAGAGTTGGATTTGTCCTCTATCAAATACTAACCCCTAGCTGATTAATAAAAAAGCACCTCTGTAGAAATAAACAAACAAAAATTTAGAAGCAAAATCAACTCAAAAATCTACTATAAAGCACTGACCTTTCTTTCAGGAGTTGTGCAGAGGATTTAGTTATACGACTCTTTCCTTGACAGTAACCACCAGTTTATCATTCAGCAGTGCCCAGCATGTTTCTCAGTCTCCTTTACACTATTCTCATTTTTATTCATACAATTTCGCCTGTTGCTAAGTGGTAAGAGGTGAGACTTTTCATTCAGTTAAACTCTGGAGTCCATCTAGAAGACTACTGTATTCTTTCCCACCATTTTACTATTTAAAGATTTCTCATTTAAAAAAAAAATCATGGAAAAAAAGCATATACCTCTGAGGCACTAGTTTTCTAGGATTTCTTTAACCACATGTTGTTAGTGAACAAAGCCTGCTCAGAATATGAGTTTGAATATCAAATATCATTAATATTTTCAGATAATTAGGTGACCTTACACCCTGGTTAATTCCTATGTATCTGTTGATCCAAGATGCACTGCTACCTTAAAAATGCAATTGCAAATTATTCATCCTTAAGGCTTTTTGTTAAAATCAAGAACAGAGAATATTTTATGTATATTAGTCCATAAACACTTAGTACTACTAGCTGTTAAACCTGGTGGAGCTGATCAATTACCATCCATAAGAAAGCATTCATTTAAAAGAACATGACTTGGTGTAGTCTTCTAAGAAGTTCAAGTCTGCAATTGTAAGGAGACAGACTATTCTGTATTGAAAGACCAGGATCAGTGATAGTGTTTCAGAATGTTAACCCCTTGCTCCAAAAGCTACTCCCACCATGGCAGGGATTTAATCTGTTATGTGGAAAGTTACTGAGCTTATTCTGATGTTGATCGTGAATAGGACACCTTGTGCATTACAGTTTATTGATGTTTATAGGAAAAAAAATGCACATCTGATAAATTCCAGTGACTATGATGTAAAAGGCAAATGAAAATATTTTCATTCAATAAAAAGGCAGTTTATTCTTCTCTTTAGAACAACAGCAGTTAGAAACGGATATACACAATTATGATGAAGATATTCAAATTAGGGAAAGAAATATTTTTGAAGTATACTGTCAGAAATGATGAAAAAGCAAGAAATAGCTAACTGTAACAGCAAGAAATAACAACGAACACTTTAAAATAATGATCAGAGTTAATTAATGCTGAATGAGAATCCTCCAGAAATACTCATTCACAATAATAGTAAATGAGTTCATCATTGCTTTTATGAAACCAACATTAAGCCAGTGAATTGGGAGCAAAAGCAATTATGTGCACTATGATATTTCTGTTCCTCATTTTGTATCTATTTTGTCTTCCCACAAGTTCAGTCCTCCAAACAAATTCATGAGTAAATGAGTCCACAAGTACACATTATTCTCATGCATAATTCCATGGAGTGAAATTTATGGAAATTCAGGAAGATTGTATTAGTGATGAGCCATTTGCAAATCAATTCTGTGGTCACATTCTTTATCTTGTCTATATTTGTAATTCCTGCTAAGACATCTAAACTCGGAATTATCTCCCCTCCTTCCAGACAGAAATGGCACATGACTAATTAGTGGTAAACCAGAATTAAAACAGGTAGACTGAGTCAGACTAAGAAACAAGTCTGCCAGAAAAGCTGTGGGTGTCATTGTTCTTCCCTGGTGATTGTGTAGGTTATTCTTGGTTGTCCTTTCCATTTTAAATACTTGAAGATGTACAAATGTAAATCCAAACAAAAATATCTGATCCTTAGGGCCAAGAGATATAGAAATATGTTGTAGGAAGGTAAAAAATTTCAGTAAGAAATGCTTCAGTGAGGATAATGAACCTCAGAAGAACAGGGACAGAAATGCCTGGCATTTACTCAGCAGCTCCATCACTCCCAACCTCAGCAGGGTGGGGGGAAGAAAATAAGATGAAAAAGAGCTCATAGGTCAAGTTAAAGGCAGTTCAATAAGGAAAGCAAAGATCACATGCACAAAAAGAGGAAAGCAAACAAAAAGTTTTATTCTCTACTTCCCATTATTTGGCCACTGCCTGGGAAGCAGGCCTTCAGCACACTTAATAGTTGCTCTAGAAGAAAAATACCTTAATGATGAATGCCCCCCTCCCTCTCCTTTCTCTCAGCTTTTATTACTGAGCATAATGCCATATGATACGCAATATCATTTTGGCCAGCTGTCCTGCCCACTCCCAGCTTCCTGGCTTGGGGGTGAGTGGAGTTTTGGAGAGATGATCATGATGTTGTGGGAACAGTGCTCAGCAGTAGTCAAAACACTTGTGTGTTTTCAATACCTTTCTAGCTACAGATCCAGGGCACAGCACTATGACAGCTGCTATGGGGAAAGTTAACTCATCCCAGTCAGATACAATATACAGTCTAAGAGAGAATTTTACTTTTTTTCCCCATTATTTTTATGTATAATATAGTATAGTACTTAAAGAGACTGAAGGGTTCACTTTCCTCATGCAGTGGGATGAAGACGACTTTTTGGCCAGGGTAGTGTAGTGACCTTGTGGCTAGTCACACATACAGCTACTGCTGTCTCATTTCATTTCAGATCAGGAGGGATGTGGGAAGTAATCCCAAATCAAGCCAAGATCTCATCAACCAATCCCATTTGGACATTAAATATATGGCAAATAATTCCATTCCTTTGTATTCACAAAGCGCTGCATGCAATGCACAGGTTTAACTACAAAACAAGTAGTTCTCTAAGTACCAAACTGAGAAACTTTGTCTTCCTACAGATCTACATGCTAAATACTGGGTGTCTGGGGAGAAAAAAAGAATATGCAGGAAGGTAGCAATTATAATGAATTTCTCCCATTTCCTGCATACTAGTTTAAGAAGATATATTCTGATATTACAGGTAGTAGTTTCATTAGAGTGTTACAATCTAATTGCCTGTGTTCATCAGACTTGTACATAAATCAATTCAATTTGAGGAAAAGGAAAAATGTTTAGTCAAATAGTAATCTCAGAAGGTATTTATGAGAATGGCTACCCAAATTTATGATAAAAAAATTAGGAATAAAAGTCACAACTCCTCTCCCATACTCTTATTTAAGGATGTACTCAAAATATAGATATGATTATTAAAAAAAAATCCAGGAAAAGAAGACTAGAATATACTAGCATGGTATAACTTGTTTTCCTTCACCAAGACTTACCTTTCCATGAAACACCTCTTTCTATAATTATAAATATAAAAAGTTGGTAGCTTTCAAAGTTACTTTTCATTCTGAGCCTCCCAAGCAAATGGCAGGAGTTTGCAAGCTTCTTCAAGGAAGTTTTAGAAGGTCTGCTTTCTTTGAATCTCTGGCAAACAGCTTGGTGCATTTCAGTATTTTTCTAACAAATTTTGTATTTGCTTCAACATATCCTAATTTAATAAAACCTAAAATGCTAGAATAATTAGATTTAAAATTAATAAAATAAAATAAAATGAAAATAAAAATAATTTCCTCAGAAATTGCATAAATCCTGTATTGTTATGCAATGAAAATTTTCAAAAATGAAAAAAAGAGTTCACATAAAGTGTATTTACCACATATCCTATAGTCCCAGGAACGATGTGAAGTCTATAACCAGAATTTGACTGTAGTCAGAAGTCACCTTGCTTGCTTTGACCTTGCTTAATGATCATCATGGTAATTTCTATTTTGTTGCCATACTGATGATACTAGTGCTCTAGGATATACAGCAAACTGTCACTTAAAAGCTTGTTCTGTACAAGCAGTTGCTTATATATGATTGAAGCACTAGGGAAAAAGCTCTTATCTGATATATTGTTTAATCTTTTATTGATTAAAGATAGTAATGGATTTAATGAAAACAATATCCTAATTATATAATATTTGGGGAACTAAATTTTACATTCCTGACTTCCCTTTTAAGACTTCACTGCCCATTTCTCTCTGGTATTCTCTTTGTAATAATCAGGCTACTGCTGAAATTACAATCAGTGTTGCAATTTAAAAGCCAGGTTCGTATTAACATCATTCCAGGCCATCTGTTCTGGTTGAAATAAATTGAAGATATCATTCCAAATGCAAACCAATTTTAACATAATACTTTATTTAAGAGTTAAAAGCAGAAAATCCATATTTCCACAGAAGTCATCCCTAAGGAGATAATAGTAATGCTTCAATTTAAATGACAGTTTAATCTTGCTATATTATCCTATATTTTCTGTCCTTCCAAAAGTTAGAAAGGAATGTGCGTCCTGCCTATTATTACTAGGACATACATTTTTAGTCTTTCTTTCTGAACAAAAATTTCCCCCACTTAGTTAAAACACTAATATTTGTTACAAAAACTGGGGGCATTTTTCAAAGACTGACTTCTGCTTGAAAGGAAAAAATACACCACAAAGATATGAGAACAAACAAACATATTTCCCCCCTACACTTTAACTCTTAAGAAGAAATGAACCAGGGGGCTTTCAAGTCTTTTAATTGTGCACACAGGTTAGATCATAAAGCATATAATGGCATAACCATTAATAGCATATAATGGTTGTTCAAGTATTGATATCTGAAAAGCCATCTTACTTTTGAGGTTTCATGCTGCGGTGCGTCAGCCCATTTTGGGCTGTACATCAGAGAGGACATCTAGTGGGTGGATTTCCCCGCCTTGGGTTCTGCCTCCAAGGGCAGATCCGAGGAGGAGACATGGGTTTTCCCTCTCCACCCACTGGGTGTCACTCCAAGGCTCATCTCCTCCCTGATTCCAGAACCCTCTTAGCCCCTAAGTCACTCNGTTTCATTCCATTTATTTCATTGTAAACTATTTTCCATTGACAAAGCCAAAATATCTGTATCACAAGTTTTGAGAAATTATTAAAGTCCCTTTCTTTATGTTCTTAAGAAATAAATTCTCTCTTGTCCTATGTTCTGGGGTCAGTTTAAGAAAGAGTAGGCCAGGTACTATGTATTCTTCTATACAGAAAATAGCATTAAATTCCCTATGAAACAGTTTGGTCACTGACCAATCTGTTTGCATTTGAGGCTGGTAAGTTTAATTTAGAAGTTTCCATGGTCCATGATTCTTATTTAGAATAAGAAAGAAAAAAGAGTCACTTCTCAAACTATACTTAAAACAACTGTACCCTGCACTAGGCAGAACAGATGGTGCATCTCAAATGACGTTGGATATCAAGTGTACGCAAGTGAATGAAGTTCCTCCTGAGGGGTGAGATCTAAATTCTACTGAATCAACCTGAAGTATAACTGCAATATCAGCTTCTATAATGGATTTTACAATCACCCTCATTTTAATTGTCTTGTCCACAATGGAATGTCATGTTTATTTTCCTCATACGATAAACTTGTGACCTCTCAAATTAGGAAAATATTTTCTTCCATTTCTCTGTTTATCTAAAACCAAACCAAACAAATTGAATGTTCTTCCTTCCTTTCTTTACCAAATTATAGTAAAAAAGAGACCATTTTAGGCTCTTATGAAGCCTATATTTTTACTATTATGTCAGAAAAACCCATCAGGTACCTCAAATTCCACAGCAAATATCAACTGATTTCTACTAAATATTTTTTTCTATATCACAATGAGAATTTTATTAGAAAGTTGCAAAAGTAAATGAAATTTTTAATAATTTACATCATCTCCTCCATAAAAATATCAGCTAAAAGGAATGTCCTTTATTTTCTCAAAGAGTGAATATATGTTTATGAAGGGCAATTTTAATTAATCCTCAGAGTGAATCTTCCTCTTTTATTTTTGCTAGCTATATCAGTATAAAGAATAAAAATCAAATTCTATTTTTCATTATTATTTGTAGTTTCTTTTCCTAGCTTTTTAAAATGGCAGACAACTTCAATTGCTTCTAAAAAGTTATAAAGTGCACTCAACTTCTGAAGTGTTACAAATTCCTTTCTCTACACATGAAAGGAAAGAAAAAATGACAACGGAAACTTGCAATTTATATTCAAATATCATTTTTAAATTTCAGCTGATTAAGATGTCCTGAAAGTATTATATCTTGACATCTAATTGGTGATCACTCTGCATGTGGCTAGTCAGACTGTATTTGATTCTGATCATCACCTGAGACAGAAAATTGAGGGAAAATTAAGAGAAAAATTTTAAAAAAAGATCATTTAATGAATTAAGCTAGAACAAAAGGAAGAGGAGCACCAGGAGGTAACCAAGGGGATAGCTCTTTTAGAATGCACTGGTAACCTTCAGTGGCTTGCATCCTAGCAGCCTTTCGTGCCTTTGAACATTTTCTTTATAAGACTCAAGGGCAGAAATTTGTTTAAGGTGATAGAAGGCAATGTAAGCACATTTATTTCTGACACAGAAAACTACCATTGTAGGCAGTAGAAGAACCATTGCTCATGGTTTTAGAACAGATTAAGCACAGCACTAGAAATTGTACTCTTTGGTACAATCCTGCAATGGCAGGAAGATGATAATTATGTAGCATGTGTGCCTACAGCTTGTGGAGAGAACATTCTTCATTTTCCAAATGACTAAGCTCACAGAGTTCTGCTCTTCTTATTCATGTTGAGTCAGTTTTAATTACTGAGCACTGGCTTGATATCAGCCACTATTGAGACACCAAATCAGTAAAAATTCAATATCTGGACATAAAGGCCAAGAACCTTCCTTGCATCTTCACATATGTTCTGAAGTTCTCCCATGCATCAAATGTCCCTGAGGAATAGTTCATTCAGTACCTCAGGCCAATGAGATTAAGACCCTGCTGACTCCAGTGTAAAGACTGGAAAATTCTATTACATCTTACTTTTTTCCTGAAGCTTTGAAAAAAGTCTGTAGGGCTCTTCCTGATTTATGTTAGATTTGGCAAGCAAGGACCATGATTTTATCTTCATGGTTCTTAAGTGCTTAAGGGTGCATGTTATATAACCAATGTGAATTTACAAAGTGTTAGGAAAGTAATTCAATAGTCCATTTTATGGCCAACCCCTTCCTTTCTATCACTGAAAATGTCCTTTCCTGGAGTTTAACTTTAAACTCAGATATATGATGGGGAATTCTTTCCAGTTAATCTTCTCAAATGGCACAGGTCCTAATCCTTGCTTCAAAGGTATTGGTTCTTAGCACAAATGCTTTCTGAAACACTGAAGAATGGAATCTTCTATTTTACATTACCTGACACTGTGCTGTTTATGCTTCACATCAAGTTCCTTGGAAAGTGGCTTTTTCTTTGTTAGTTTTTTATTTGGTTTGTTTGTTTTTTGTTTGTTTGGGGTATATGTCTATTTTGTTCTGGGTGTTTTTCTTGGTGAGGTCAACTCAGACAAAACAAAGATATTGCAGCAGAATTAAGTTTCAGAGGAGTTCCTAGCTCTCAGAAAAGAACTGAAGCCCATTCCTCTTTTTCATAACTACAGAAATGGCCAGCAAAGGAATTTTGTTGATACCAGTGTTCCTTTTAACCTCTAACATTCTACCCAAATTTTATATCACGTTCTAATCCATCATCACATGTTTCTATTAGCAAAGAAACCTGAAATAACTATAAAATACTTACCAGGTGTTTGTAGTACAATTCCGGTTTCCATGAAAAATACTCAAGTAATTGTTCTATATTGCAATGCACCGAGGAAGGTTTTCAATACATTACTTGTCTGTCTTTGCAAGATAACAGCAACCCCATGAACACTCTCATGAGTTTTTTCAGATTGTGAATAGTCCTGGTGGAAAGCAAAGGAAAAGTAGAGATAATTGTATAAGAAATTTTTCACCCATATCCAGTACCCTTTTTCAGTATATTTTCTTCCTTTATCTGGTCCAGTCACACCAGCATTTTCTGTAACAATGACTTTGAGTTGGGCTATGGTAAAAAAGTGCCTTAAACCAGTGTGTTTGTGAGGGAAAAGGGATGTCCTATCTTACTTAGCTAATGAAGAAATGACAATTCTATCTACTTTTCCTGTCTGCTTGATGAAGATGCCATAGCAAATATCTTGATATTTATTACGCCTCTTTTTCACCTCTCACTGGACCATATATTCTTCTCCAGGACATAAGTCAGAAAATATCTCTGTACATATTTTTAAATTTGAGGTTTACAGTGCTCTTCTCAGTTAACAGAATTTTTTTCCATTCCATTCCCACCCCTTAACATTCTATGATTCTATGAAAAACCAAAACCAACCAACCAATTACAACTTCAGTCTAGTAAACCAAAATACCATCTTCTCAGTGTCTATAGTTCCACTGAAATGATATAAGTCTTGAATATTTAAAATGATGAATGGAACAGAAATATCTCTGCTCTCATAATATCTCAAAATATCAGAATCTCATTGCATCAAAAGAAATGTGAGCACCAGGCCAAGGTACGTGAGTGTGAAAACAAATTTCCCTTAGGGGAAAAATGCGTACAAAGTGAATCCATTTTTGTACAGAGACTGGAAATATTAGAGGGAGAAGAAAAAAGTCCATATATTTTAGTAGCATGGAAGATGAAGTGGTTATTGAATTGGGAAAATGACCTAAATGACCTTCACTTGTTTAAATTAAAACAATGAAAATCCCTGCTGTTCCATGCAGCTTAAAACTTTGGCATTCACTCACAAATTTTCAGCATTCAAGAGACTAAGTAGTTGAAATTTAGAACAGAAATTAGCCATGTCTGTTACTAAGTACTTGTAATTGAAAGTTACCACCTGATTTGTAGATTTTGGCTTTATTCCATCCAATTGCCTTTGACTTAGCTTTTCTCTCCAAAGGTAAACAGTGCATGTAATTTTACAGATAATTACCTATTTCCTGAATAAGAAGTGGAAATTCAGGAGTGTTGTGTTCAATCACCTAAGACAGATGCCAGTACCACAGTATTGTGATTTAGTTAAGTCTTTCTCTGTCTGCTTACCAGGTTTGCAAGGAGCAAAGCAGAACCCTGCATCTGGTTTCTCTTCAATTATTTGTACTTTCCTGTATTCCATTGGTTGAAGGAGAAAGGTGCTAGGGAAGAGTCAGAGTCCTACCTATGGCTGTGGAAAGACAAGAGTCTGGTAGGCTGGTCAGCTATGCTTAGAAATGTTGCACACATTGCTAGACATTGCGATGACCGATGGAATTAATATATCTGCACTATTTTGTTTTCTTTTAAGAATTAATTTTATTTAATATAACCTGATAATTAAAATATGAGCTTCATTATTAGCTACCAATCTTGCATTTGCTTGATCAGCCATTGTGCTGGTATTGTGATCTATGTCACCTTCAACCTCTGCAGTCAGAGAGCTGCTCATTTTGAAATTATTTTTAAACCTGAATTTTAAAAACCCTCACTTATTTTAAGATAGGCATATAATAAAATCATGGCAAATGAGAACATGACTTTTGCTCTACAAAGTGTCAGTTCAGAACAAATTTTTAATTGCTCAGCAAGAATTTTTTTTTCAGATACCGAGAATTTTTGGAGTTATGTCCCAGTTTTTCAACTATTGACTTCCTTGAAATCTAGTTTATCTTTCTGCTCTTAACATCAGTAAAATAAATGCAATGTGTATATATATGTGCACCTGTTGGCATTAATAATAGTACTCTGGAAAAATAGAATATAACAAAACACTGTCTTTTAGGAAGGATCTCACTTCTGTTTGGCACAGCTGAAGTAGGTATCTGAAATTGTTCAGTGCCCTGAAAATAATTTCTTTTGCAAGTGCTGAACATGAGATGCTCCACTATGATTTCATTGATTAGTATCAGAAAAAATAGCAAAGGCAATAGCAAGCTTCCTTCAATTTAACTCACATGGTGTGCTGTAGAAATTAGTTTGGAGGCAAACAACTAAATTCCAGGACACTATTGTCATATTTCCAAGGCATTTTGTTGCCCAGATAGGTTTAAACTTAAAAAAAAAAAAAAAAAAAAAAAAAAAAAAAAAAAAAAAAAAAAAAAAAAAAAAAAAAGAAAAGAAAAGAAAAGTTGTTCAGCTGCAGTATTGCACACCTAAATGTTAGATGCTGTTTCACACTCTGTAACCCAAATCCTCTTTTATTAGAATATATTCCAGAGAACTAGCTTTGACATTAACAAGAGAAAATCCTGCTTCTAGGATCTTCTAAAGTTTAGCAAATGAATACTAAAAAAAAAAGTAGCTAGCATCACTTTTTGTAATGGTTTATTCTATCCTCTTGGAATTTTATTTTAAATTTAATTCACTATTACCATACAAGCTTTTAATATTTGTCATAATACAAGTCATGTATTGCTGGACAGACAAAGTCAACAAAGAACCATCAGCTCCCTATTTTTCCCCAGGGACAATATTGATGTCTACAGGTCATATATGATGGACGTATTATAAAGTTCTCCAATAAATTCTAACAGCTGTAGCCTATGAACAGAAATATAAAAAAGGAAAGAAAACCACAACAAAAAAATTAAAAATAATTTATAAAAAAATTATAATTACAAGACTTGTATTCATAGAGGACAAGAAAGATAAAATATGAGCCAAAGTTGAAAAAAATTTGAAGAATAGATCCACTGATATCAGTTAATCAGAAGACCCCATTTGCCATACAGCATCCTGGACACCTTCTGTGTTTTACTAATGCCATTGTAGCGCTGAATTTTTGGTCTGACTCTGTAAAGCAGGCCTCACATTCTCATAAAACAACAACAAAAAAAAACAACAAACAAACAAAAAAAACCCACCCCAAAACAAAAATCAAATTAAAGCAGAACCGTGTCTTGCTATATTTAAACTAGGTATATTTTAGAGAAATATCTTAAAGATACACTGGAACATTTTATTTTCTGAGAGAGGGAGAAAAATTCTCATCCAGAAATGTGTAATCTTATTAATTTGGCATCTTTCGGGACCTAAGGTATTTAGAGATAAGGCTGTATAAATTGAATAATAGTTCATCCATAATTTATGTGTCTAAAAAAAAAGGGAAAAACTTGTAAAGTGAACAATGCAGAATTTATGTTAATTTACAGCTCACATGAAAGTTTTACATCTAAGCTGTAAGCAAGCAATAAGAGATGGAATATTATGGAAATTCAGAGGCATTCTTAGCACAACCAGCATGCCCAATGCCCCTGCAATATTGGCTTGTTGTTTACAGTTAATAAGATACACAGAAACCTTCCCCTGTTACAGCAGATAAAGTGCAATGATAGATACTATCGATTTGCACTTCCACGCTCTAGCACTCCCTGCTTTGTAGGCAGCTGGGTGATCCTCTGCAACTGTGGACGTCATGGTTTTCACCTTTCTCCTGCTCAGGGTGAAAGAGAGAGTTAGAATGTCACTTTTTCTCAGTTAATCTTCACCATATGCCTTGTTCTGCATCTGCTATTGGACTTTTCATTAACTTTTTCAAGTAAGCTACATAAACAGTCAAAGGCAGGAGCTGAATTGGAAGTAAAAAGAGAGTTACTTCCTAGTTCAGCATTTTAATTAAAACGGGGAGGTTGGCAGCAGAGAGGAGGGTAAGGGAGCGTCTAGTTCAATTCCAGAGAACTCCATAGAGAATGCAGAGAAGCTGAAGCAATTTCAAAGGAGCCAAAAAATTTACAAAGAAGCAATAGAGTCAGCACAGACAGAAACAGTTTCCAAATGTGACCAATGAGGCAAGTTAGATGCTAAACAATTGCTCCTTGCTGCAGAAAGAGTTTCCTATTCCAAATGCGATCAGTGAGACAACTTAGATCTTTAACAACAGTCGTCTCTCTCTGCTTAGATAATAAATCAGTGCTTTTACAAATCTCAGTGCGACAGAAATAATTGTGGAAACATCAGCCTCTAAATCTAGTGATATTTATTTTACAGGGAAATACAACAAAGGCTGAGGGTTTCCAAACCTTTAATTCTTTTTCCAAGCTTCCTTTTCTAACAGCTATCACTTGTAGAAAGAAAATTGTATTAGACTTCCCATCACTTTAAATAATGTTTCATTGGGAAATTAAATAAACCACCACAGGAAAACTTGTTAAAAAGAACAACAAAGGACAGATAATCCAGACAGAAGTAAACTAAAGATTTGAAAATAAATCTGTAGCCTGATACAAGACTCAATGCTAACAGAGGTCTTTTCCTTATCTCCACATTCGACGTCCACTCAAATTTACCGTGTGAAGTACCGTTTTTTCTCCAACATCTTACTTTGTCCAGTATGCATCACCAGTTTCTGTCTTTCAAAGGCTGAACTCTATGATCTCAGAGGTGTTTTCCAACTTATTGATTCTGTAATATCTTGAGGGAGGGGAAGAGGACTCTATCACTGATTATCTCTCACTAAAAAAGGTTCAGATTCCTCTCAGAAAACTCCCACTCTAGACTTGTCCTACATTAAGTATATACTTCTCTTTAAGTTAAATTTTAGAACAGTCTTCCACTCGAAAGAAATGTGTTTGATCTTCATGAGTGCTCCTCTTTTCCTTCACCTCTGAAGAGCCTGAGGACTGGCACACAGCTGCCAGGGCAAAACCAGTCATTAGCCCGCTTTCTCTGTCACCCACTCCTTAAATAACCAACTTGGGAACAAGAAAATTAAATTTTCCTATAATGTGCCAGAACAATATGACTTTTTGCACCCAGTGCAAAACAGTTCATATTACTGAGAAAAATCTCACCACGTTACTTTAACGTGAGAAGACACAGGTGCATACACAGACACCGCACAAGTTAAAAACAAGACATTGAGTTACAGGCATTACTTCTTTGAACTGTGTGCTTGCAAAACTGCAGATTTAATTTTTTGCTTAACTGTGAACAAACAGCATAATATGTTCTTTTACCCAACACTTCAGTAGTGTAAATTATAAGAAGTGTAATACAGTGCATACTGGGGGGGCTATGTAGTTCTGGGAGTTTTGGTTTTGTTTGTTTTAATTGCGACACATTTCTGAAAACAGAACTTAGCCAAGACATGATTTTTCTGGAAACTGAAAGACAGTAATATGAAGATTAAGAAGACAGTTTCATGGAGTAGGAATCAGACATACAATATCAGATATTTAAAAGGAGTCCTCTTCTTCCTCCTCCATTTGTCTTTAATACTATGTATATGACAGTCAACTCACTAAAATATTAGCAACAAATATATTAGTACTATACTGCAATACCTGAAAAAAATGGCACCTTTAGGAGTCATGTCACAATGCTCATAATATGTACTGTGATATGCAGAAATCTAATTTAGTGGATCCAAAACAGTGCCTATATAAATCCAGTTCCAATACACTTAAGAGTTTTAATCAGGGAAGTAGAGAATTTCAGCAAACACCCCATTAAAATTCCCACTCGTTTATTTGTACATACATAGGGACTACACACCGAAAGAATGGGTTTGTGGTGGGGTCTTTTCCCTATCTATTTCCAGTATACTGCAGAAATTCCTAATTTCTAGACAACTCCTTTAAAAAAAAATTTAATCTTTCTCTGAATTATTTCATATGTAGAACTCTGAACCACTGAAACCTAGAAAAAGCCTGAGGTTATTTTAATAAAACTCAAAATTGTAGTCACATGAAAAATATATAGAAAAGTTTTACAAATTTATGCCTTGCTGAGAGACTATATTATTTCCAATAACCACATTCAAATATATTCAGTGTGACACTGAGCTAAGAAAGTTTATTAAAGGCATTACAGATATAGAGTTTACCAAGATGTATCAAGGTTATCAGTAAAAAAATACAAATAAATTAAGAACTTTTATAAGTATGGAAAACACTTTTACTTTTCCTGTGTACCTGATCTCTCACAAAAGAAATTGCAAACTGTTTCAGGAATATAATTCCAAGAGTAGAGCACATTTCTACTGGTAAAGAACTGAAATATTTTTTTAAAGTACTAAAAGGTTCTTTTCTAGAACTCAAACTAGCTTGAAGTTTAATTACCTAAAAAAAACCACATTCACAAATGCTCATTTGGTCCAGCAGTTTATTGAAGTTTACTTCTACATATTCAGTAATTTCTTTTCAAACAAATTTTATAAGTATTATTTTCCGCAGACAGAAAAAAATAGAAAAAAGTAGTGTTTAATACTATTATTGAAGTCAATATAAATATTCTATTGAGCGATGAGGGGGTTTTGTAAGTATTTTCTTTCACTTATTTGGCTGCCTTCATTGACATTGTTTGTAATGTAATCTCCTGACTATTACTTCATCATAAAACAGTCCCTTAAAGCCAAGTGTGAAAAAACAATGGTATAATATTTATTTTCTTTTTTTTTAAATTACAATTAGTAAATCTGGAAGCATAGCATACTGTGAAAGAGAATTAAATTCTTGCCATTATACTCAGTCTTTTTATATTTAACTGGAGCTTTAAAGGTGTTTTTAAAGGAAAAGAGAGACCATTTTTCTTCTCCTTCTGTGAATGCCTAAGATAATGATTTATTTCTATATATTTTAAAGTACCCCTTACAAATGCAATATATGAGTAACACTTTTAGTGGATTCCCTTTTCCTGGAACAGCCTGACAAAAGAAAAAAAAAGGAGGACACAGGACTGCAAGCAAAGCACAGATAAGGCTTACCTTTGCCTTTTTGCCCATGAGTACATTTCAGTGACTTTGCTGCAGAACAAAGAAAACAGAATATCTTTTACCTTTCTTTTGCTGATCTGTGTTTTCATGTTGATCCCTTTTAGTAGTTCAGAAAAGCTGATTGTGCAGAGAAAGTCTAATTCAGGTGCCTCTCTTTTTATTCCCTTTTTCACTCTCTCCCCCAAACTGGGACAAAACACAGCCAGCATCAGGTGTGATTCATTTGACAATCATGGGGGTACCATCTACTGGGCAGTTGTCCGCAAAGGGCGCTGAAGAATGGGATAGTCAGTCTGGGATGCCTCTAATCAAGGAGGTGAGGAGTCTCTTTTCTGGAGGAGATTGTTAAGCACATGCCTTTTTTGGGAAACAAACATGCCTCTGAAGGAACTTGGTCCTATGCTTTCCTGACATTTTTTGTTCTTAGCTGTAATTAGAGCCTTCTCTTTATATTTCTTCTGCTTATTTGCTGACTTGAAGAGCTTTGTGATACCAGACACTGAGAACCATGTGAAGTAAGTTATATTTTATAGCTGGATATTATTTTTACCCAGTGTTAGGTCTTTGTTTCTCAGTTGTAGCAAAGAAAACTTTTCCTTGCTATGTATTGGAGGATGAGTGGTAACAGGCTTATTTTATCCTACACACCAGATGAGGATACTGGGATTATTGACTTTCTTAAGAAATTCAGCTGTGGATAAATTTTAATGTTAATACTGCAAAGCCTGTTTATACTTGACATTAAAATAATGCATGCTGACTTAAAAACAGTTTGGCTGACAAATTATTTCTCTAGCTGAAGCAATGACAGTCCTTTTTCCTTAGCTGAGTGAAAAGTTGTATGGACTTGCTCCAGTTATGCTGCTTCCTTATTTCCCTCTCAGTGGGATCCCTCATGTTTGTCTGTAAGTTGTGCTCTAGTGGTTGATTGGTTTATCAGTGTTTTGTGGGACTATACACCCAATAGTTATGACAAAAAGACAGTTATTAGAGTACTTAATAATCTTTCTGAAAAAAAAAATTTTTGTTTTGTAGCCACATACATATACATATTTATTTATTTATATATTTATTTATTCATTATATGTACCTGTATACATATATCACTGAATTATTTACAGCGGTGGTCTCCAAAAGGAAATGCATGATGGAGGTGCACAAGACAGTCTAGTAGAGTGTGAGAAGAAAATATTAGAACTTTGGTAGCAAATGTCTGGAATGAATGAATAAATATACAAACTTATCTATAAATATATAGGTATAGATACATGAATATTTGGGGTGCTCATAAAATTTTTACTAATGGAATGCATGACCAAAAAAGCTTGGAGACCATGGCTTACAGAATCAAAAATATCTGCAATGGTGTTTAGAAGTCAGGAGAGTTTCACTCAGAAAATAGACCATTCTGTGGATATAAGAGCACACGATGATGTTGTATTTATTGTGTCAAATAATAGTTAGTAAACAATGCAGACATCAAGATTAGGCAGTCTCCTCTTTCTGTGGTGGCATCTCATGATAACAGATAAGATATATTCTTATGCCGATATTTTTAAAGCTAAGTGAATTTTCATAATTACGATGAAACCCTTGAAAGAACATTTTACAAAATGCAGTAATGTAACTTGTCTCTTAAACAAGTTAGTCTTTTTAGGATAATTACATGTAATTGACTATTTTTCTAAAGAGGTGTTTAAGTGAAAGACATCTTATGCAAAGAATATAATAAAAGTATAACAATAATAATTTGCTTTACATGCTAAAATATGTATTTTATTGGTAGTTTAGTGCAGATGGCTTGGCATGTATTTACACACTACACTGTCTTACTAGACTGGCATATGGTGAGTAAATTCTGACTGGTGTATGCCCAAGGACAGCAACAGCTGTTGGAAAGATCATCAGCTCTGAGAAAGATGCACCAAAATCTAGATATGAGTAAAATAAATGTCAAAACAGATTTTAAAACTGAACAGAGGAAGAAAAAGAAAGACTTGTTAAACTGTAACATGAATGTCCTATGGTTCTAAAGAATCAGAAGAACTGTGTAGGATTCTTCTTGAGCAAAGTTAAAATTCTGTTGTTCCTCCATGAAAACTGAATACTACTGTTGTATATTTGTTTTAAAACAACAACAACAACAACAAAATCTTTTTTAGTAGCTTTAGATTTTGAGGGAATTTTAGTAATGCAGCAAAAATATTGCCATAAATCCACATGGCTCATATAAGCTTTGAATAATACAGAATAGCTGCTGTTCAATGTCTTCAGGTTTAGTTGAGGCAGTGTGAGAAACTTAACACTGACAATTTGAAGCCTTGAATTTTCATCTTGCATAATAAATCTAGCTATCAAAATAAAAAATTAGAGACAGTACACTGTAATTATTTATGAAGAAGTAATTTCATTGTCACTTCTATGATTTCATAACATCAGTGTAGTTGTTCAGATGAGAGATGGTGTGAATCATGGTACAATGATATTGCATTTCTCAGTCAGGTGAATAAGAGGATTTTGTAGACAATGGATTCTCACAGAATATTCACAGAGATTTTAATGGTAGATCTTTGATTTTCTTATTTCAGTTGTTTTGCTGGGACAAGAGGGCTTTGAAGATCACCTGTTTCCAAGTAAAGTGAAAGTAGGTTTGCTGTAAAACTGAATTATTTATATCTTTCTATTCTCGTGTCTTTATCAGGTGATACACACAGTCAAAAATAATAATAATTAGTCTGTAGATATCATGCATGCCTGAGATGGGAATCTCCCTATGCACCTCTACAACTAACATAAAACCACTAAATAATAATTTTTAAAAAATCATTTCATTTTAACTTTTTTTTCAATGATGTTTTCCTTTATATAGTGCACATGGAATTTAGGTTCTTTGTCCCAATGACTAATACTACTGGTATGAGAAAATAATATTTTTTTGTCCAAATTTTTACTTAACAATTTTCTGATATATTTTAATTAAAAGTAAAATGGTCATCTTCTAAATATTCCTTCAATATTTTGAAATCTGCAAAAGCTGTTGACTATGCATGGCCTTTTAATTTTCTCAGAAGATATAGTGATAATTTACAGATTATCGTAGAGATGGGAATCCATAATTAAGTTTCTTGATTTACTTTGATCGGCAACTATGTATTCTAGGAAACTGAGCAAAATAGTTAAATTCATATTATTTTGTTGACCAGTACATGTTTCATTTGATCAGCATATGAGAAATACATTGGTCAAATACGTGCATTTATAATAACAATTTAAGATAACACAAAGCAAACAAAAAAAAAGTCAATATGAGAGTGGCAGTGACATTACCACTACTTTTATATATGGACTCAGTGATGCAGTGAATTGAGTTTTTCATGCCTCCTTGTCCTGGTGTGCACTCCCTTATACTCCAGTAAGATTGACTGGGAGACGATGTCAGTATTACAGACTTATCCTTATGATGAAGTAAAATATTGAAGAATTTGGAAACAGTAATTCTACTCCTCTGGAGCTAGACCTCTAGAAAATAGGTGGTATCATTTTGAACTTAAATTCAAGTAGGGTGATTTTAGGGCTGAAAATGCAGTGAGATTAAACAATTCACTCCAGTCTTTACTTACTACTTACAAAGTGTTCATTTGGGATTTGAACTTGAAAATGTTAAATGCTGCTGTGATTCAGTTAGACAGATATTTGCCAAGAGCTGAATGTGATGCTCAGTAAATATCATAATTGTTTTCTTCCCCAGTGAATTCAAAGAGCTTTGTATCACTCTCATAGCCATAGCAAAGGCTTCTTTTCCCATGTGTCCTCTGACTAATTCTCTGTCTTCATTTAAAGCCAGGGTAGATCTGTGTCTTTGTTCTCCTGGTGTTCTCATGTTTGTCTGTTCAATTGCTGCTTCTTCTAAGGACAAAACAGCTGTTTATTGTAACTCCACCTGATGCGGATTTGTGCCAAAAGCAATTTGGAGAGAATCTTGAGCTGAATGTAGATGTTCTTTTGGATTTTTATCCACTTTTCTGTATTAATCATCCTCTCCTTGAGCATGTGGGTTTTACAATACATGAAAATTTACAAAGTGCTCCCCAAATTAGCCAAATATAAATCTAGAGAAATATTTTTAATTGCATTTCTCTGTCTCTACAGTTCTCCAGAACTGAAATAAATGGATCATTCTTCTAAAATTCAAATCAAAATTTTATTGCTTTTTAACTTACTGTGCAGTTACAGAAATGATACATGAGAAAACACAAAATTTATATGGCTATTATTCTGTTAAGAGTTTGCCCCATGAAATATTTTTATCTGGAAAAAAAAAGAAAAAAAAACACAAAAAACAAAAATATTGAAAAAAAAAACTTTTACAAAAGAGTATGTCTCGTAAGACTAAGGGGAAAACTGTGGTAGAATAGAGCAGAGAAGTTAATTGTCTTTCTGGCAGTTCAAATAGTATCCTTGGGTATGCTCATGAAGCTTACTTATATCGTAATAGAAATCTGAGGCTTTGGAGGAATAGTAAATATGCTCCCTGAAAGGACAGCAGTCGTTTCAAACTAAAATGCCAGGAGAAAACAATTTCCAATCTTAACAGGTTTGGGAGTCCAATACACAAAAAGTGACTCTGAATGGTGTGTAAAGACTATCAATGTTCTCTCAAAATATGGAAAGTAAGTTTTCTTTTAAGAGAAGCAAAACCCTTCAAATAGTTCTGTAAATCTCTCTCCTTAACCTGAAAGACAATCTGTTCTTTTATTGAGGAATTTGGTCTTCCCCTGACTCCTGCAGGGAGAGGGAAGGGGTATATTTAAGGAACCTGAGTTATAAAGACTTGAGCCAAATATTTGAAATACATAATTCCAACGAACTGAATAGCTGTCCTACTGGAGTTTCTTTTGCTCCAGCTTCTCTTTTATTCAAGAATTATCACTTTTATTCTAAATGAATGTGTTTATGAGATGATGGTACAGCGATATGTTTCCCAGTGCAGCCAGTGCTAATGTCTGTCTGGTTTTCTTACACTCTCACTGTTGCAAACTAACCATATGGAAAAGTAATGTGCTACATTAGGAAAAATTATCTTGCAGTCCATATAATTCCATTGCATATCTATTCATCAGAAATACAGAGACAAGACTTTGAAACTACTCTACAGCTATCTCACTATGTAAAAATTTCCTCCATTGCCACGAAACTGTTCCTAGAGTTTTTGCCAAAGCTCAAATTTGCGAAAAGTTTAAAATTTGAAAATGAAGCTTTACTTAAGAAGAAAGAAGGTTCTAAATTCTTTTCAGGTCCCATTCTGAAAAATATTTCAGGTTTAAATGATATTTGGAAGAAAATATTTTATGATTTCCAGATTCTAAGTATTAATTATATGATTTCTACAGAAAAATATGTATTATAAAATAATTGTAATTATTAATAATGATTACCTAAGGGTACTAAATTACAGATTTTTAGTATGTTGCAGTTTTTCTGCTTTTATGACCAAGTATCTTTGGAAATGAAAAATCTGATGAAATCTAGATTTTAACAACTTTTTTCAAAATAACTGCTCCTTTTACTGACATATGCCTCTATTGAAGTTTATTCAACAAGCTGTGCTGAAAATAGAACTATGCTATTACTATTTCACTGCTGCCCATATGGGTAGAAGATTAATTCACCTGAGAAGAAAAGCCTGGTTTACAGAAAATAAGCCATTGTGCTAAATGGAATGAATCATTAGTAGCGGTGAACCCTGAGGAGATTTAAAACTGGATCGAGATTGACTAATGAGAAAATGAAAGGAATATGGCTCCTATCCTGACTAATTAATCAGTGAAAGCCCCATGCCAGAGTTTCGAACAAGGTAAGCCTACTCTGTATTCGAAGTAATGGTTTTTTGTAATTACTTTTTTCTGTCTGGGTTTTTCTTTAGACACTCATGTGTTGGCAAGTCATCCAAACCATTGCCTACAGTATGGTGGAACACTCTACAATGTAAAATGCTTTGCATTTAGAAATCTAAGATGTGTTTTCATGCTATATCACAAGTTCAGATTGCAATATGTTGCTGTACATACTTTTGCCACATGCATGTTTCAACTCTAACATTGTTACTTGGCACTTGTTACTTTTAACACATATCAGCTACTGATTTATGTGGTTGTTGGTAGTAATCTAGCACCTGTGTGGCTATTTACTGTTTTCTTGGACATCTTGCATGAGGTGAGTGCACATGAACTTGTTGTTATGTTAAATTAATACTCAATATGTTGCATCCAAATTGTATTGTATTTATCAAAAATGTAATGCACAGTTAGCCTGCCCCTCCATGGAGAAGCTACAGTGTGTAGGAAACATGAGAGTTTCTGAATGTACGCAGATCACTGCAAATACGTACTCACAGTAGGTTTGATATTCTGGAAGCACTTGCTAATGTTAATCATTCTTTCAATACCACTCTTTGTAGTGTTCAATTTAGAGCATTGTTCGGGCTATAAGTTAACAATCTAAAGGTGACAGGACAAGAATGATGTATGTTGTATTTAATGAGTAGCCACGCATATATTCCTTAGGAATCCAGTCTCATCCAGGTTTTGACCCTACTTGCCATATATTCAGGAAGGGTTTATGACTTCATCAGGTGAGGTTTCCACTTTTCATATAATGTTTATTGCAATGTTTCAAATTAATTGTCAAAACAACTTGACAGGATCCCACTTTATTTTCATTCAGTAGCAGCGTTCTTGACATCAAGCACAATGCTCTCCAGACATTTCTTCCAAGTGCATGGCTACTAACCAGCAGTGACAAGAACAAAGTCACATCAACACAGATGAAGAGTAAAGCAAGCAACCCAGGTTGAAGGGATGGAAAGCACTTGTCACCATTTTATTCACTTAACACTAGGGGCAACATTCACCCTGCATTCAGATTCAAGTATCATGCAATACAGTTTCACACAGACTGAAGGTAGACTGTGTGCAGGCTCTAGTTTACCAAACAATAAATCTCTCAAAGTGTCAGCTGAAAGATATGTACATTCACATAGATAACAACAGACCATAGATTCAAAAACTTTTTTTTTTTTTTTTGCTGTCCCTGTGGACTGGGAGTGATGCTGCCTATTCTTTGTGACAGGCCACTTGAGTAGTTATGCTTCTAAAAAACAGAACATCAAAGAAAGGACTGCTGCTGCTGTAATAATATTAACTACATGTGAAGAATACTTATGCAGGAAGCAGCATAAATTTACTGTAGTGTTATCATCTCAGTAGAGGTGGTTCCTTATTATAACACGATTTCATAGCATTAATGAGGTTTATATTCATTTTGCTCACAGAAGTCACTAATACAATGGTTAAGAGTGAGTCATCTACTTCTCATGCAATTATTTCTGGATAAGAATTTTGCAATGCATTTATGATTCATTTTCCTATTACCTTACTAGCTTCCATAATTCACAGCATAGTTATTATTTATTCAGGATCCTCTGAAATGAAATTATCATCATGAAAGGAAAAACAAGTAGAAAAATACATTTCTGGAAAGGTATATAGACTATCAAAACAAGCATTCTTAATTATTTCAAAACGAAATTTTAACTCTATTCAAACATCCAAATTGCTTACAATTTCCTTATCACTAGAGAAAGATTTGAAATGTAGTATTGGCTTAAACCTTGTACTGGAAGTAAATTCTCTTTTTTTTTCTTTTATTCTTTCTCCTTTTTTTTTTTTTTGTTTAATAAACTTGCAGGTTTTATTCTAAGCAATATCGTAGATGTAATAGATGCTTGACAATGCACATGCCTTCAATCAGCATGGTTATCTTAATGTCAGCTCTGTGAACACCAGAAATAAGTGTTGTTTCATTGACTGAATGCATCTAGCTGGATTGAGGAGCGTTTCAGGGGATTACCAAAGGATATAAAGATGAATGCTACAGCAAACCATGTTACAAGGTATTACTCAATTTGACTATCCCCAAAAATATGTAGAAAACTGTCAGAGAATTTTGAGCATGTAATTACTATTACCCTTGCACCCTAGAAAAAGAGATAATTTGCAATAAGCCCAAATGCTTTGTAATGGGCAGCTGAAGGACACCCACATGCCATGTATTTGCAATAGTCATAGACATCCTATCTATGAAAAGCAATGAGCACATTAGCAATGTCTGCAGGACAGTCTGCTATTACATTTCAAATCTGTCTCTATCACAGAAAGTTTTTCCCCTGGTTTAACATTTTTCTCCCTCACCAGTTCTTAAAAGCTAATGTGAGAGACAAGTACAGGAAAAAGTTCTAGGAAATTCTGTATCTTGTCATGAACAGGCCTATCACACACTGTAATAAGAAAGTGCAATGCCTACATGTCAGTCTAAGCTTTTTCTCCTCTATCAAACAAAACTGCATTCTTGGTTCCTTGGGGAGTTTTTCTCTTTGCTGTTATGCTTCCAGATCAACACATCATTGTAGGTCAGGTTTTCTGTCAGCTGGAAACACAATACACAGACACCCTGAGGACTTGCTCTCTTATGCAATGGACTTAAATGATCCAATGTCTTTGTAATAACCATGGTATAAGTGTCCTGGTTTGTCAGCCAAGAGAGTATCCTAAGGGTGAATTTAAACCTAAAACTTCATACTTGCATTGAAATTATCTTTAAAAACGAAGGCAGAGAGTATTAGCATGCATTTCTGCTCAAGGTTAGAGGTATTTTTGTAAGATTATTTAGTGGTTTCTTTTTATTGGTATATACATTACTATAAAAGAAAATTTATTTTCAGAATATGCATGTTTAGACAGAGATGTAACCACAAAGCCAATTATATACTTGTAATAGAAATTATAGTCAACCAGTTGTGTCAGAAAATGGGTACGATTATTCAAATATTGAGGCTGAAGCCAAAGCAATTACATCCATAGAGACAAAGTGTATTAACGAAGATGTTGTGACTATTTACTTGCCTTGAACCAAGATATTTGCTTACCTGAATACTGTAACTGGGGATAGCATTCAACCATTTTGTAACACTCTAGCACTGACAAGAATGATAACTGGCAGCAAACACAGCTTGTTTGTAACAGAGTGAAGCAAAAACACAAATAATATATAACTGGGCAAAAGCACGTGGAAATTTTGGGGCAGCTGTGCAAGTGGACTGAAGGAAAAAGTACAAACTGTAAAATCAGGATAAAACCAAGAATTTAGAATAGACAGAAGAGAGTTTATTTCAGGGTCACATTTGTTTGTCTTGTCTTTTGTAATGAAAATATATTTATTACATTGCAATTATTTATATTATTATATTTATTTCTATTTATTCTGGATACATTGTAAAACACTTATAAAGATAACCCTCCAGACTGAACAAGTAAGATGCCTGGTAAAACTGAAAACAAGTATTTTCCCCAAACGAGGAGGAACTATGTTGGGAGCAAATGTGAGCACCTTGTGAGAACCAAGCTAGAAAATGTCCATGCTGCTTCCAGCTCTCCATGTAGAATAACTCTCAAACTTCATAACTTTGATCTCAGACTGCAAAGATCAAACACTGTCAGCATCAGTCACAAGGTGTCAGTCACTGTGGTATTGCACACCCATAGCTAATCCAGAGTGCTAAGGATTAATTGTTTGAATATTTAATGATAATAGCTGATAACGAGTAAGTCAATACACAACATTGGCAATTTATATTTGTAATGATTTATTGTCAGTCAGCAAAGTGGTTTCTTGAAGTTTGAAACTGACCCAATTTTACAGTCCCCTTTAGACTCTCCCATGATGATATCTAGTTCTCTAATTGATATTGATATACATAAACCAAATATTTAGATTTTTTCCCTGTTGCAATACAATTGATCATAAATGTAAAAGCCTTTAATTATTCAGAAATTATAAGCAGAGGGGAAAAAGGAGACACATCATTTTACTCCACAGATATTAAGAAAGAAGATTTGCAAATGCTAACAGGTCACACAGTAGATTCCCTTTAAGATCTATGGAGATTAGTAAAGGGGGACAGTGAAGGTCAGGGAATGTGTATGTTTCACTCTCGTGTTCCAACATACACTGACATTGTGATTAGATATTTAGTATACAAACTAAATAGCTAATGAATATGATGGACGTTTCATAGCTAGGTCTGTATAGCCACCAATATGACAAACACCAACATCTAGGTTAGTTAAACCCATTGCTGCTAGAAAAGGAATATATCAGAAAGCAGGACTATGATATACAGATAGAATGATGAACCTAAAGAGAAACTAGTCTAGATTTTGTTCTAAACACTCAGGAGTAACTGGATGAGAATGCAGATTCTGAAGGAGACCTGGCTGATGAATGGCCACATCCACTGAAAATGGCTAACCACCAGAAATATAAGGAAGGAGAGTAACAGACTGAAAATAACAGATTTCAGAAAAGGTAGACTTAATGAGCATAAAAAAGTGTTAGATGAGCCGTCTGGGAAAGATTAGGAAGCAATGACAGATGAGAGAGAAACATCTTATTATAAATTATAACTGTCTTCACAAATTTTTCTGATCAGCAGAATTGCGAGCTAATAAAAATGATTCCATAAAGACGAAAGTTTGTAATATATTGTTCACTTTTATCTTTAGTAAAAAAGTAAACTTCTTGAACTGCATCAGAAGTTTTGTAATAGAAAAATAGATAAGATCTCTTACTGCACTAAGAAGAAGACCTTTTAAAGCTGTGAGAAAACTTAGGTATTTGTTGGATAATCCAGGGTTGACAAAACTCATCTTTGTGTGCCTAAGATACTCGATGAAATAAAATCAACAACATTAACAATTTTTTGTGAAAAGCCACAGAGACAGGTGACAGGACAGGGGTCTGTTTTTAAAAAGCAAGACTTTAGAGCCAGAATGTTTTAGAACTTCAATTAGCTTTTGTTTCTCCCGTGCTATAAGAACAATTAACCCAAATAGCTGTAAAGACATAGCAGAAAACAAGTGACATTTGTTACATAAAGTGAATTTCCATTTAACAAGAAATGCAAGCACCTACATGTAGCAAGAATACTTAGGTTTATGAACATGGTTTCAGAAAACAGAGGTAAGCAGTATTTTCACATAAAAGGTTCAGCAATTATCTAACATGACTTTTGCAGAGGAAAATTAATGATTTTTAAATAGCAGGATATTTTTAAGACACACTGCTCTATGTAGGCAAAATCTCACTTGCAGGTTTGTGTTCAGTTTGACGCTCTGATCTTCAGTGAAGTTTAGATGAAACCAATTAAAATGCCTAGAGCTCTGGCAATGTCACTGATGAGGAGAGGATGAAAGAACAGAAGTTACTCAGAGGTGAGAAGGATGAGCGATTATTCCATAGTAGTCTTCAAACAGATAACAAACATGCTGCAAACGTAAAGGAAATGAGATAATGTCTTATTTATTGTCCACAATAGATACTGCAAAAATAATGAGTTTGAATTCTGGAAAGAGAGATTAAGAGCACATATAAAGTACCACGATCCTCTGCTGGGATATGAGGTTGAACTATGTGACCTTGAAAGGTTTATTTCTCTTACTTTTCATACAAAAAAGAGCCAAAATGTTCACCACATTACTTAAAGTAGGGAAATTATTGGACTTGAAATTTGAGTGCTTAGGATGTGGATGAATATCTACAAAGGAATATTAACTGTCAATTGAGGAAATATAGAGTGCTCAGGGTGTTGCCTTTCCCTGGTCTTAAAATCAGAGCCATACACGGTTAAAAGGGAGAAGGGGTTTACCTCAGTAATTATTTAAGGATCCTTAAAGGTGCGCTCTCCGTGCGGGTGGAACGCGCTGAGCAGCTCACACTGAAATGCACACACACGATACAGCACATATACAGTTAAGGCCTTGTGAATTAGCATATCTATCAAAGATTCCTCAAGGAGAGGCTCGAGTGAACCCCTCATCTGAGGAACTTTTCCCCTGGATGGGCCTGTCTTAGTTTACAGAATGTGTTCTGGAGAAGATCTTGGTGTCTGGGGCTTTCTGACCCCCTACTGCGAGGCTTCCAGGATGTTTAGTCTCCTGGCTTAATGGAATATTGGGTCTATGCCAGTTATGAAACCTAAGAGTTAAAAAATATGTGGGCTAAAAAGCACTAAGAATACATAAAAGCTATATAAAAGAGTATATAAAAAAGGGTGAATAAAAAGGCAAAAAATCATCATGGCATCAAGGAAAGTAATGCAAATATGTTTGCATATGCTTGTGTGTTTCTATAAAATTAGTTACTTCTGTACATGTCTGTACGATGTGAACTTTGGTGTTAACCACTAGAAGCTGTGTATTAGAAATTGGTGGCAGGAGATTTATTCATATCTAAGAAAAATGTCAAAAATCGGATCAGTAGCCCAGATTTTCAAAGCAAACTGCCAAAGATGAAAAGATACACCATTGTAAGTCTTCCATGTTTGTGTCTAAAAATTCAGAGACACAAAGTTCACTGTCAAGATATTAATGCATGTTGACAAGAATGAGCAGTGGGTGGGTGTCAAACTGAAATGCACGCAATATTGCAGGTCAGAATAGAAGTCAAAATTACTGTTGTTAAAATGCCTTTTCCTTGTAAAATCATCCTTCAAATAATTATTTATCATTTTTCCTCTTTGCATAGCCCCTTGGGGAAAAAATGGATTTCCACCCATAAAATAGAGTGTTATGGTATTCAAATGAATTCCTTTTTTTTTTTTTAAGTAACAGAAGTATTGTATGTGCTTTATGAATTGTTAGAAAAAATGATTGATCCTGAAGAAAATACCTACCTCAGAGCCAGAATTAGATGGAATATGTTACATCTCATCCCTTACTGTATGAATTCCTGGGACAGTGTCATGGTCCCTGAAAGAAATACACGTGAAGTGGTGAAAGACATCAACCACAGAGGATTACCAAAAATAAATTTTATTCCTTTCTTAGAATTATGTTCATTGTTGATTTATTTGTGACATGACCACTATTCAGCTTTCTCTAGAAATCATACTTGACAGCCATAATGATAATTTCAGACATATTTTCAAACTGAAGTGAAATTGGGCAACTGCTCTCTTACATGAAAACAGCCTTCAAAATCTGAGGAGATTGTATATGCATATAAAAGAAAATCAATTACTCTTTACTAGAGTATCTGTGAACAACTTGTTGACATGTCCTGAAATGAATGTGCTCCTTTGAATTTGCAATCCAAACTAATAGGCTCCATTCACGTAAAAAAGAATTTCTGGAATAAGTATTTTAGATTTTATACTCTCAGATGTTTATGTGCCTTTTTTTTCCACTTACCATGGGCTGCAAATACAAAGGTAAGCATGTGAGTTAAGAAAAATATATATATACTAGAAAAACAAGAAAAAAAAAAAAAACAATCCAAAACATAGAGCCTGGAAAGATTGTTCAAAGAATTGTTTAAATAATAAAGAACATTGCCAAAATATCTTTGCAAAATGATTAATGACTCCCAACAGAAAGATTAGGAAAAAAATGAAAAAGATAAGACTGCGTTCAGATGTAATCACATCAAAATATTGGGGCAGAATAGCCAATAATAGAAGTCCAAGGTTAATAAAATCTCCTGATGTAGAGTAATTCCTGACCTTCTAACTTGATTCAACAGTAATGCTCGAGGATTGAGAATAAATCGCCTCACACAAGTATTCAGTTTAAAATTGAAAGAACCCATAAACTCCAAACAAAAGATCCAGTCACCCATGCCCTTACAAATGCATTACAGCAGAGAATTTTTTTTTTAATAAAAATGTTTAAAATAGAGGTGATCTAATGAAAATGATCCACTGTATTATATAAACCAAGAGAAGCATATTCAAGTTGAATATAGACAAGAAAACCATGAAGGATGAAATTTAAATCATAAATCTCTAGGTTTGGGGTTTTTTCATCATTTTAGTTAAATCAATAAAACCTAGTTCTCTTCTAAAGAAAACTTAATTGTAAAGGAAAAGCTGTGAAAATAAATTTAATCTGATGATGTACTAGAGCCTGTGAAATGCTGCCACAATATGGGTGCTGACACATTCAAGCAAAAAAAATGAGCCTAGAAATACTTGAAAAGTACTTTTTAAATCCATATTTTTATGGGTTTTTTTCCTTAATTGAAACATGTGATGAACTTGAGTGAGGTCAGTGATTATATACTCGAAACTTTGTAATTAACTTGCACAATTTAGGCATTTTGCAAATAAATAAAATAGAGAAAGTTTCTTAAAAAAAAAAAGAAAAAAAAAAAAAACCAAAACTGAAAAGGACAGGGAAGAAAAAAGAACTACAGTTATTAGAGACTGTAGAGAATTATGGCTAATTCTGTAATTCATTATCATGTCAGTCTCAAGACATTGGTAAGGATATGAGAACCATATTATCTACTCCTACTCTGTGCGACATGTTTGGTGGTGCAATTTTCAAGGATCCCTTGTAAAATGCAACTTGTTTCTGTACTGGTAGAAATCATTTGTTTATTCCAGAACTTCTTAACCAGTTTATTCTGAGGGGGCAACATCTCTGTTGGGTATTTTTCCATCACAGGATCCTGAATTTGCAGTAAGAAAGTTTTAAATTAAGCCATTCACGGATTCTCTGGTACGCATTACCTGCTGTATATTAGTGGAACCACAGAGGTTTGAAATACAATTTAGCTGTTAGATTTGTACTATTATCTGTGCTTTTGGAAGAAGTTATATAACCTGCAAAGAGCATCCCTCTGATTTTATTTTCATTGCTTTATGTACAACACTGTTAACAAAAGTAAAAAACAGGAAAAATTTGCTAAGAGATGAAACTGAAATGAGAGAAAAATAATCTCCGAAATTATGTTGAAATCATTTAGGAGTATGTGCTATATTATTAATAATCACAGTTTTTATTGCATGTATTTAGAGACCTCAGATGTTTTAGGCCCCATTCATGAATATTGTGCAAATACATTTTGAAATGTTGAAAGATAACTGATAAGATATAGTAGACAGATAAGACATGGGCATAAAATGTAGAAAATTAGAGGAACAAAAAGAAATAGTGTCAAATCAATTTTCAGTAATTTCATGTTTGTACAATGGATTTTGTGTTCTCCTATTATGATTTCCCTTTGGATTTCCCCTCTGAAGACCTGTTACAGTAATTTTATCAACTGTCTTATAGCTATGTACAGAATATCAATATTTTATGCGAGATAGGCACAGTGTCATAGCAAATGATACAATGAAGAGTTATCTGGCTCTAAGTAAGATAGCACAAACTCCCCAACCTTATTCCCTGTGGGGATTCCCCCAGGTAAAAAGTTTAAGGTTCACTTGCCCAGAATAAGAAGTACTCTGCTGGACCACAGCAGTGGTCATAGTATTATTTTTATCTCAGTATCATTTACGACCAATTTTGTTTCCTTTACCTCCTTTTGCTTAAAAGTGTCAACCCAGAAACTGACTGTCCTGAACAGGAAAAATAGTCAATATACTTATTGTCATCCTAAAGAGATCTGTGAAACTTCTGCAAGGTATCTCTTCCGAAAAAAACGAAGATAAACCTCATTATTTCTCCAGGAAGCAGCGTGATAGAGACTTTTCAGATCTGTCCTGTTAAAGTGCTCATTATTTGAATTAGCATCAAGAACTAGAAAACTGAAAATGATACTCACAATTTTTTATTTCTTTTGGAAAAAACTTTTTTCACAATGTCAGCTGCCAGCACTGGAAACTCCCCCATCCAGCCCACTTTCCTTTTTTTAGGCTTGTCAAGAGGCACTTGCCTTTTTAAAATAACACAATGTAGAAGATCATTTTAAAATGAAGCATTCAAGTTTTGATGATCTGTTTCCTCTTAATTGACAACTGTGAAAAGATGTAGTAGTGCAGCTGTCGTACTCCTACTTGGCAGTTACCTTCCAGAAAAAGAAATAATTCCATGATTTCCTCCATGCTAGCTAAGTACTTTCCAGGGGACACAAATGGGGGAAAGAATGCAGTCATAGCTTCTTTCAATTTTATGTAAATAACTTTTGATCACGGAAAAGAAAGAGATGTAAAATGATTCATGAAGTTGAATTTCAATGGATGCTTCTTCGATACTGCAGATGGAGCAGTTCTGCTGGAAAGTTCTATTTCTTATTGTGAGCAGCAAGAAGTAATTGATTATTATTTTAATTAAATTATGTCAATCCATGTATTAGAAAAATTAAAAGCTGAATGACTCCTGAAAACTATGGAATATTCATGTTTGTGTGCACCAGCATAGTTTAATGGGTATATGTAACTTTCCTGTATTTAATTCTAATTAAAAGAAATAACACCCACATCCTTACTTTACAAATCAAATAGCAAATTATGATTCTGTTGCTGTTTAGTAAAGATAACTGAAAACCAAATGTGACTTTTGATTGACGAAGGGATCCACAAGGAGCTAATCAGAGAAGAATTTATCAGGTAGTGTTTGAATGAAGGTTCATATTTTGAGTTCATGACAGAATTAAGGGGCTCCCCAAGTGTAAAAGCATCCAGCTCACGTCATCTGTTATGCCTTCTTTGCCCTCTCAGGTTTTGTGATGGCTTTTTTTGTATTTATGTTATTTCTAAAAAGACTAGCCCTAAAAGTGAGCTTTGCAGATGTGAAATAGGTATAGAGAGACGTTATTATGACTGTGGAAAACTGTAGGAAATCTGGGTAAAAGGAATTTCATCCTCATTCTACACCCTACTAATCTCATTGAGCAGTCAAGTTTACAGACCACAGAAGACATGTCTATAAAACCGTAAACTTCAACTGCTGGTTATTTTAGCAGATTAAATAGAAAAGAGAAAAAAAACACCACAAAACACCACAATTCTTAAGAAAATCAAAGCAGAAAAATATCACAGCAATGAACATGAGTAAAGACTGCTAACTGGAAGAATGAGTAAAGCAAAACTGAAAATAGGTCTCTAAGGGGAATAGGACATCTTTATGAAGGGTTGCTGCATGAGCAACTGAAAACAATAAATACACATTTTCTGACAGAAAGATGTCTACATTTGTTCTACTATTACTATTTGAATCTATTAGATATATTACTGGAAATTTATCATGGAACAAAGAACATGAAATCCTAAACACTTATTCTAGCCCATGGAGCTCAATTAAAAATAAACCCTGGGTGATAGGCAAAAGTCTCAAAATAATAGGAGAGTTAAATTTTCTAATGTAATTGTGATATAAAATGGGTAAGAAAAATTATCAGCCAGGGTGAGAAATAGTACAGAACCACCTTCATTCAATAAAAGGTGTCTTTGCTTGGAAATGAGGATAATGCTAGGTGAGGAAGACTCATGAATAGTATCTTCTTACCTTCCCTTTTGAAGGAAGCCTCTATGTTGCATATCATGTATGTCTGTACAAAGACATTTAAACAAAGGCAATGCAGTATACCAAGTTTTATTTTCAGTTAAATAAGTTGGCTAGACAATGCAGTAATGTCAATATAAACCAGACAAATTCTATTTGGTATATATATATATATGTAATGGCTATGATTTTTCGCATTTTCATGAGCTGCACTATTCTAAGCACATTATCAGTTCAAGATGTATACAGATAAAATTTAGGCTCTCAGCTCCCACTGGCGACTTCTCAATCCCTGACACACATTCAAACATATTTAACAAATGGTTTAAAGTGGAAAAGATAATTAAGTGCCTAAAAGTTATCTGAAGGTTAGCAGATATTGAGAGCGGGTCAGATGAGTGGACTGAGAAAAGGGATATATAATTAATTAATAATAAAGTCTAAATGAGCTGGCCAGCCAGTGAGGGCCCAAACAGCAAGTGCTGTTGCCTACTTCATGAGACCATCAAAGAGGACTTAAAATCAGCCAGGGTTAATTTGACGGGAAATTAGTGAGAGTAGACATGAACTCAAAGATAAACTGAATTAAATAATTTCCACAGGTTACCAAACAGTGCACTCTTCTGTGAAAGAACACAACCTGCTCCCTGAGATCAAATTGCTTTTGCATCTCTGAGTTTAGATTGAAAAGCAGCTTTCGCTTCTATGCTATGAACCTGAAAGTAGGGTAGGGGATTGAGACCTTCCTGTCTCATTTGGAGATATTACAGTCCCTAATGTCTGCAGCTAGAGAGAAGAGCAGCCCAGAGCCTCCTGTGCTGTGTTCCAGAGTATTTGTGAAGTGTTGTCTCTTCTCTTCTCCATAGGTGGTAGATTCAGTCATCATGTATCAGAGTCAGATAACTGTGGGGACTTTCTATCTTTTTTACACTGCAAGCAAATGCAGAAATGCCAAAAAAGAATGGGAAAGTACCACAGCTACTAATTAAAGCAGATTTCTGAACATATCCTATTGTTCCTTTAATTTAGGATTGACTTAGAGACCATTGAAAACAGGTGGGAAAGCTTCTTTGAATTTTACTATAGTTCGGAGCAGCCCAGTAACTTCTTCGTATTAGATAATACATCTCTGGTTCTTGGATCATTGCAGGAGATCTTCCCTTTTCCCTCATAAAACCATGCATGACCATGGAATATTTTATTACTGATCAGTATAATTTTCATCTCAGAGTATTCTAGTAATTTTCTAAAGTTAGAATAAATGTCCATGATTTGATAATTTTTTTTTTTTTTTTTTTTTACAAATTGAACGTCTGTGTGCTTAGTATAAACTCTATATGAATATGCTCTTTCATGAATTGCTGTACCTGAAGAGATTCACCTATGGAGCATGGGTTAAAGGGAAAAAATCAAATTCCATAAGACTGAATTATTATAGATTTATCTCATTTACTGTCATTCTGAGACCACCATCTTAAATCCTGTAACAAATGCACCTTAATTCTTGTCTATCTATGTTATTCTCCCAGTGTGCCGGCTGTATATTTGGTTATGCTGTCTTTTAGAGAAGAACCTTCTTCATGCTCATTTCACAAACAAAATTAAGCACATTTTTAATTTTTAATTGAAGGTTTGTTATGGGGGGGGTGGGTTTTTTTTCTTTTTTGTCTACAGATTTTTTTCTGAAAGACTTTAATGCATTGTGCAGAATCATTGTAGCACAGTGCAATAAAAATGCTAGAACAACTGTACTCTTCAATAGTAATTAGAATGAATAATTTGTAGTACTGATAACCAGACCTGTACATTTGCATACTCAAATTCATCCACAGCAGTATTGGTGACCCCATTTCTGAGATCTTTCTGCTTAATAACTTCTGCCAGTAATTCCATCGGGGACCTGATACCATATATATGGCTTAGGTACTCCATGTTTCAACACTTACCTGACAAATTAAAAAAACCCTCCTAGGTACAAACTGATGTGAGAAAACTACAGGAAAAAAAAAGCTGAATGTGAGCATACCAATGTAAATTTTAAATGAATGGAGAGGCTAAAACTCAATTGTCATACAGAAAATAACTGAATTTTGTATTGTTTTTCAGGAAATAAGAAAAGAAAACAAAATCAAAACCAAAACAAACCAACCAACCAACCCATCAAACAACAAAAAAACCTGAAACAAAAACACAAAAAAAAACCCTCAAACAAACAAACAAACAAACAAAAAACCCCACACGAAATAAGCACACAAACATCTCAAAAATTTAATAAAAACAAAAGTGAAGGAATAAAAGCTTGCACAATAAAACAGTAACAGTAAAAAAATAGGGAGAACCTCTTCTTATGACTGCAAAAGATGCAAATATTGTAATTTCCAGGCTTAATTGTATCTCCTACTTCTCTCTTCCCTGGAAGTTTTTGCTTAGCATGAATGCTCTCTTGGAAATGTTTTAATTGAAACATGACCATTTGTTCATTTAAAGGAAATATAACTCCTGACAGAAAAATAGTTTCTGTGAATGAAGAGGAATGCAAATAAAGTAATAATATACTGCTGCAACCAAACAGCACTTGGTATATGTTCTCTGCTAGAATGTTAATATCCCATTGCCATGCACATTTTATGATCTTTTATGCATGTCTTAAGTATGCTACTCTTTGTAAAAGTAATCTGTTTCTATAACAAAATTGCAGACTGATAAAAGTTCTTCATAAGGAAATAACTACAAATCTGTTTTTACTAGTTAAGAGTTTCAAATTTACCCGTGTCTATAAACAAATGCTCCGGAAAATAATTTAGGTTTAAAATTCATGCTGACATGAGCTCATTTGCATTAAAATAAAGAGGTTTTGAAGAATCTAGGGAATGTCTGCCATGTCTTCTTCACATGACTTTCTGTCCTGGGGTGACTGTAATGATACTGCATTCCCTATCGTCTGCTCTATGCCAGACACGAATCCTGTGCCTTTCTGTGTCTTTAAGCTGTTTCTCAGGAGAAGGGGGAGAGAAGCCAGGCGAACTTTTCAAAGCGGTTTGTGCTCAAGGACACCCACTCCCCTGTGTTCTGCTGCTGAGGAGCCAAGGAAAGCATCTTCCTGGGTTTTTTCCTCAGCTCTAGGTCTCTGGAGCAGGGAAGAGAGTGGCATTTCTCTTGTTTTTTAGCTAGCTTCTTGTTCGTTAGCTAAAGCCTGGAGCCCTGGGACTTTGGTTTCTTCTTCTTCTCTTCTGGAGTGTTCAGCAACACCAGAACATACCAGGAGGCCCTACACTGTTGCCCAGAGGGGCCCACACCAAAATCTAACTCTGGAGAGAGAGCAGAGCCACGCCCACAAAGGACTTTGAATTTTACCAGATTCCACAGCGAGAGGTTTTATTATTTAGCATTATTCTTTTTTCTGTGCCTGCATGCACTCTGCTTATTGAATAAATAACTTTTTTTTTTTTTTTTCCACTTTACTCTGAGGAATTTCTTCCCGAACCTGATAGGGAAGGGCTGGCTGAAACCTTCTTTCTTTGGAGGAGACGTCCTTTCCAGAGCATTTCCCTTAATTTGTCTCAAACCGGGACACTTTCCAATTAGACTTAATTTTTACATGCTTTTTTCTTGTTATTAGAAATAATAAGAAAACAATCAAATGGTATCAACTGCTGTGTTTCCTAGTAATGTTTTTTCTAATAGAAATATTTATAACATTTCACTGGATACTCCAATCATACACTGTCAAAGCACCTTAAATGTTTTAAAACTTCTGATGTAGAGCATTCACAGTTAGGAAGTATGGCAGTTAGATTTTCCTGGGCAGCCAATATTTAATTCTACTTCTTTGTCTACAAGGAAAATTGGAATGGTGCTCAATCAGCAGTGCACATGCTCATATATTGAACAAAGACAGGACGCTAAAACCAAATGGTTGCCAAGCAAGTGAACATCATACATTTTCTACTGATATTAAGCCAAAAAATTTAAGGGAAGGAAAAGGAGCAAAATTACTTGTATTGTTAAAATGTCCAGAGAGCCATAGTACACCAATCAAACAACTATTGTCCAAGAGAAGAAACAACACAATCATTACCTAAGCAAGCACTTCAGAATGTGCCTAATTTTGAGTGATGATAATATACTTTGTATGTCATCAAAGTACAAAACTAGATGATCTTTGTGTGCTCCAACAGTCAAGTTGGAATTTTACATAAACTTGCCCATTTGAAATAGATGCCTGTTATCTCCTTCCTATCATTTTCCCCTATTCCTCTCTTTTTCCTTGCCTCTGAAGGCTCTACTGTTTGATCACTATAAAAAAGAGAGAGTTGTATAGAATGAAGATTAGTCTTGTGATTTGACTGCAATATTATGTGTCTTCAAATGAATGAAAGATAAATTGCTTAACAGTATGCTACAGTATCACTTTCTAATTAATATTACAACAGAATCTTGCCTTTTTTCTTCTTGCTGTGAGAAACACAATAGCTAGTTTTGCTGTCAATTCCAAATGGAACTTAAGCATGTAAAAACAGAAGAGCATTGACTGTGTCTGATTTTAAATAACATTGTAATAGAAAGTTTGCAGCAGGAAGATGTAGTGTTAATGCCCACTTGCCTGTATGAAAACTTTTTTTAGTGTTCATCTATATTGTCTCTTCCACCTTTACCACATAGTTGTTCTGAGGCTGAAATGTCAGTTGAGAGGGCTTCTTATTCACAGCAGTGTTAAAAATCCTTATTTACATTGCAATTAAACATATTTGCATTTTTGGCAAAGCCTGTAATTCACAGTGGATATCTTTGTAATTTTGACATTTATAGTTTTCAGAAGTTTATCCCAGTGGTAGTGTCATAACACTGGCTGCCGACTGTCTAGACCAATATTGTTCATTGAAGTCAATCATATATTACAAATTCAAGATAAATTTTAGTGTTAGAAAACTTATTAAATCTAGTATTTAAGATAACAAATGCACTTTACCTTTCTAAATTTTTTAATTGGAAGGCAAAGAAAAATGAAAATGAGTATATTTCAAATAATATGAAAGAGGATGAGCGCAGAACTTGATCCTACTTTCATTATCTATGAGGATCAGAAAAAACATAGCTAAAATCAATTGAATTACATGAGACTTTCCAGTCTCCAGATATCAGATATTTTAACTTGATTCTGTTTCAAAATGGAGCTCAAAGGATTTGACCAGACATACATGGTCAAGTACATATCTATGAAATATTAATAGTTTCATACAGTATTAATCTTCTTCAGGGAATAATTGAATGAAAAAATTGTTACACGCTTCAAAGAAAAGTGTCTAGGAATGGATTCATAAAAAAGTTAGAGATTATGAGAAAATTTCTAATCTGGAGTTCAAAAGATCATAATAATTTGCAAAAATATTTATAAACTTCCATTAAAAGGATAAAATGTTTCAATTTATGTTCAAAAAATAGAAATAGCACAGTTACAGCTGAGGCTGGAGCCTAATTAACCAAAAGACAAAAAGACACTTGCTTCAGAAAAAAAAGAGAAAGCAAAACCAATCCCAGAACCAACCAACCAAAGAAAACCAGACAAACCAGAAAAAAAACAGAAACCAGAAAGCCGCTCCAAAAGACTCTAATATTAAAATGTACTGTAGTATTAAGGTTTGGGGTGGGGGGGGGATTTTTTGGGGTATTTTTTAGAGAACCCAATAGTGGTGTTGATTGTTTTCTGGGGGTGGTGGTGGTGGTATTAATCTTCAAAAGATACCTGACTTTTTAGATCTAATGTAATTCTGAGCAGTGTTAATATTAGAGATTTCTTTTTTGCTCTTACAATATTCAATTGATCAAATATCCAAATTAATATAAACCTTTAACATAAATCAAATCTACCTATCTATATTTTTGTTCGTTTTTCTTTTCTGTTCTCTCACTATTGTCATCTCTACTGGAATCTGAGACTGCAAAACAGGCAAGCAGATATGATGAGCGCAAGTGGAGGGCAATCAGCAAGCTATCTCTTTCCACATACTCTAAGAAGCCCTCCTTAAATATAGTTTTTTTAATAATTATGTGGCATAGAAGACTGAAAGAAGGTGATTTTGTCATCCTTCATTTAGGTCCGAACACAAAGTTTATAAATAAGTAAATCAGATATACACAAAGGAAAAACGGACTTTAAGTACAAATGGTCATTCACTGAAACAAAAGAAAACCAGATAAAACCAAAAAGATATCTAAAATCCTCAAGTTGTTCAAGAGTCCACAAAAATGGTGAATATATATATTTCAAGACCTGTCTTATCATGAGGTTTTACAAAATACTTGCACAAAATTTACAGAGATTATTGTAAGTCAGAGGCAAAAGTAGGGGATAGCAGACTCTAGTTAAATAGGATTACACATATGATGTTCTCCTGCTCTTTCATCCTCTTCCCTCTGTGGAACGAGAATTAAAAAAGACGTATTAGGAAAACATGAACTTTGTTTTGCTACAGTGCAAACCAACCATATCCAATATATATTTATAAAACTAACATCTTAATGGAGTAAGAGTTAATGAACACTCAGTGTTTTTAGAAGATTTCTGTATAATGTCTATTACAAAAAACTTTGCCAAAACAATATAAATGAGAATGTATGAAATTGCAATTTAATGTACCAAATAAAACAAAAATAGTTCAAGAACTTACCAAGGTGACAGCAAGCCAGAACCTTTTTTCTGCTAATAGAGAATCTATTTTCTGTAACTCCATGAAGAATTTGTGTGAGCTATTCACTGCTGGATTTTTTTTGTATTACATAATGAGTTTTGTTTTGCTGACTCTGTTGACTGTTCCCAAAGCATAATTAGAGATTTTCTTCTGCTGACTCAGTAGAAGAAAGTAGTATCTGGAATCACATAGCTGTAAAGAAAAAGTCTAATCAGTACTCATGCAGAGACCAGCTACAAAACGGATGAAGTTTATGGTTAGCAGGCACTGGAGGTTCCCTGGTGCCATCTTTGCAATAAGGTATGATGAGCTTGCCAGATCAAAGCTGCATCAAAGAACTACCGTGGGAAATCTTAAACCTTTTGCATTCCCCTTCATCCTAGCAAGGAGTCCTTGCTGAAATGAGCATGAATGTTCAATAACCATTGAGTTATCAGTGTGAATCTGAGGAATTCCAAAGTGAAGGTCTATAAGCAGAAATAAATTACAGCTATGGGATACAATTGCCTTTTGAAACTATGGTAGTCAGTAAAATCTCAATACGCAAAACAACAGAAAGGTAAATATAGGTGTAAACTTCCACTGAAATAAAGCAAGAGCTCGTACAATTAGTTATGCAAAAGTATTATTGTAGAGACTGAGTACATATAAAGCTGTTCTTACGAAATCAATCTTTTCATTTGTAACAAGTTGAACAGATGAAGTTCCTCATTTCCTTAAACGTGTGAGTATTAAGTCCTCCTAAACAAGCAGTCTCCCATAATTAAAAGATTCCATTTCAGTATATTTCATGAACATGAGAGAGCTGTCATCCAAATTCTCATACGTCTATATGTCTTTTTAATTTTAAGTTCATATTTAACAGAAAATAACCCCTGAACTATCTAGATCTTAGTTAAACATATACTCAAAGGGCATTTTCAAGGGCAGAGTACTGTTGGAGATTTTTTCCCTGAGATTAGTCATCCAAATGCACACTGGAGAGTGTTAGTCACAGAATTGTACCTGAAGCCTGGTTCCTGTTCTCTGCTGAAAATAGAGTATTGATTTTGCCATTTCCAAAATGAGGGGGTTTTTTTGGAGGGTTTGGGTCTGGGAAGGGGGCAGGCAGAGCAGGCAAAGGAACATCCAGACAGTCAGAGAGATGGATTGAGCACCCTACGAGTCTGCATTAATTCCCAGCCTGGTGGCATCAGCAGCTACCATTGCCTCATAACACCCAGTGTAAATGCATTCTGACATAATGGCACCGAGCTTTGAGCATCAGTCCTAGAGCAGCAGTCCCAGAGACAGCAACCAGGTTTGACAGAAGCAAGCAACCAGTGGGAGAGATCTCAGCAGTGTGGGTCCCCCAGTGCAGATCTGTCTTGGGGTGAC
>VZTH01011518.1:0-41201 GCA_013397815.1 Aleadryas rufinucha
CCCTACACCTGGTGGGCTGCACACTCTCCATCCCTCTGCCCCGTGGCAGGAGCACTAAAGCCCTGCTGGAATGGGGATATCCAATACTCCTTTCTCTCATCCACATGGCGGCAGTGCAGATGGCAAAGGCTGAGCTTGGTGCAACTCCATCCAAGCAGGACCCCATGCCTGCTTGGGGGATGAATCCTCCTCCCTGCTCTGGGGGGTGGGCAGCCAGGGAACAGGTCCCTGCGGGAGCAAGGGGACCATCGGGGACAGACGGGCAGCAGGGCTGGGGTTGGCACAGCAGCTCTGTGCCCCTAGGCAGTGCCTGGCTCTCGGGGGTGCTGGGGACCCAGGGCAGCAGCAAGGAGGGGCATGGCCAGCACCCCCTGCCTGTGTTCCCAGGGGAGGTGGGGTGGCCACAGACAATGCCATCATTGAGCAGCCACCCACCCCAGCCCATCTATGGCTCCGGGAGCCCAGGGCACACAAAGCCAGCGCTGGGCCATAGCGAGCCCTGCCAAGGCAGAGACACAGACCTGCCTTTGTGTCTGCAAAGGCAAAGTTAGCTTTGGGGAAAAGATGAGAGAGAGCTCCACCACTGGAGCCTGTGCTTTGGCTGCTTGTCACTCGGAGGTGGTAACCCATGTGCAGACAGAAGCAGAAGTGTCCAACACCCCCTTTCTCCTGCCTGCCCCACTCTTGAGACCAGGAAGGGGACTCACCACAGGTATCCCCTTGTGCAAGGACCTGGGGCACACAGAGGAGCCATGAGAGCACACTCGTATCAACAGAAGACCAAGCCAACAGGGGTTTCATAGAATCACAGAATGGTTTGGGTTTGGGTTGGAAGGGACCTTAAAGCCCATTCTATTTCACCCCCTGCCATGGGCAGGGACACCTTCCACTATCCCAGGCTGCTCCAAGCCCCGTCCAGCCTGGCCTTGGACACTTCCAGGGATCCAGGGGCAGCCACGGCTTCTCTGGGCACCCTGTGCCAAGGCCTCCCTACCCTCACAGCCAAGAATTTCTTCCCAATACCCAATCTAACCCTGCCTCTGGCAGTGGGAAGCCATTCTCCCTTGTCCTGTCCCTCCAGGCCCTTGTCCCAAGTCGCTCTCCAGCTCTCTTGGAGCCCATCCTCTTGTATGGTTTGACACATCCCAGTTTAAATCCCTTTATCATCCCTGTTTCTCTTTTGCCCCTAGACTGGCAGAGAGCCAGGGGCTCCAAGGAGTTCCTTCAGGGGAGCAAAGCCAAGCAGGGCCTGCGCTCCTACTCTTGGACCTGGCCCATCCTGTCCCTTCCTAGCACTTGCACTTCACATCCCTGCCAGCAATGATTTCCATATGCAGAAAAACAAACCCCCAAGGACAACAGGTTTGATCCCACTTCCTTCATTTCCCAGCTCTGAGATGAGAGCAGCCCTGCTGCCTGCAGCAAGCCAGCGGCTTGTCCTCACTGCTGCCCATGTCACACAGCCGCACATGCCCTGCCTTTCCCCCACACCCCTGGGGTCACTCTCAAGTGATCTCAGCATGGATCTCACAGGTGGGAACATTTAGCAGTGGCCATTGCTGGCTGCTGAACAGCCAGGACAGCTCAGCCCAGTACATGCTTCCCAAGGGATCCTCCTTGAAAAGGCAAACCCTCCCCGCATCTTAATGCGAAAAACAAGACCAAATATAAAGGGAATCAGGAAGAACTGTTTTCCCCACTCTGGAAAGTGGATATAATGGATGGAGATTAAACAGATGTGTTTAACCACTGCTGCAGTGAAACTCTCAGGTGTGACAGTACCTGGTTCTCATTCCTCATGCAAACCCCGGTGCTCGCACCTTCCCCAGTCACAGCCAGCGCACACAGCATTACTCCCATTAAAAACCTGCCCAACAATCCCCACAGTTCCCACCATGTCCCAGGAGTGGTGTGCTGGTGTTTGTCAGGCTGTATGAAAACAGTGAAATGCAGGGAAAAGCTGCAAGTGCCCAGCTCTGGCATCACCCATGTGGTGGGGCACGGTCTGTCCCTGCAGGCTCGGCTTCCCCAAAACCAGCACAGCTCTTCCACCAGCCATCTGTGAGGGAAAGACAGGGAGCATGACCTGACTCACCGTTTGGCAGGATCCATCCCACCCCGTGGTGCAGGGACTGTCACAGCAGTTCCTCCTGGGCTCTGGGCAGCCGGGAGTCCGTGTGCCAGCATACAGCCACTCGTGCTCTGCCTCCCAGCTAGCCTGTGCCACTGCAAGGGACAGAGGCACAGACACCCTGCCCAGCAGTGACCTGGACGAGCCCCACACACGGGCAGCAGGTCAGTGAGAGGTGAGTGACACTTGAGCCCTGCACAGGAGAGCAGCCCCATGCCCAGCACAGCTGAGCTTCCCACCCACACAGGGACACGAACTCCAGGGACCTCTGGTCCAGCACTGGCCCATCCAGCAGCTTCAGCTCACCCCATCTCTCATGCCTGAGCAATGAGCTCAGTTTAAAGGAACTTAATGGCCTTAGCCTGAAGGATGGAAGGTTTAGACTGGATAGTGGGAAGAAACTCTTCCATGTGAGGGTGGGGAGGCCCTGGCACAGGGTGCCCAGAGAAGCTGTGGCTGCCCCTGGATCCATGGAAGTGTCCAAGGCCAGGCTGGATGGGGCTTAGAGCAACCTGGGATAGTGGAAGGTGTCCCTGCCATGGCAGGGGGTGGCATGAGATGAACTTTAATGTCCCTTCCAACCCAAACCATTCCATGATTCTATGATCCCAGCAGCCATGAGCCTGAGCACATTCTGTGAGGAGACAAACCTCCCTTCCTTGCTCTGATATTAAACCAGGATGTGCTGTCCTCTTTTGGGATGATTATCAATCACAGGATTGATGATAGATTGCATTAGCTAATGGATTACATTAATTTCTTATTCGGCAGGAAAAAGCAGATGTGTGAGTAAGAACTACGGGCTTTTACGTTCATATATTTTTTCTCCCCTCTATTTGGCACCAGCAGCCAAAATTTATTCATGCTTCCTCCTGACCCCAGCAGACATGCACAGCTTGGCAAGAATGCCCGACGCGTTCACTCACTGCCACGCTGATGGTAATTTATTAATTACATGGCCCCGTGCTCATTAGCCTGTAGCCTGGGGTGTTAAGAGAGGTGATATGCCCTGTTCAGAAGCCAAGGCACAAGGACAAACTGCTGGGGAAAGAGAAACCCTCCCCCAGGAGTGGCAACTGGTGTGGATCAGTCACACTACAGGGGGAAAAAGCCCAGCACCACATACCCAGGCTGTCCTGGCTCCAGCTCAGCCTGCCCCTACAGAGAGCATGGGGATGGGAAGGAAAAGGGCTAAATGGGGTGAGACCATGAGCAGACACTGTTGTGGGCTGCAGAGGCTGCTGAAGGGGAACAGTTGATGCACAGGGAGCCTTGGCCAGTGGGAGCCACAGCCTCTCTGGCAGCATAGCCCTCTCATGGCACGATGCAGGCTCCCCCAAGGGGATGCTCACTGGGATTTTGTTAGCAAAAGCCAGTGAGGACAAGGAAGTGCCAAAAGCTGTCAGGAGAGAAACCTTCAGCATCAACTTTTCCTCCATTAGGGATAATAGAGGAAAAACTCACCCACTAAAAAGAGGCCTCTCAGTGCTTTTTGTGTACCATATTGCTCCATTTTCCTCTCTTCCAGCTCATGACACCTGTGCTTTTAGCCCCCAAACCTTGACATGCCTGTCATTCACTGCCTGTTGCACATTCACCCTGTGACAGACAGAAAAAGGCGGCTGCCAGCTTTCAGCATCACTGAATTTCAGACAAATCTGAGCCTGGCTTCAGTCTCCATGGTGGAACTGCTGCTGCTCCAGCATTTATATTCAAAGCAAATTTGTGGGGGGAAAAAACACAACAGAGAACATGATGCGCAAATCATTATTTTGCTTCACTAGAGCTGGACACTGATGCAAAAGGAATATTTGAATCACATCCTCAGTCATACCTGCTAATCAGGGCCCCTGCTCTCACCCAGCCAGGACTGAAAAAGGATTAATGCACACAACCAGTGAACTGCTTCCCTCGCTCCTGGCCCAGCCAGGGCTGCCAAGGCAGTAGAAAGCATCTTCCAAAAATTATTCACCCTCAGAAAATCTTACAAACTCCAGGCCATGATGTCCCAGCCCATAGCAAGGGGGTGGAATGAGATATCTTTAAGGTCTCTTCTGTGATTCTATGACAATTGACAGGTGGAAGCCTGGAAACACCAGCTTCAGCCAGAAGTATTTTTCTGGTTGTAAATTAGAGACTGCAACCTCAGCCAAGCAGTTGTGGATCAGATCACTGGGTCTGGGAGACAGAGTAGAGAGAGAGGAGAAAGGTGTCAGGGAAATTTTATTGCAAGGCAGCAAGCGGGGTTTGCCCTTAAGCACTGCACAAATCTTCCAGTTCATTACCCAGTGTTAAGAAACACTTGGACAAATTTGAGTTTGGAAAGTCGAGGCTGCAGAGCAGCTCTCTGATTTACCTTAAACTGAGCTGCAAAAGAAAACATCCCATCTGTCCCTCCTGGTCACCATCACCACACAGAAGCACCATCAGTAACATCCAGAGTGCAGGGCAGGGGTAGGCAGCTAATTACAGAAGTGCTTTCCCCTCTCACTTTCTGAGCATCTCTCAGCCAAGGGATGCTCTTCCCTGGTTTGCCTGGAAAGCTGGAACAAAGCTGAGGCATCCTTGGGCTTCCGAAGTATAGAGGAAGCACCAAATTTTTGACAAAGAAGAAAGTCTGGAAGAAAACTTCTGCACACACAAGTGATGCAGATTGCAGAGAATTTAAAAGGCAAGATGGAGGCAAAAGGAGGGCAGCAAGTGGGATGAGTGTAACTTCCAGGCCCATGAAGGGCATCTTGACCGCAGCCAAAGGGGAGCTTGGTCATCACTTCTCTCCCCAGTGACTCTGCTCTTCCCCCTGTGCTGTTCCTGCAGCCAGGGAGGGAGGTTTGCTGGAGGCAGAGGACAACGCCAAAGGGAATTAGGCACTCTGTGATAGTCCCACACACCGACAGATACATGGGGCCTTGTGCTGCTGAGGAGCAATATCATAGAATCATGGAATATTCTGAGTTGGAAGGGACCCACGAGGATCATAAGTCCAATTTCTGGCCCTGCACAGACACCCCAACAATCCCACCCTGTGCATCCCTGGCAGCGCTGTCCAAACGTTCCTGGAGCTCTGGCAGCCTCGGGGCCGTGCCCAGCACCCTCTGGGGGAAGAACCTTTCCCTGATCTCCAGCCTGACCCTGCCCTGACACAGCTCCAGCTGTTTCCTGGGTCCTGTCCCTGTCACAGAGAGCAGAGATTGGAGCTGCCCTGGTGAGCTCTGTGCTCCATCTCCTCTTCTCCAGCTGAACAAACCAAGTGCCCTCAGCTGCTCCTCCTATGGCTTCCCCTCGAGAGCCTTCCCCATCCTTGTGTCCCTTCCCTTGGACACTGTTTTAGATCCTTCTGATAATATGGTGCCCCAAAGTGCCCCCAGCACTCGAAGTGAGGCTGCCCCAGTCAGGGACAATCCCCTCCCTCCCTCAGCGATGCTGGGCTCGATGCACCCCAGGACATGGCTGTCCCTCCTGGCTGCCAGGCCACACTGTGACTCATATTAGCTTGCCAGTGACCAGAAGCCCCAGGTCCTGAGGCAAGGAAGGAAGGTGGGGAAGAGCCAAAGCAGCTGGAGATGTTCTTCAAATGGTTGCAGTCACAGGAACCAGCTTCACCTGGTGCTTCATGTATGAAGATCATGGTATGGCTGAGGGTAGCAGGGGCCTCTGGAGATCCCCCAATCCAGACCCTTCCCAGCAGGGCCAGCTACAGCTGCTCAGGACAGCTTCTACTGGAGTTTTGAATATCTCCAAGGCTGAAGACTCCACAACCTCTTTGGGACTAGCCCAGTAAAACAGCATTTTTTGGTGTTTTAAGTGTAATTCCTGTGCTTTAGTTTGTGCTCTCTACCCTTGTCCTGGCACCAGCACCCAGAGAAGAGCCCACCTGAGGGCAAATCCCTTTACATAGTAACAGAGCTGGGCAAGGCTCACTGCCAGGACCTGACATCAGAGCTACAGGTCAGATTCCTATGGGTCCTGAGCACTTCAAAACCCACCTGTGCCTGTGGATAGGGAACCACAGCACCCAGGCTGGGGAGGAGTGGTTCCCAGCCCTCCTCCTAAATCCATGCAAAACCAGGTTTTACCACAGCAACACATCTCCTCCACAGCCAGGACAATGCAATTGAAATTCTCATGGAATGGAAAGAAAACTGGTTTTTGCCCTTAAAGGATAGACCCAAATGGAGCTGTGGTGGGATGCTGCTTCTTGTCTCCCCAAGAGCATGTTTTGGCACCTCTGGCCATAGGTTTGCTCTCCAGAACTCATCCAGCTGGGGCCAAGAGACTGAGGGAAGTACATGCAGGAAGCTATGAGCACCCACACTTCGACTTCTGAGAGGCACCCGGCTTTTCCCGCTGCAGAGAGGCTGCTCGGGCACAAATCCATCTTGGAAAAGGCTCCCCATTGCTGTCACTGCAGGACAGAGCCAAAGGGCAGCAAAGCTTCGCTGCCACAAAACGTGGGTTACTCCTTCCACTTTTCCAATGCTGCCGTGGGACCTGGGAAATTGTTCTCTCAGACAAAGTCAAACTGTCCAGATTTGCACAGGACCAAAAGAATGCTCACTGCAGGTTTGGTCCTGTGGTCTTGCAGCAGCTGCTTCCCAGAAGAGGATTTATTCCATTGATGCCTTAGGTTTTAACCTTTATGTTTTTCAAATCCTGTACTGCCTAGTGTGTAACTCTGAAGTTTCATGTGGCCTGTTAGCTGCTGTTCTCTCATGCTGGTTAGACATAACAAGCCATTCTAGGTTTGCACTTCAAGGACACCTTGATTGTCCCAGGCCCCAAAATGTGTAAACTAAAGCCTTGAGAGCAGGAGCAAACTTGGGGTAATTACATCATTAACTGAAGTTATAAGTGGAGAATTAACCCTGATATGCAAATGGACCAAACTTATAAAAGTGTGAAGAACCCATGACCCGTCCATCTTGGGTGGAGGCTTTTGACTGCCCAGGGTGTACCTTTGGAGGCCCTTCAAATAAATACCTACTTTTATCCTCTTAATCTTGTCTAGCCTCTGTTTTCAGGTAGTCACATCAAGGCATCACCATACCCCAGGACATTAGCACTGACAGCCAGGGAGGCAAACCCACAGCCCACACAGGACCCTGTACAGGAATAGCCACACTTGTCTTCTCTCAAAAGAGGGTTTAGCTCATACAGTGCCCAGTCACTGCATTTTTAGCCAAATCTTTTGCAGTATTTGTAGACTGAGGATCACTGGCCTGGCAACCACTTGTTTTTATGTTAATGATTTTGACTTTTTTGCATAAAATGGTCCTAGCCAAGCAGAGCATGGAAATAAACAGCTTCAGCAGGTTCCTTCAAAGAAAAGGAGAGAAAACCCCCTTTTGCCAAGAGCAAATACAGACCATTCAGGGATTCCTGGGAGCTTGGGTTGGTTTTGTTTGTCTGCTCTTGCTTTTAATTCATAGTCACTGAAAGAGTTTTGTGCCCTTAACTATTGCATGTGCCACCAGCTAAACACTTAATGAGGAGGAATTGAGACCTACACAGTCACTGCTCAGATAGGAGGAGGGAGATGCAGCCGTGCCAGCCTCTGCAGCCATCCTGATCCAGAGCAGCTGGCAGGAGCTGGCACAAGGCAGGACTCTCAATCCCAGGACCACCCACCCCGCTGTAAGAAGGGAAAGCTTCACACCACACCAGGCACCGGGGGAACCCCCGTACCCCACCAGAGCCAGGGGAGGAGCCCTGTGTCCCTGGGCAGGGACAGCAATGATGTCACATGCCCTGCACAACCCTGCAGCCCTCAAAGGGGCTCACCCTTTCCAAGAGCAGGCACCTGGGAAAGATAAGGATGAAAACAAAATACAGAGAAACTTTCAGGCTTCATGTGGAATAAGAGCAGTGCCACAAACTCTTGCCACAGCCACAGCCAGCTCGGGGTGGGGATCTGGCAGAGGACTGCTGCGAGTTATAAAGTTTCCCCCAGCTTGGGGAGGGAGCAGAGCTGCACTTGTCCACAGGAAGGGCTAGAGACACACTACTCACAGGACAGTACAACACAACATCTCAATACCACAGCAGAGGAGCAAGAGACCAGCCAGCCAGTGCTGCACACACAGCCTTTAAACCCCTTGGGCTGGGCTCTGCTCCCCAGGCTGAGATCAAAGGGACTTCGGTTTGAGAAAGCTGCTGCTCTGCTGTGGGTTAGACCCTCCAAGAGCAGAGCAGGCAGCACCAGACCTGCAGGATCAAGCACATGGGATGAGCCAGAATCCAAGAAGAGGAATTAACCTCCCATCCCTCAGGGGCAAAGGCATTTAGAGGAGCTCAGATGTGGGAGCCGATAGCTGCCAGAGACTGCCTACCACCCTGCAGCTCTGCCATGGCAGGGAGGACACAGCCCTGCTCCTCTGCAGCCTCTGCTCCACACTGCTGCCCAGCAGGAACAGCGATTGCCACGAAGTCCATGTAAAACACTCACTCTGTTAGGATTGGCAAGCACTCAGGAACAGGCTACTCCCTTGCCTGCCAACTAGAGGGAATGGAGAAAGCTCATTAAAGGCAAGACAGTCTCTCTGGATGCAGAGCAAGGCAGGACGAGCCATCCCAGGCACCCAGCAGCCCGTGTGGATGGGGAGCTGTCAGCCACACCCTGGCAGATGCAGGCAGGGTGGGCTGCATCACCACGTCCCCAAAATAGCAGCAGCTCTTCCATTTCATTCCCAACCAGCAGCTATGCCCTCCTCCTCGCAAAGGCAGACAGCCCTTCGCTTTCAGAGCTGGCTCCAGAGGTTGCAGATCCCAGCTGGAGCTGTGCATGGAGACCAAAACATGAAGAGCAGGGACCGTGCCACGCTATGACAGTCGCAGGCTGCTTGAAAGAGCCTTTGCTGCGTTTGTGCACAAACACGAATTCTCTCTGTCCATGACCCAGCCACAGCCCTGGCTAAGCTATCCCCAGCACCATGGCAGGACACGGCCCCCACACGTGGTCACAGCTGCTGAAAGGGGCACCCGCCACACCAGAGCTGCCGCTGCACAGGGTCTGCTTCAAATCAGGTTCCTCTGCCACAGACACAGAAGAGACATCCTAGGCACAGAGAAAACTTCAACCCCCAGGGGAAGCAAGCACTATAACTCCCACGGCTCCGAACAAGGCACTTGGGAGGCCATGTGTCCCTGGGCAGAGCCCGGCTCACCGAGGAGCACATGGTCCGGAGGAGCGGGCTGGGCTGCCTGCCTGATCAACACAGCCCAATCACACCCCTGATCACCGGCATGACAAGGAGAATCATATTCCTCGGTTTTCAGCTTGGTTTTTCACGGCATCTCTTCTTGGTGGAAGAAGAAAAGGGGCATCACAGCAGCTGTTAGTGATTCCTGGCCAGAGCCAACACAAAGGAGCCGCACCCCCACCACCGTGCCCACGCTGTGGCACAGCCCTGCGGATCCTGGGAACATCCCGGCACCCCAGGGCACAGCAAAGGAACAATAGAAACAGGGCTACGTACTCATCCTGCAGCGGGACCCCCGCGGGCCCCCGCGCCAGCCTGCGGCTCAGCCGGGAAGCGCAAGCTCCGTCCAGGTCGGTCGCGCCGAGGAGGGGTGGCCCGAAGGAGGGATGTGGGAGCCACCTCAGCCTCCCGTCCTCATCACCACCAGCACCACGTAGCAACAGCTTCATCCACTGATCCAAGGAAACAGAAGAATCGGGAAGCTCTCCCGCCACCCAAGGCAAATGGCTGCTAACAGACACGGCCTGGCACAGCTGCGCTGCCCCGGCACTTGGAGCCCGGCTCCCTGCGACACTCCGGCATGTCAGCAATCAAATCCTCTTTGCCTATGGGCAAGGGAACTGTAGAGGGGAGGAAAAAAAACCATCAAGAAACTCTTTGTCTACAAACATCCCAGCCGGGCGCACGTGCAGCGTGAGCTTCCTGGCGAGGGCGGAGGGGGGGCCTGGACTTGGGAGCCATCGTTTCCGCCTGCAGATCTCTCTCCCCTCACTTATTGTCTTCTAAAAATAAAAGTAAACACTGAAGAAGAGCTCTTTGTTTTTATTTCTGCTGTGTCAGAGAGATTTCTCTGATAGGAACAACTTGTGGGGCCTCTTCCCAAACCTCTGAGGGCTTCCCCTGAGACCAGAGCAGTGCTGAGGAAGCAGTGGGTGTCCCAGGGACTGGCAAGGAAGGAAAGCTGTCCTCTCTTCCCTCCAACCTGCAGCTGCTCATAGTGGGGATCATAAATCTCAAAATGGTTTGGGTTGGAAGGGCTTTAAAGCTCATCTCATTCTCGCCCCCTGCCATGGGCAGGGACACCTTCCACTATCCCAGGTTGCTCCAAGCCCCGTCCAACCTGGCCTTGGACACTTGCAGGGATCCAGGGGCAGCCACGGCTTCTCTGGGCACCCTGTGCCAGGGCCTCCCCACCCTCACAGCCAAGATTTTCTTCCCAATATCCAATCTAACCCAACTCTGTCAGTTTTAAGCCATTACCCCTTGTCCTGTCACTCCATGCCCTCGTGATGGTGAGGATTACCTACCCTGGGTTTCCACCTTTTCCCTATGTTTCAGGTCAGAGAAGAGGCCATTGCCCACAGTGCAGGAAACCTCAGTTTAAGCCACATCACTCCCCTTAATAAAGCAGCAAAGCACAAGGAAAGCCAGGAAAGCCATTTTAACACATAAAATACATATTTTAAAAGTAAGATTGAGATATGCATGTATATCTCTCACTGGTTTTGCTTCCAAATTTCTCTTCCTGACAGGCACAGAGGCTGGTGAGGCCAAGCTTCAGCCCTACACAGCCAACATCACTGATTAAACACAAGCACAAACTTCCTCACCAGGCAGCTGCCCTAATCTAAGCATCTCACAGCTTTCCCAGTTGTTTGTTCAGCTTCTTCCTTTACCACAGAGCCTCTCTACAAAACTGCAGGGTAATGAGACACACACACAAAATTACCGGGTTTTGACCTGCATTAGGAGTAAATCCAGCATTAATAGCCCAAAGCCTCAGGTTATCTTCTGTGATTTGATAAAATTGCTTATCTAAGCAAAACCCGGCAGGGACCAGCCTCATTCCTGAGAGCAAAGCTCTTCCCTCACACCCTCATTAACAGTGTTTCTTTAATTTGCCAGCTCCAAAAAAACCCCACAGATTAAAACAAAAAGATAAAAAAAGAGGAGACATTTGTTTTCTCCATTTGAGTGCTCAGACAGCTTCCAAGGAAAGCGCCGTGGGACCTGTCACCAGGCTGTAAGGACATCTTGGCCCTGAGGAATGGCACGTGCAAAGAGCAGCGGGGCTCCTGGGAGACAGGAGTCACCCATCCCAAAGGCAAGGGGCAGCTCAGAGGGACAGCAGGAGGCACAAGTGGAGCAATGACTACTATGGTTCCCTCCAGGAGAAACTAAGAGCCCCCAGCCCTGTGCTCAGCTGGGACAGGCCCCTGCCCTCCACTCCTTGTGGGACGGATACATTCAAAGACAACGGGTTTGACAGGGCCCCAGCTCCAGCACAGCAGCTCCTAGGGGAAAGAAAAGGGAAAACAAAAGAAAAAAAAAAAAAAGGAAAAGGGCTCATGATTGCAAACATCCTCCCCAGGGCCTGATTACCCCTGAGAGTAATGAGTTGCAATAATCAGTGCTGGACCAGTAAAGCAGCCCAGCCCTGAGCAATAAAACAGCCTGGAAATACACACACCAAAGTCTGCTGATAAAAACACTGTTAATTCCCAAACCATCCACTTCTTGGCTGCCAAGTTACCCACTGTGTTTGCCTGGGTGGTTTTTCTCCCTGTAGAGCACGGACAGTGATCTGAGCTTGAGTGCAGCCTCCAGGGCACTGCAGGATCCTCCTGCAGTTCAGCACAGCTGGAGGAAGGGGAGTCTCCCCTCTCCAAACACAATTCAGCCCTCCAAAAGCCCAGGAGAACTCTAAAGCTTCAGATGTAACAATTTATGAGTACCAGAGTATGAAAAAGTGCTCATTACACCCATCACCCAGTGTCAGGCAGGGACTCTGGAGACTGCGCTGCCTCCTCCAGCCCAGGCCGGCACCATCCTCCTCCTCTCCCCATGCCAGGGCGGCAGCCAGGCCCTGCAGCACCATCTTGCTGCTTCAGACAACGAGCTCCAGCATGGAGGGAGGACTCAGCAATGCAACCTCCCTCCAGCCTCTGCCAGCATTTTTCTAACAGCTGGGTCTAACACAGGAGTCCTCATTCTCCTCAGCCATCCAACCTCTCCCTCTTCCAGTGGCTCTGGGAGGCTGCACATCAGCTCTAGTGACCTGTCACCATTTCACACCACACAAATAAAACCCAAATCAAATCCATGAAGCAAGAGAAAAGAGAAAACAGCTTTATTTCTTATTAGTTCACCTATGAGCCAGAAAGCCAAGTCACACCAATAAAATTTGTGGGCAAGAGACAGCAGGATGTTTGACTGATGAGCTTCCAGCATTCTCTGCTGCAGCAGGACGAATCCAGGACCCAGGCAGGGCTAAGCAGAAGGTGAGATCCAGGCAGGCCACAAGCCCTGCATGCCCAGAGACACCTGGACAGTCAGCTCTCACTTCTGTTTGGCCGTCACAGCATACCAAAATCCCAGAACCTGAGCACCAATGCCGGTCATGGAGCCAGGGCCAAACGCAACAGCAGCGGTAGCACGGTGGGACTGGCACAGGGACAGGACCTGGATGTGCCTGTGCTGCTGGAAGCACTGCCGTGCTGGATGGGATGTGCTGGCAGCCAGGGCCAGGCTAAGAGCTGGCAGGAGCAGAGCTGTTAACCAGGACACTTAAAGCAGACTGTAACCAAAGAAAAGCCACATCCCTGTTAAAAACTGACCAGCAACAGTGTGAAACAACAGCCCTGTCCTTACAGGACCCGGCCATGACAGCTCTAAACTCTTCAGACACTCAGCTCACAGAGGTACCAGGATAAGCTGCAATGCATTGTTAATACATTGTGCAGTTACAACTTTACAGGTGTATGGATTGATTTACTCAATGCACATCTCCTGGGAACCCAGAGAATGCTCATCAGCTCCCATCCCAATCTGACTTACAGCCTAGAGCTGAGCCAGGCACAGAGGGACACTTCAGGCCGTAAGCATTCTGGTGGGAGTGCCTCCAGCAGGAGCCATGGAGAGACTTTGGCTTTCCTCTAGTCATCTTAATTCATTTCAGTGTGCTTCTTGATGCTGGCACTGGAGGCGAAATCAACAGTAAGAGCTTGCCAAGGCTCTCAGCACTGCCGTGGCTCCCAGCAGCTGCCTGGAGCCAGGGCCAGGCTGGGGAGCCTCCCGGGGCAGGGCTGGGTGCTGGCAATGCTGCCACAGCAGGTCCTCCCACCAGACTGGCATCTCCTGCAGCCTCCAGCACCTCACCCTGGACCTTCTCTCAAGAAAGGGCCAACCTCCAAACCCCCAGGCACAGGCACTGCTCTGCTCTGGGGTGCACCCACTCATCTGGATTGGGAAAGCTTCACAACGACTCCATGCAACGAGACCATGTCCCCCTCAGCTGCTCTCCCACTCCCCCTCTCCTCATCCAGCTCCCCATGATGAGCCAAGAGCACAAGAACAGCCAGAGCTCCCACAAGACATCTACCATCCATGGCAGTTGTCCCCTCTGAGAGCATAGCCTATTCTCTACCCACTGGGACAGGAAGAGGGGCTGCCTCAGGACCCACTATACCCAAAGGCACTCCACATCCACCCTTCACTGCCAGGACATGCTCAGCATTTCCTGGGAAATATTAAGGAAGGCAAAACCCAGTCCTCACCCCTGCTGTCCCCTGCACCAAGTTCTGTGCAGGCAGTGCAATGTACCCAGGAGTGGTAATTATGAGGATGCCTGTCCCGGTTAATTATTACCTGGCCATCTATCAGTGTTTCTGAACAAGGGACAGCCTTGTTCAAATTCAGGGAAGAAGGTAAAAGTGGTTTCCCACTTGCTGAGCCCCAGGCAGCCTGCCCAGCTCATTGTGGCCCCTCTGCACACACCTAAGGGCGAGCAGAGCAGGACTCCTGTCCTGAGAAGTAGGGCACACAGCGCTGACATGAGCTGCCCAGGCAAGCAGGGTCACGCTGCCTCTCCCAGGTGCCCTGTCCACTGATCCATCAGCTCCAGCCACACAGAGGAGGGGCTGGATCAGTGAAAAGCAGGACAGCTTTGCTGGGTTTGAGCCCCAGTACCCCTAGCTGTTCTTTGTCTGCCACCACAGCTCATTTCAGCCTGCAAGGATCTCTCCTGGAGCACACTCACCTGCTCCTCTTCTCTTCCAAGTCCACCTCCCTGTACTGCAAAGCCAAGCTGCACCAGTCCCCATGCTTGGCTCCAAGGCTGGTCCCAACACGCTGCCAGGGTGTGCCAGGCACAGAGACCTCACTGGGGCTCAGGGTGGAGGCAGAGCCCCACAAACCAGGCACAGAGAGGGCAGGGCTGGCTTTGACCTCCCTGGTTCTGCCACATCTAACAGCATATCCCTGCTACAAGAGGAGGTTTCAGCTTGCAGACCAAAACCCCGTCAAATCCCCTTCAAATCTAGAAGTTATTTCTAAGGCATGTACAAGGGACAACACCACAGTTACAGGCCAACCCACAGATCTACAAAGATCCTACTGGATTTTGCACCTCCACTGAAGCATTCCTAGAGAGCCAGCAGTTAAAAAGTTGCAAATCTTATTTGCACCATCTTTAAAGGGAGGAAAAGGAGATTAAGAAGACATGGTAAGATCAAGTGCTGTCAGCCTCAAGCAAACCTGAAAATTAAGCCCTGAGGTAAGAAAAGCAAAGTAATTACCTCACTGAAAAGCCTTTCTTTTACCCCTGACGAGAACATTCCCACTCAGGGCTGGGTGTGTTCAGGGGAAATGCTCTTTGATGCAGTAAGTGGTACCAAGGCAGGGCAGAGGCAAGCCAACTGCAAACCTTCCACAGCATCCCATTTTTGCATGATGCTCGCAGTTCCAGCTGCCATGTTTCTCCAGGACAGGGAAGGGATTCACATGTGCTTTTCTTTCTGATAGCTGCAGTTCCTGGGATCCTGCTGAATGCAGGCTCCCCGACAGCAGCCTGCCCAGAGGCCCTGGGCAAGGCTATAAAGAGTCACCAGTTAGTGATGAGACTTTTAGGCAAGTTATGTCATAAATGCAGCCAGGAATGCCTCTGCCTGGAGGGTAAATCCATCCGGTGACCTGACTGAGTCACTGCCTGCTGACTCACTCACTTGGGCAGCCTGAGCCAAGTTGTAGGCAAGGAGATGTCATGGTGACAAGGACTCAGTGACTGTCCCCTAACACAGGAGTCTTACAGGTTCTCCAGGATGATAGGAGCTTGTTTGCAACAGCAATCACCCCCCCTCTGCTCTTCTGCACTCACTCCCACCTCCTCATGCCACAGGCCATCCTCACACGGGAAGGGACTTCAGCTGCTTTTGTGACAGGACAGCTCCCAGCAGAAGCGAGGGAAGTTGTGTCACTGCTCAACGTACCAAGGAGCCACGTGGACAGGAGCAAAAGGCCACAGTGCCACACAAAGCAGAGAACTCAGAGCCAAAACAGCAGCCAGCCCCCAGGCACCACCCCCTGACCCGCTGCATGGCAGCTGGGGCTCCAGCTGCCACACAAGCCCAATCTCCCAGCCACCTGAAGGGCACACACTGGTACCTGTGCTGCTCTCCCCAGCAGAAGTCAGCCCTCTGCAACCACTGCCCCAGCCCCGGGAAGCAGGGAAGAGGGATGCAGGGCTTGGCCAGCTCCTTCCCACTCACAAACACAAAGATCTCTTCACAGGAGCCGCGTGAAAGGGTTGGTGTCAGTGCTTGCTCTGGGAGCAACACAGAGGATCAGAGCTCTAATATTAGAGCACAGATGATGATAGGGAAGAAGGGAAGGAACAAGAAAAGAACCATATAAATAGCAGCATTGTCCTTACTGGGTTTCACAGGGCATCTGTCAAATAGGATCGTTCACTCAGAGCTGAAGTCTCTAATTGATTCCCATCTGACAGTTTCTTATCCAGCACTTGTTCACCAGCCAAACAAGCTGAGTAAATATGCTTTGTTCTACCATTAAAGCCAGTGACAAATCATTGGCTTGCAACAAACCCAGTGTAAACAGCATCCTTCCTCCCAGGCCAGATCTCCTCCTATTCCCCTGACGCCTTCCCACTGCTGCACTTGGATGCTCTGCCAGCCCCAGTCCTGGCATGGGGTAAAGACCTATGTGATGATGACAAGCACACACTTGGCTTTGCGAAGAGAAGTTGCTCTCTCAGGGGGGTTTGGGCTGCAAAACACCTTTGCAGACCTTAAGTGAAACCTGCTGCAGCCCAGAACATTCATTTAATAACAGAGACATCCAATCTACAGCCTAGAAACAAGAGTCCTTACAGGAGGCAGACCCTGATCTGAGTAGAACCACTTTAGCCTGGCAGTGCCACAGACACATTTTATGGTCGAGCAGAGTTCAAGACACACTGGGAAGTTCTTGCCCTAGACACATTTGTCCCAACCTTTGGAGTGTCCCCAGCAGATTTTAGCATCCCCAAAGACCATCAGTAACTGCCAGTTTTTCTGCTCTTCTCCAAAGAGGCTGCTTGGGGAGAACACAGGAGCCTGGGTGCTCCATGGTCCATTCCCAGCATCCACAACCATGGGATGAGGTATGACAGTGGATATATCCCAGGTGAGTCCTTTTTGGATCCATCTATAGACCTGCTGGCCAAGAATCTGCCCAGTGCCTTTCAAATGAGCCATCTGCTTCCCCAGCCTACTGCAGCACCAGCTCCAGGCACTTGTTACCTGCTTGGGGAAGCAGCACCTCCCTTCACCCTTTTCCCATGAACTACCCCTGAGCTTCCCTGCCAACTTCTAGTTTTTGTATTGAGACATGAGGTGAGCGACAGTTACACCTTCCTCTGACTCAGAGCCTTCATGATTTTGTAAGCCTGGACCAGGTTTCCATTTCCATTTTCATTCAATCAATGCACATTTCATTTCACTCCTGTTTCCAGACTGCTGATGGAGCCCCCTCACCAATCCTGAGGTGTTACCACCACCGAGTTCTCCATCCTTAACACTTCAAAGCTGACCATTTGCCTTCTATCACACAACTCTTTTCCGGCACCTGAAAGATCCTTCTTAGAAACAAAGAGTCATTAAGGTTGGAAAGGACCTTTAAGATCACCAAATCCAACCACCAACCCATCACCACTACCATGTTCACCACATCTTTGAGTGCCGGAGCACCAGCACTGAGAAACAGCTGAGCTGAATCCTGCAGGGGTACCTGGGGCCAAGGGTGCTGCTTGCCCAAGAGAGCACCTTTCCAGGTGCATCTCACCACCCAGGCAGCACCTGGACTCCTCAGCACACACCAGACTCCATGAAAAAAACAGCTGGTGGCCCTTGAGGGAGTGATAAACATATTGTGTACCTCCTGTGTGTCTGGCTGCTGGCTGGGTCAGGCTCAGGGACTCTCAATTCTTCCATGCAGAACTCCTGGCTCACTCTCCTGCTGCTATGACCAACAGCAAAGCCACAATTTGGGCAAACAGCCATCACCCATCCCAACAGGAGAGCAGCCCATCAAAGGAAACAAACCCTGCTGCCTCAGGCCATGCCCGAGTATCACTGCAGCTTCACCAGGAGGCTTTGCTTAAACACCCTGTGATCCCAGTGTAAGCTACATCTTTGCTTCTCGACATTTGCTAAACCCCAAAGCGCCCGGCTTGGAGGAAATCCAAAGAAAGGAAAAAAAAGAACCTCACCATTTTTCAAACAGATGATTGCTGAGAGCTAGGGAGACCTTGTGGTTTTGAGAAGGGCCCACTCAAAGCATACATTGCTTTTCAAACTCAGATGAGAACCACTGCCAAAACAAGAGTCTTGTATCGATTTCGGCCCCAGTGAGGGGTAGGGAAAAGTGGGTGAGGGTAGAAATTTAGTCCAGATATTTGCTATAACTTAACACGTGCCTGTCAAAGGACACATCTGAAAACGTGAGGAAGCACAAGTATAAACTTCTACCTGAGCCCTACTCTAGGATGTTTCCTAAATGCTGACCTTAGTGCTGACGTTTGGAGTTTTCCTAAGCAAAGCTGGAATCACACACGTTCATCACACGACTCCAGAGGAAGCGACGCTGAGAGCCCCAGCTCAAGCTCGGTGGGAAGGGATGGCTCTAACCGAACAGGACAAACAGGATCCTTGGTGCTGCACACAGAGGATCTGTTTTCTTCCCAAATCCACTGACAAATGCTCTGGCCAGGGCACCCCCAGGTGGTGCCAGACCTGTACCCTCAGCACAGCCTCATGAGAGAGTGCCATAGCCCCCACTCTGAAGGTGGCCACAAGGCCACCCTGCAGGAGTGACTCCCAGTCCCCTGCTCTGGAGGACTGCAGTGCTCTGTCACTTGAAAACTTTGTTGTCATCATCTGGGAAACAGAGGAATAATGTAATCACATGTTTCTGATATCTCTGTTTACAGCTAAATTTCCAAGTCCTCCCAGAAAACATCTCTTGGGAACATTTCTGTAAGCATAGCTTAGCTGGAAAACCTTGGGCTCTGGCTTGGAGATTACAGCAAATCCATCTCACGTGGCTCACAGTGAACTGGGAACAAGTGACGGCTTGGGGCTCAGCTGAGAGTTCAAACAGGAGAAGGGGAGGGAAAGTGGGAACATCCTCAGGTACACTTAGCTGGTCACAGACCCCTGGTTTAGCACATCTTGAGCTCATCTGTGTACACACATGGCAAATATTCCCAGTCAAAAACCACTCAAGTCTATGACAAGCCCTCCCTCCTCAACTCTGCTGCCACTGGACTTGGCCCCAGGCAATCCCTCTGATTATGCCAAGCCAAGTTACTCACACTTAAGCCCTTATTCCAGGATCAGACCTGCTGCAACTGTCACTTCTGCAGAATTCCTAGTTATGTTTGAATTTTAATGTCCCAACAAAAAGGAGAGTTTGTGATCCTTTAAGTAGTGTTCCCTGCACAGGGTTTGAAGGACACTCTTCACGTTTCCAGTACGGGTGGAGGTAAGATTTACAATGTCCTTAAACTGTCCACTTCCCTGCCTTTGAGTGCCTGGGGTTTATAAATGATGCAGCGCATGACTGCACCCCAAACCACCATCCCTCAGAACCCTCACAGCTTGGGAACTTCCCATCTCACCCCACCTGCTTGGGGTAGACATGGAAACATTTCTTCCAAGTTTCCATAAGGTGGAACGGAAAGATGGCAGAGTTCACAGCAGCTGATGTGTCAGTGAACAGTGGCTGAAACCCAACATCCTTGGGTTCCAACCTGAGGTGCTCCAAGGGGGTTGGAAGCAGTACCCTCGCCCCCATGCTGTGCCAGCACCTCACCTTCCCCTCCAGCCAACACTGTCAAGTATGGGGCTTTCTCCTATGCTGTCCGTGACAGAGAAGAAAACTTGACTTCCAAATACCTTATACCATCCCTGCCCTTGGGAATGGGTCTCTCCTGTACCACATCACACCCTCCTCCATATGGAGAGCATGCCTAACTCCTCAGTATTTCTATTCACCATTTCTGTGTGCTCTCCAACCAGGCCCAAAGGATGGTCCAGAAGGACAGAAATCCCTGCACAAGGTCCCAAAGCACTTAACCAGGCCGCTGGGATTTCACTGGACTCCACACAGGGCTGCAATATCAGCCCCTGGACAAAGGGTTTAGAGCCCATTGCCTGTGCGCACCTCCATCCCAGGCAGATCCTGCTGTCATGCAGACTGCGAGACAGTCATAGGTGTGAGGCACAGGACTGGCAGAGGTTACAGGGCCCTGCAATTCCCTGAAAGATCAGCCTTTCCCCTCTGCCAAGTACTTCAAGAGCTAAACCTGAAAAGCAGAGCGATAAAGGACCACATGGTGAAACTTGAGGTTTCGTGTTACGAGCTCTCTTCCCAGGGAACTGCAAATATTTGCAGTGTTTTATCCAATATCCCTTCGTGTTTGCCCAGTGCCCAAAGATAAATGAACAGGTCACGTACACTTAAGATATAAAGATTTCATGAGACTTCAGCACAAACACCAGCGAGGTGCTGTTGCCACAGGGCAACAATCAGCATCCGTAAGCAGCCAGGGACTCAGACTGCCAGTGCCACAGCAGGCTCCTGTGCCCACCTGGTCACTGTTCCCTTGCCAGCCTCAGGGATGGATGATCAGATCACATACACCAGTTTGTCCGTGTCAATGCCCACTGTCCCCACAACCCAGCAGAAGCCACCCCAGAGGACTGAGCCAGCATGGGCACAGCCATGACTGGAGGCGAGTGCCAGCACTTTCAGGAGGTGAGGTTTGCAGCAAACACCTCTGGAGCCTCTTCCAAAACCTCCCCAAATGCCAGATGACAGCATGTTCTTGAGCTCTTTGCACTGAACGGTGACACAACGGGTTGTGACCCTCATGTTCAGTCTGTGTGGGAGCACCCCAGAGCCAGGTCTGTATCTCCACACAGGCGGGCAATCCATCACCAACAGCAAAATCTACATGCTCCTTTTTCTGCTCTGCTTCTCCTAGAAATGCTCCTGACCAATCCTAGTACCAGATTTCCGAGCTTTGGCTCCCTCTCCCCTACAGCCTGTTTTCAATCATGTGTTAAAAGGGCAAGTAATGCAGAAACAAATCTGCACTAAAGGTCAGGCAGCTTCGCCCACCCTGCAAGGCTGAAGGAAAAGCCCCTCTGGCTCCAGCAGAGTAGAGTCCCTGATCCAGCCCCAGCCATCTCTCCCTCCCCCACCTCAGCCCCAAAACAGTTGGGCAAGGCCAGGGCCAGATGAGTTATGGCCAGGAACTGGGTGCCACCAGCCCATATCATAGCCACACTGGGAGATGTCACTCCAGAACATCACCATTACACTTCTGAATTTTTTCTCCATTTTCCTGGACATTCTGAGCTCCCAAAACTGCCCACCAGGACTCTGTGCTGGTCCAGCCTCACCTCGAGTCCTGGGGACAGTTTTGGGTGCCACAATATCAGAAGGACCTAAACAGGAAAACATCCAAAGAAGTGGCATGAGGGTGCTGAAGGGTCTGGTCATATGAGGAGCAGCTCAGGGCTTCCTCAGCCTGGAGGAGACTGAGGTCAGACTTCATCAGGGTCTGCAGCTTCCTCTCAAGGGGGCAGCTCTGATCTCTGCTCTCTGTGACCAGGGACAGGACCCAGGGAATGGCTGGAGCTGTGTCAGGGCAGGGGCAGGCTGGAGATCAGGGAAAGTTTCTTCCCCCAGAGGGTGCTGGGCACTGCCCAGGCTCCCCAGGGAATGGGCACGGCCCCGAGGCTGCCAGAGCTCCAGGAGCATTTGGACACCGCTGCCAGGGATGCCCAGGGTGGGACTGTTGGGGTGTCTGTGCAGGGCCAGGGGTGGGACTCGATGATCCAGGATTGGATGATGTGCCCAGTCCATCTAGAGCACTTTGTTGAAGAAGCAACTGCTATGGCAGCCCCTTTCAGCATCTCTTTCCCACTCCTGCAAGATCTCCTCTGCTACACCGGCAGCAGCCACCACTGTCATTTCAGAGACAGCAACTGACCACAAAAATAAAGAGCAAGAGCATTGCTAGGCACTGCTGCCAACCCTTTTGCTTCTCCAAATCCCTCTCCTGGATTGAGAAAATAACAAGCTCACCCTTAAGGCCTGCTCTTCCCCCCAGTAAATTTGCTCTTCCCAGACAGAAACCCCTCAATCCCAGGTAACGCAGCTGCCAGATGGAGGCAGAAAACAGGAATGCTGGATGGTGACCACGGTGAAGCCCCTGCCAGTCCCTGCACTGTGAGGTAAGGAGCTGGGAACAGCACAACCAAACCTTCCCACCAGAGCAGGGAACTGCTGGGAGCGGGGCCATTGACATCAATCTGGAAGGGCAGGCTTGGATCTGGATTCAGAGACACCCGTGGGTCCCCATCTTGGGAGCACACAGGGAAAGGAAGCTCGTCTGTTTTCTCCCCCCTTCTCAGAAGATTTGACTTCAGCTGAAGTCAGCCTCGCAAGGTCAATGCTCTGGCAGGGACTGGGAAACTTCCAAGATGATGTCTGCTGTTTTATTTTTAAAATATTGCAGTACTGGCTCAAATATTAAGTCCAGTTGTTCTCCGGGTACTCAGCCCTCCAAGCTAGGGACAAGAAGCAGAATGAAGACCCCATAAACTCCAAAAGAGGAAAGAGTCAGCAAAATGCTGCAGCACCCAGACACTCACAGCTTTCTGAGGCCGGATGGGATCCACCCAATGGTGCCGAGGGAGGTGGTGGAAGAGCTCACTGAACCATCATTTACCAGCAGTCCTGGCTCACCCAGCTGCCTGGAGGTGCCAATGTGATGCCCAGCCACAAGAAGGGTTGGAAGGAGAATCTGGGAAACTGCAGGACTGCCAGTCTGACCTCGGTGCAGGGAAAGGTTATGGAGCAGATCATCTTGGGGCAACCACATGGCACATTCAGGACAACCAAGGAATCAGGCCCAGCCAGCTCAGGGTCATGAAAGGCAGGGCCTGCTTGACCAGCCTCATCTCCTTCTGTGACAGGGTGATCCCTTCAGCTGATGGGAGATAAAGGCTGTGGCTGTGTTTACCTGGACTTCAGTAAAGCCTTTGTTACCCACAGCATTCTCCTGGGGAAAGTGGCTTGGACAGGGGCACTGTTTGCTGGGTGAAAAATGGGCTGGATGGCCAGGCCCAGAGAGGGGTGGGGAATAAAGTTCCACCCAGTTGGCAGCCTGAACACTAGTGGTGTTCCCCAGGGCTCGGTTAGGGCCAGGTCTGTTCCAAATCTTTATTGATGAGCTGGCCAAGAGGATGGAGGGCACCTTCAGATCACAGGTGACACCAAGTTGGGCATGGTATTGATCTGCTGGAGGGCAGGAAGACTCTGCAGAGGGATCTGGACAGGCTGCATCCATGGGCCAACCCCCTGTAAGAAGATACAACAAGGCTGAGTGCCTGGTCCTGTGCTTGGGTCACAACAACTCCATGGAATGCTCCAAGACTGGGACACAGTGGCTGGAATGTGCCCAGTGGGAAAGGCCCTGGGGGTGTTGGTCAGATGGTGCAGCTGAATGAGACAGGTGTGCCCAAGTGGGCAAGAAGGACAGTGGTACCTGGCTTGCACCAGTGTGGCCAGAGAGCCAGGGCAGTGACCATTCCCCTGCACTGGGCACTGCTGAGGCACCTCACATCCTGGGGTCATGCGTGACCTACCTGTGCTCCCTGGGTGTTGCAGCAGGGAGCGTTACACAAGAAAAGACTGCCCAGGAAAGATGAAGCTCTGTTCAAACACACAACCACAAACCCAAATTACCACCTCCAAAGGTAAGCCCAAAGCCACAAGATGAGTTTTGTCCCCAGATCTCCCTCCAAGATAAAATAACACAATATCTTGCACTAAACCTGTGGATCCTGCTGCATTCCCCCTTGGAGTGGCAGCAGCAGAGCCCCCTCAGTGCACACCACACACGGAAACCAGACCAGCTTCACCACCCTTGTGGCTGGCTCAGGGTGTATTTGCACATTTTTATCATACTATGTATGTTTATCCAATTCATTTCACTACAATGGGAGAAGAGCTGGAAAGATATATTAAGCTGCAGAAGCAAGAGTGTTAAAAAAAAGATCAAAGGTCCGTCATTTAAAATTAATTAATTCAAGCTTGAACTATTAACATAAATTAAAAATTCAAACCACACACAAAGAATATACTTCTTTCCAAGTAATTTTCAAGAACCGCTAGTGCTGCAAGATAAGGTAATGGCACATTCCATTAATTTGCAGGATGCACAGTGGAGGTTAACCTCCACTTAATTAGAACTTATTGTAATTTTGCGGGAATAGGGCAAGCACACGTTGTAAGAGATCCTCTTGACACTACACCTCACAGGGAGGGAACAGAGCTCTTTATGCCACCTCTCCCCCTCTCCCTACACACACATCATCCCTCTGCAGCCCACTATGCAGATTCAGCTGGAAGAGCAGAGGCATTTCACGGCCACCACGGCAATAGAAAGAAGAAAGCGTAGGATTTCGCTTCCACAGCATCCCTGCTATGGGCAAAGGAAAGGCACATGGACACTTAACAAACACCAGAGCCACTGGAGAAAGGGTTGCAGAGAGCTGAAGGACCAGACGGACATCAAGTAACATGTAAAGACCACACAAAGTCTCAGAGGAAAACCAGCACTGAACCCTGCTGGAGTTGTGCCACACGTTGCAAGGTGTGGCAGCTCAAGAGGAGCCAATGTGGGAAGGCCTAGCCTTGGACAGCTCTTCCAAGCAGCCTGTGGAGCAGGGTGAAATCCCACTGCCCACCTCCCTCCCACCCAACAAGGCCTGGAGCCAGACCTGCACCTGCCAGTGCTCCCACAACTCCAGGGGTGGCCAGGTCCGGTCACAGCGTGAGCCCTCGGCTGTTCCATGCACGGCCCTTCTGCTCTGCCTTTCTGAGATCACTGCTCCCTGAGCACAAGGTAAATCCCCTCCCCAGGAGCTTCATTGTGAGTCGTCACCCACCAAACCAGTCCTGGCCAGGAGCCAGCACCTGAGTTGGAGCCTGGGAAGGCTCCTGGCACCATCGTGCACTGCCACCTTCACCACCAGCCCTGTTTGGGCCTTCCCCCACCAGCTCCGCCTCTTCCCCAGCCTGGCCCAGCTTCCAGAACAGCTCCATGCACACTTCTGGTCTAACCTATGCAAAAAAACCCATGCTACGGGATGGCCTCCAGCTCCATTAACCCAAATTGATGCAAACCATAATTCAAATTGAGTTAAAGATATCCACCCTAAAATTTTTTAAATTTGCCTAAATCGTCTTAAAGACTCCAATTCCTGTTCTGCCCAAAGCTTCTCTGCAATTGGAAGGAATTGCCGCAGGGTCACAGGGGCTGCACTTCTTCCACTTGGGCCAATGCCACCCCTGAAGCCCCCAGGAGCCATAGGGACACCTACACCTGCCTTGCTCAGAGCTAACACTATCCCTGGTGCACCCAAGACCCTGCCCAAAGCACCAGCACAGCCTGTGTTCACAGGACACAGCTGAGGTTTCGCTCATATCAGCGGAGGAGGGGAAGGACCAGATCCTGGAAACCAGAGATCCCTCTATGACAGCTAAACCTGCCCACGGAAGGCGCTGGAATGAAATGACCTTTAAGGTCCATTCCGACCCAAACCAGTCTCTGGTTCTCTGAAACACTGACCTCCCCATGTGTGGCACTGCCCAGCAGCTGCCAGCCCAGGGACCGTGCCCTGCACACCCCACATGTGCCCCTTTGCTTCTTACTACCTTTAACCTGAACTCCTCATCCCCCCAGCACTGCTAACAACACCCACTGCCACCACCAAGCCAAGTAAAGCGATGACTTCATCGCAGCTTCCTTCACCTAAATTGTCTCAGGAGACCCCGCTGCTGCTTTCCAGCAGGCGCAGCATCCTCCCCACGCAGCTGCACACCCCCGCTTCCTTCCTCTGCACGGACCTCTGCCTCGCATCCACCCCTCAGGCCTGGGCTTTAACCTCCAGCTCGCCTGTGTGCTCCAGGACAACCCAAAGCAGTCGGTGACTGGGACCCCTCCCTGGGGCCCTCCTCTCCAGTGCTCCCCACACAGCAGGAAGCTTCCAGAGGCTCCTCAAGGTCAATGGGGCTGATCAAGAGCAGAGCTGAATTCCTGGGGAGAACAGGCAGGGCAGGATCCCTCACCAGCTCAGGTTCAAGCCCAAGAACAGGCAGCAGTAGCATCACCACTCTCTGCCCTGAGTTCAGAAACTTCTCTGAGGATCAGGCAGAGGCACATTTGCACCCAAATCCCTTAGTCCATCCCCCAAAAAACATGGGATGGCATCAGCATGCCGAGGTGGCAAAGCACAATCAGCCAGGGAAGGAAAATGCCTGCAACGTCGGCAAAAACCTGGAAATATTTTGGAAAGAGATGCCCTGAATCCTTTCATTCTGTTTTCTGCGAGGCACAGAAAAAAAAAAAAAAGTGCTTGAAATCATTTTATTTAAAGCTTTTTGAAGGACCACCTTGCTCAGTCAGCTCCACTAGACAAACACTCTCCAGCACCATCCCCAGCAAGCTGATGACATTCCTGAGGCTTCCTCTGGTCATGGCCAGGGCCCAGCAAGTACAATTAAAGGCAATCTTGTTTAAAAACAATAGCACATTGCTTTCAGACTCATCTGGTCGCTTTTACCAAGCCTGTGTTCCCAGCCCTAAGCTAATCCATCAATGAAAGCATCTCCATTGATTTTGAGGGACTTTGGTTCAGCACACGAATTATAATATCCACCTGCCCCCTCACAGGCCAGCACTGCAGGCCAAAACTGTTCTTCAGACCATGCCTTTGTTCTCAAAACACTCCCCACATTTCAGCCAGACTGCTCTCTTTCATAGAGCCACGGAATGGTGGGAAGGGACCTTTAGGATGATCTCATTCCAACCCCCTGCCATGGGCGGGGACAGTTCCCACTATCCCAGACTGCTCCAAGCCCCATCCAGCCTGGTCTTGGACACTTCCAGGGCTGGGGCAGCCACAACTTCTCTGGGCACCCTGTGCCAGGGCCTCACTGCCCTCACAGGGAACAATTCCTTCCCAATATCCCATCTAGCCCTGCCCTCTGGCAGTGGGAAGCCATTCCCCCTTGTCCTGTCCCTTCAGACCCTTCTCCAAAGTCCCTCTCCAGCTCTCCTGGAGCCTCTTTAGGCACTGGAAGGGGCTCTGAGGTATCCCTGGAGCCATCTGTTCTTCAGACTGAACATCTCCAGCTCTATCAGCACTTGGGATGCTCCTTAAGAGTGGAAGGGGCACAGTTTCAATCAAGCCAATACAGACCACGGCATCACATATGGTGTTTGTTACTTTGTATTTTCTAAATTTTTAGGTTTTATAAGTTTGAACAGCTCTATTTCCCCCTTAAGTGGTGCAATTGTTTTTAACCCTGCTCCTGGAGCCACGTTGCCTTGGCTACCCTGCACAAGCCTGGGTGAGTGAGGTGTATTTTTAGAATTGCCAAATTACACACCTCTAACAGAGCTTTTCTGGACAGAGCTCTCCTTGTTCCATGACACAGGAATTAAGGGCATTCAATGGAATTAAAATGTGGGAAATTCAAAACAGACTAAGGGAGAGGCCCATGGTGCAGCCAGTGCCTGGCTCGAGCCCCCATGCACAGGATGGTGCCTGGAGGCAGGGCTGGGGCACAGCAGAGGCTGCGGCCTCCCTAGGGCCACAGGACATGGTGGGACAGCTGAGTGACCACGTGCTGCCATGGATGGACATGGGCTCTGTGGGACAGCAAGGACGAGTTGCTTAGAGCCCATCAGGCTGTGCCTTAGGAGAGCTGATGAGCCTGTTAGAGGTCAAGGCTGGGGGACAGACAAACCCAGGTGACATTGTGGGGGGTGTCAACAGACCACCTACTCAGGGCAAAGTAGTTGAGACATTCCAGCAATGGTAGAGGTCTTGTGTTTGCAGATCCTGATCCTCACGGGATTCCAACAACCCAGATATGTGCTGGAGGAACACCACAGTGGCACACAAGCAAGTCAGGTGGTTTCTGGGGAGCACTGGTGACAGCTCCCTAACATAGGAGAGAGGGGGCAGTGGGAAGAGGCACTCTGCTGGGCCTCACTTACAAATGAGGAAGAAGAACTGGTCAGGGATGTGAAGGCCTTGAGCAGTTTTGGCTGCAGTGCCCATGAGGTAGGGGGGCATTGATGGACCAGCAGACCCAGTAAGGCCCCTGTGTGCTCCTGACAAGTGACACTTCACTGATCACAGCCAGGCAGACAGGCAAACCCTAAGGTGCAGAGATACAGCCCTCAGACTGCCCCAGCTCCAGCACTCCTGGCACCCCTCCAAGAGACTCACTGCCCAGCAGCAGTTCCCTCAGCTTCAGGGGAGAAAACATATCTGAGCTGAGCCACAAGGAAACGCAAGGAAGGAAATGGAAAGTATAGCAAGGATTAACACCATTTTAGCTGAAGTCAGCAAGTGGATTAAGGGGCAGGAAAGCTGGGGGCTCCAGCATGAACTCGTCCTTTTGCAGGAAAGAACCACTTAAAAAGAAACTGCTGAGCTGTGGCACTGTGAGCCCGACCCAGGTTCCTGCAAGGACCCATCAAGGACAAGGGAGAGCACAACCAAAAGGAGGCCACAGTGCCAGCAAGAGCCATTCCCTGCTCCAGCTCTGTGATGCTGCAGCTCTGCTATCCCTGCACTGCACTCCCAGGGAGCTGCCACGCAGATGCTGGAGAGGAACCAAAGAACCTCTCACCTCCAGCATAGGTGGGATGGTTGAGCTCAGCCTAAGTTTTGATCAGAAGCTGCACTCTGACTCAGTTTACAGGTACAGGACTAGTGAAAGAGACCAAGGGCACAGTAGGCCCTGTGGTCTCGCAGCCCACCCTGACTGCCCTGAGCAAGGCACAGGAGCAGGTACCCATCACCACAGCTCTTCTCTGGCTGGGCAGCAGCTGCCAATGCAAAAGGCACATGCAGAGCCATCACACCTGTAAGGGAAAGCATGGCTTGCTGACAATCATTCCTCCTGAGCCAGGGCACCACTACAGCAGTGGCTCTCAGCACCCTGTCCATCCATCCTGGTGGCCGCAGGCTGCCTTTTCAGGAACATGCCAACGACATCAGGAAAAACAAAACAAAACAAAAAATAAAGAGAAGATTCTAGAAGTGCAAATGCCCAGGAGTGAATCTTCTGGTTTAGAGAGCAGCTGTATTTGAGAGCTCCTGGGGTCTTGAAAATTTGCATAGACTAGAGAAAGGAATAGTTCAGAGAGACATTTACATGCTGTAAGTCAAATAAGATCGTAAATATGAAGACAACAGCAGAGTCCTAAGATGTTCCTGCTGCTAATCTCTCTGAATCCCCCTCCGGACACTCTTTCCAGAGGAGCCGTGCTATGGACCATGACCATTCCTGGCTGAAGCTGGGCTCTGCCAGCATCACTCCAGGGGCACTGTGCAGCTGAAAAGATGCCCTCCCAAAAATCATCTGCACAATTCATTTCAGAGTCAGAGCAGTCTGCCAGCAGCTCTAGTCATGCTGTCCCATCCCTTTCACAAGGACATGAGTAATTATTGAGCACTCTAGCTACTAAAACTGATTAGAGCAAAACAAATTAATTTTGTTCCAAGGCAATGATCTGACCTCGTTAACGATGGTAGTAATGCCTTAACAATATTTTTCTCTTACACAGTGATGTCTTTCATTAGAGCTCAAGCTGTTTTGTAAAGGAGCTTAGTACATTCCTATAAACTCATTTGCATAGGAGGAAACCCAAGCCAACACCCATATATCCAGAGGCTGTTCCCTGGGAAGCAGTCTGGATTGCATGGAGAAACATCAACCTGCAGTCAGGAACAATAACCCAAGGTGCAGGGCTGCTGTGGGGGCAGCCTTCCCTTCCCTTCCTCTCCCCTTCAACGCAGGCACCAGGACAAGCTGCTACATCCCAGCCACGGCAGATCCCTGCCAGACCTGCACAGCAGGTTTGCTCCTCCTCCATCACAAACCTACATCTCATCTCTGTTTTATGAATGAAGAGAACACCTCCGGGCATCCAGACTGTGAGGGCCCACAGAGATTTGACACATTTCACACTACCATTATTAACGTGAGGAAACACCCTGTGGAGCTGATCAACAGCTCCCTAAAGCTCTCACACCTCCCCTCTTACAAGGCATTAGCCACTAAACAGAGCTACCAGCTGTCCTCGAGTCAGTCTGAGCTCCTACATGAGCCGCCAGCACACCGGCAAAGATCCTTCGCAATTAATTCCATGAAGAGTCACCTTTTCAAATTATGTTTTCCTCTTTGTCCTTTTTGTACTTACAGACACCCCAGGGACGTTCAGCATGTATCAGCTTCAGAGCAAGTTGCCCCAGCAAGGGCATCTCTCTTCACGCCCAAGAAAGAGAAGCTCGAATCTGTCAGGTTTCAGGGACAAAGCAGAGGAAAGACCCCCTGACTGATCCCCTAAGGTGTGGGACAAGGATCCTGCTGCTCGGGAGAGCGGCTGGGCTCCCAGCGGGAGCAGGAGGCGGATTGGGAAGCTGGCTGTGGACAGGGAGGGCTTAAACACTTCTCACTCAGAATTACCTGCAGTCAGGGCCTGTTTAACCCACCCGCTGTCACTGAGTCACCTGCTTACGGGGCTGTGCTTCAGCACCTCAGGTGCCGTCACTACTGAGCTCCCACTCCAAGGCCAAGCCGAGATATCCCCTACACTTGGAACAGCAGGGACAAAAAGACCTCAAGATAGTGCTGCCACATAACACCCTCATCCCCCAGCCTGCCTTTCCCCCTGCCCTGTAGCCAAAAGCCTCCGAGCACTTCTAATCACTAATTAACAAGATCTTACAGCTCTGCTCTTGAGGAGGGCTGGGAAATCACTTCTCCCCATCTCAGAAATAAGGAAAAACTCACACAAAAGGAGGAGGTGATGCTGTTTGAGGTCCCCACAGGCTTGTCTGGAGTTCAGCAGCTGAACCCACCTGGTCTTGCAGGGCTGCACTAGGAGTGCTGCCTGCATCTGCTGGGAGGTGATGGGGGTTTGTAGCCATATGCCTTACATTTCCCAGCCAAGGCTTGCACACAGGTTAAATGCATTTAAAGAAAGGATTAGTCCAGTTTCCCCTCTGCACTGTTAGAAAGGAATGTTTGTGCAGCAAAATAGCAAAGAGGTCCAATGTAAGAAGTGTGAGCGCAGCCAGAGGGCAACTGCCCTCTTCCCATTGAACCAGCACAGCGCTGTACGGCAGGGGGGAGCTCCAAGTGAAAGCAGAACTCACATCCCTGGGACTTCTGGGCTCTCTTATCCAGGTCACACATTCTTAGCACTCTATGAAATATTAAAAGCAAGACAGGCAGCTGCCCTGCCTGACTCTTACCACTTCAGGCTCACGCGTGTGGGCAGCTCTCACAGTGTCACTTGCGATGCTCCGAGAGGCAAAGTCACCCTCTGCCAGCCAAGTCTGCTGCAGACACGGGCACAGAGCACCTTGAAGTAGTGTCCCCAGGTACCTCCTGTAAACAAACACACCAAAACTGGGTGTTAGACTAGTTACACATCCCCAGAACCAGGCTGGATACTGGCACCACAGTGACTTGAAGGCACACAAAGAACATTCATCTGAATGCTCTGTAATCCATGGCAGCTGTGGGGAAAACAGGGACAAGTCCTTAGGACAGTCAGATTTCTGCCTCTCTTTTGGAAGAAGGCTTATAAATGCTAACCCCAAAGCATCCAGAACAGGAACAGCCCAGCACTACATCCCCAGGGAGCTAAAAGAACAGTAAGGGGAGAGATGACAGCTCAGAGGCAGCTGCCTCGATGCACACAGAGCAATGCTGGAGCTGCCAGAACTCTGCTCAGCACAGCAGGATCAGATCCCAACTGCCACCTCCAGTGGGAACAGCATCAGAGGAGCCCTGCAGACCAAGGTGCTCACGACCAAGCAGTCCTCAGCCTCCCTCATTTTAGCATTTCTTTTTTCCCCTTGTTACTTGTCAGTCACTGAAATCCCTGCTTAAGTCTGGAAACCCTTGTGCCTTGGTGTCTCTCCAGGAGCTTCACAGCCATCAAAAGAAAACAATTCTACTGAATTCTCCCTGTTCCCCTTTTCAACTCCCTGTCATGCAGACACCAAATCTCTGAGGTGGAGGAGCTCAGCCCAGGACCCGAGCCTTGTTTCACACTAAATTTGGTCTGCCAGACATCCAAAAAAAGATCACATCAGTCATTCTGCTTCAGAGCTGGTTTCTCAGCATGGAAAATTACATTTCCTACATGTAGCTAATGCATGAAAAGCTTTGAAAGGTCAAAAAATGAAGCCATCAATTTATCACAAAAAGTAACTTCCCATTAAAGCTGCTGAAAGCCTGGGCTCCCCGGTGCAAACACTCCACCTAGAGCCAGCTGTGCCAGCCCTGCTTGTCCAGGGCTGCCAGCACCAGTGGGTGACTTGGCATTGCCACTGCAGCCCGATGGGGCCATGCCCACAGCCGGTGCCACCAAACATCAGCCACTGCTGTGAAGGGGACCCAAGTGGGACAACCTCCCCTGCTTGTGCAGGGAGTCTTGGCAGAGAGGACCCTCACTCCCAAAAAAAATGGGACTGTGCTCTTGCACTGCCTTTCCTTTGGGCAGCATCCTGAAGAGAGGTCACCTATGAGGTGATCCCAGACAGCAACATCATGTCCCTTGTCCTTAGGGACAACATGTGGCTGAGCAAAGCACAGGTGCAATTGCAAGCGTGAAAGCACTTGGATGGCACCAGAGCTCCCAGACACACTGCCAACACTTCCTTCTGGAAGGGAGAGGAGGACCAAAGGAGCTTCAGGGCCTGAGCCACGCAGGATCTTTTTCCACCTAGCAGCTGAAGGGGAGCAGAGACCACAGTAACTGGTTCCACCTGAGCGACACCATGCAGCCCACCCTGTAACTCTGCCCAGGACAATTCAGAGCCACTGAAATGGCACTGCTGTTCCCCTGTTCTGTGTCCATCCTCCAGCTCTGTGGTCGTTCCTCATATCTTTTTCATCCCCAGAAAAAACCAAGCAGTGCCAACCAAGGCAGGATTTGGTCCCCGTGCTCTCACTCTGGCCCAATGACATCACAGGTTAAGAATCTCACAAGTGAGAGACTCCTGCAGCATTTGCTGAGCAGACAGGCATGGAATACAGGAAAGCAGCATCAGGATCACGGGGCTGCCCAGGGCCAGGAGCCACAGGGGTTGGCACTTGTCCCTTCGTGCCTTAGGGCTGCAGCAAACAGGCTGTGGCATTCCACAGAGCCTCAGCAGGACACAGCATCCCTCACCTACCACAGCTCACCACAAAGATGTCGTTTAACATCTCAGCTTTAGAGCTGGGAAACACTTGAAGCAAGCTGGAAGGGAAGTGCAAGACCAGCCTGGAGAGGATGCAGGCTGCAAGGAGCAGAAACTCCACCCCAAGCTGAGCACAGCTCTGGCCCTCGCTGCCATCCCGGTGCTGGGGAAGCTGCCAACACACATTTCTCCTTTTGGGACAGAAACAGCCCCATAGGGAGCAGCTACCCCAGCACTGCTGCACCTGAGAGCAGCCAGACCCTGCCAGCAGTGCCCCGAGGGTGTCCCCAGGTCCTCACCAGCTCCTGCTGCCAGGAGCCAGACAGGGCTCTTGGTTACACTTTGGCTCAGCTCCCTGCCACAAGTGACATCCTCTGCAGCTCTGACTGCAGACACTGCCTGGGATTCCCCAGCCACTCTGCTGCGGGCTCCAGAGACACAGCTTCTGTCCCAGCCCCACACTGCTCCTGTGCCATTCCCAATGCCAGCAATGCTGCACAGGGATGGCAGGGATGGGAGTTACTGCAGCTGAGCTCTGTGCAAATGGGAATAATGTGCCCTCTTAAAAAATTAAAACCTTAGAGCTAACAAGAAGAGTGTTTGCTCTTAAGTTATGACTCACTGGAGGTAAAGGGCTAAGAATTGCCATTCCCATTGCCATAATGACTGCCATGCTGAGGAGAACATCTGACCTCTCTCTGACCACTGTTCTAACCATCCTGGAGGAACACACAGGATGTTGTCACCAAGTTCTCTCCCAGATGAGCACCCCAAGTTCCTCATGAACATCACAGCAGGTGTCACTGGAGAAAGTTGATAGCTCCTGGCGCTGCACAAGGATGGAGATGCCTCCTCCCAATGAGGCTGTCCTCCAGGAAGAGACGCCAAGGTGACATCGCTTTCTCTGCAGGGCTCTGACTCTCTGGGGAAGACCATCTGAGACTGACACAGCTCCAGAGTGCAAACAGGAATGGACTGCAGGCTCCCTGAGGCTGGGAGTCATTTAAACAATTGTCAGCATAAAAACAGATGTGGATTTTCACTTAGCAGGAGGGGAGCAGGAAGGTCCCTATTCATCTAACTAATTCATCCAACTATTATGAGAAATATCAACTTTTCATAACTTTAGATGAGACAAGTTACTTTAAAAAAAGATTTATCAATGAATCTAAGCTTTGCTAAGGTGAAAGCTGCAAAAGTCAACTTTCAGGTACCCAGGGATAGGCTGAAATAGGAAATTTCCCACCTATATTTTAGGAAAGAAAAACAGTTATTCAACAAGTTCTGAACTCAAAATGTAGGACAACTTCCAGAGACCACAGGGGAGTTCTCAGTGCCACAATAAAATTAATTTAGGGAAATAAAGCAGAACAGCCACACCCCAGAGCATGATACCATTGGAGAAAGCCCAGGCTTAAGAAGTACAAAGCAAATTTCCCTGGGTTTAATTATTTTTGAGGTTACTGTTTTACAGGTAAAATATCTAAGATAAAGAAGGAAGACAAATCACCCCCTCCTTATTTCACTGCTGGAATTGCCAGTTGAGAGCAAAACCAGTGCCCCTAGGGGGAAGATAACAGGGAGAAGCGAGTTCCTGAGCACCACACTGCATCATCCCATTTTGGAGGGGAATACACAGGAAAGCTGAGCATGAGACAACCACAAACTGGTCCTTCACTTGCACATGTTCCAGTGGTGTAAACATGCATCCAGCCAACCCAAGGACCAGCTCCAACTTGCTCATCCCACATTGAAGCATCCTGCTGACTCCAGGCCTCAGGAATCAATGCCCAGCATTCACTTCCTCTGTATTTATTTCTATAAAACACACACAACTTGTTGCTCATATTCAAGACTAAACTGTTCAAGGAGCACATCTGCACATACTGTATTCTCAGGGGAGTAATTTCTGCTGGTTTGACTGGCTGAACTTCAATGCCACCTGCACGAGAAATTCCCCTATTCTCCCACTCTCAGACAAACCTGAAGAAATCCAGTTTTCACCAACAGAGGAGAAAAATCGGAGCTGCTCCACACAGTGACAATCCACGGCTGCCCGAGCCAGGACACCAGCCAGCAGGCTGGGAAGCAAACAGCCCGCTGCCGGCATCGCCACTTCCCTGGAGGTCACATAATCTACGGAAATCTCGAAACTAAAGGAGAAAACCCTAGTAATGGAATGAACCTGCCAGATAAGGAAGCCTCTGGGCACACAGCATGGACCAGGATTACTGCAGGACCCACTGTTCAAAAGAGCAAATACCCTCCGAAACCAAGGCAGCAAAAGAGACAACGAAATCGTCCTCAAAAGTGAAAACCTGCTAAGGAAAAAAGGCGCTGGAGGCAGAGCAGCGCCCGGCCCCCGCCGCGCTCCAGGGCAGCATCGCCAGGCAGGCTCTTCACGCGAAAGGACTGAAATCGAACAGCAAAACAGCATTGCAAGAGCATGAAGTAATCCCACCCCTGCAGTTCGTGCTTTCCTACCCAATTAGCTACTCCAAGTGTAAGAGGCAAAAGGGAAAGGAAAAAAAAAAATTAAAACGTGCTGCAAAGCCAGGAGATGTTTTGCAACTCCCGGACTCCTGCAGCAGAGCCCTGCGCTCCCGACAGGCACGGGCGAGGCGGGGGAACCTATGAGGAAGGGAGGAGAGGAGGGGGGAAAGGGAAGAGAAGAGGGAAGAAGGGGGAGAAGCCCGCTCACTTGCTCCGCCGTCCCTCGGGCCCGTCCCCCGGCGCAGCCGGACCGCACACCCGGGATGCGGCCCTGCTACCGCCAGCAGGGAGGGCAACGGGCTCCAGCAGGGGCCCGGGGGAGGAAGCGGGCGGTGGGGGCGGCCCCGGAGCCACCCCCGCCCGCCGCACAGCCCAGCCCAGCCCGCCCCGCCCCGGGATGCTCGGCGGCCGCAGGAGCCGGGATGGAGCCGCCCGAGCCGGGAGCGCGCAGTCCCTGGAGCCGGTGCGTGTCCCCGGGCTGGCCGGGGGTGCTGCCCGACGGGGGACAGCGGCGCTTACCGTGGCTCAGCCGGGACGGGAACTCGCTGCTCCGTTGCAGTTCGTTCCCGAGTTTAACAAAACCGGTTTGAAATCACTGTTTAAAGAGCTGGCAACGAGCAGGGAGAAGCAAAGCCCCCCGAGCATGCTGGAAGGCAAGGGAAGTGCTTGGAGCTGCTCCGAACCCCGCTGGGCACGGGCACGGGGGCAGCTCCTCCGCACCCCGCCCGCGCTTCCCGCTGGAAATCGTCCTGTGGCTTTTCTTAGTTCTTAAGTGGTTCTAACCTCAGAGTCTGGAGACATCTGCTAGAGCAGGATGCCAGGAGAAAGTGAAATGCTGTCCCAGGCTAGATGTTAATTTTAAATCGTGCAAACCCACAGTGCTCGTGAACAGAGGCAGGATGCTGTGGGCTGCAGGCAGGACACACACCGCTCCGCCAGCTCACGAGCGAGGTCCCCTTGCCTCAATGCAGGGAGCCAGACCCTCACTTCTGGTGGCTTGGGGATTCCTGTTACCCTAAGAGAAACCAGGAGTCACACTGCTTCGCCATCACCGCAAACGCCTGTTTGAGAGCCGCTGCTCCTGCCTGTGCTCCCTCCATCCCTGCTGATCATTTCATTTCCCCTGCACCGCTTGTGCAGCCCACCTTCAGACACAACTCCCCTGCAGCCCCAACCCACCTGCAGCCCCCAGCCCCTGCAGCCCCAGCCCAGCCTGCCACACCACCCACATGCACTGAGGCACAGGAGTGCAGACAGCTCTGATGGGTTTAGGAAAGTGCTTTTGTGCACCCCTCTGTGCTGGCGCTGCACATCCCTATGTGCCAGTGTCGTGGGGATCAGCTTCATCACTTGCCCCAATGGCAGACCCCTGCCACCACCACTTCCCTGCTGCTCAATGTTGCAGTGCAGAACAACAACGATCTGCAGGTTGCTCTCTGTTCCTGCTGTGTTGCCCCAAACCTGGGCACAGAGATGGAGATTGAAGGAGGGTCAGGGCCTCTTTGTGCAGACTCATCAGCCAGCCCAAAAATTGGCTTTGTCCATTCGCTGGGGCTAGATAGGGTTTTCTCAGTGATGTCCAGCTGCCTGGGCAGTGCAAGGTGGGCTGGAAGCCATGGGACATTATGGACACAGTGTCCCCCTGGACCAAACAAATGGTGTTAAGTCCAGAACACACTGTATACCCCTTTGTTAAATTCAGGCAGGAAGCTGATTTTCTGTGTTCTTCCCATTGGTATTTTGTGCACATCCACCTGCCATGCTGCAGAGCCACAGAACATTTAATTTCAGTTAAAAAATTCTAAGAACACTCACACTGTGATGATGTGTACCAGCAGCCTCTGCTGCCAGCCCAAGTTTTATATGACTGCCTCTCATTAGCAAGATTTGGAGGTTAAGGCTTCTGGGATTTTCCAGTGGAGATAAATGCGCTGATGGGCAGCCCAAGGAGCATCTGTGAAACCCTGTGTTAGCATTAAGCTTTGTACTGGGAATAGCTGGGCCTCACCAGTCTATCTCTGAAACAGCATCACCCTCTCACTTGACATTTGGCAAAACATAAACACACAGAGAAAAACACATGAGTTAATCGGGGGAAGGTATACTCTGGGATGAAGAAAGAGGGACTGCAGTGAAACAGTGTGCTAAGAATGGCAAATGCATTTTTCTTTGTGTGATTAAACAGAAAAAACCTCATGAAAGGCCTGTGTCTGGCAGAGGACCTGTGGCATACACTGAGCTCCCAAGTTAAAATGCTTGAGGCATGCTCTGGATAAGGAAGGAAAAATGCTTTCCATCTCAGTCAAGAGTACCCTTGATGCAAAGCATCAGCACCAGGAGAGAGCTAGTGGGATGGAAGTGGCTCCTCACAGGGGCTCGGGCTGAGCAGCTGCTCTGGAGAGGCTGAGCCTGAGCCTCCAAAGTGCACAGAGTGCAGGTGCTGACCCACACAGCGACTAATGGTCACCGTGTAAAGAGAAGGGGGCTGAAAGGCTTTTCTGGGGGCATTTCACAGCCCTTGGGACATGCTCTGCCCTCCTAGAGCAGAGCGAAGTGCAGGTGATGCTCCTCTGCAGGGACTGTGCCCCAGGTGCCCCTGATGCTGTAGGGCTGTGGGGAGGAGGAAGCCATGAGGGGAATGGTACTGGGCACCTCCAGCTGCCCAGTCTGGAGGTCCAGAATGTGGATTTCCTGAAAGCCAAGCAATGCACAGGTCTCAATACAAGTGAAAGGAAACCAGGAATGCTGATGGGCTTTTCAGCTTACATCAAATATTCCTATTGAATTAATATTCCTATTGAATTAATATTCCTATTCAATAAGACCACAGAGATACTTTGAGGGCTGGAGCCCCTCACCTACAAAGCCAGGCTGAGAGCTGGGTTCTTCAGCCTGGAGAAGAGGTTCCAGGAGACCTTAGAGCCCCTTCCAGTGCCTAAAGGGGCTCCAAGGGAGCTGGACAGGGACTTCGGACAAGGGTCTGAAGAGACAGGACAAGGGGGAGTGGCTTCCCACTGCCAGAGGAGAGGGGTAGATGGAATATTAGGAAGAAATTCTTGGCTGTGAGGGGGGGGAGGCCCTGGCACGGGGTGCCCAGAGAAGCTGTGGCTGCTCCTGGATCCCTGGAAGTGTCCAAGGCCAGGTTGGACGGGGCTTGGAGCAGCCTGGGACAGTGGAAGGTGTCCCTGCCCATGGCAGGGGATAGGAACGAGATGAGCTTTAAGGTCCCTTCCAACCCAAACCATTCTGTGATTCTGTGATTCACCCTTCTACCTTAGCAGGGAGTAAAGACTGCCGCAAAGGCCTGACATGGTGTCATGAGCATCCTTCTCCCTCCAGCCAGTGACTGCCACTGCCACCAGCCTGGCCAGTCATGGCTGGCTTCACTTCCCTTCTCCTGTGCAGGCCAAACCCCACCACGTCTGCGTGGTGGCTGTGGGGGCACGTCAGACCCCAGCCAGGGAGGGCTCATGTGTCCACGTCTGACCACAGATCAGAGCCAATTGGGGTGTAGATGTTGGGGGGTCAGTTGAGTCAACCCCCCTCGGAGCAGCAAGCTGCTCTGCAGTTGGGATTCTTCCATTGTGTCAGGGTGCTGTCTCAGGTAACTCCATGAGGCTGAGAACCCTCACCTCACTGGGGTAACCCAGCTCATTCTGGGTTACTCTTCTAAACCTTAAGCAATCTGAAGTCAATCAAGTAGAACCAATTCCACTGGACATCATGAATCTGTATTCAAATGCTGATGGAGCTTAATTGGCTTAATTTATTGAATTGGTTTAATAAAACCAGTTAATCTGGTTTAACTGGTATATAAAATAAATCTTGTTTGAATATGTTATGTGTCTCAATTTTACAACACTCCTTCATCACACTATTCCTATTTTAGCTTGATTCTCCAGACAGGTGGACAAAGTGGCTCTTAACCTCCCTCCAAGTGGCTCTAAATCTGCCGTGGAACAGTGGGTTACCAAAAAAATTAACTATGATTAACACTGAACATCTCTCACTTGCCAGTCCTCTATAAGCTTATGAAGAGCAATGATGCCATGATGGCAGGGCAGCCTCATGGACAAGTCTTCCAGAGTGAGTTGCTTTTCCTTGAGTTGCCCTTTTGAGGGCTGTGCTTTAAAGTCCCTGTCCATGTGGTGAGCAAGGCTGACAACACCAACATCAACACTGGCACTGCACCCCTGAGGCCAAATCCTTCCCCGGCAGTTCAGCTCCAAGGAACGTGCACTCCTGTCTATCTGTCCTGCTTCAAACATGGTGTTGGTTACCCTGGCCTGGGGTTACAGATGAGACAATGACAAATCCCCCTGTTTAACACACCTGCTTCACTTCTGGGACACTTGCTGGGCCTTTTCTTCTGCTCATCAGTGACTGCACCTTTCCTACAAGGCCTAATTCCTATAAACTATGTTTATGTGACTATAAAGCATAAACCATGTTTATATTTATGTTTATGCTGTCTATTGTTTGAGACCCAGCTACAAAACCTTGTCTAACTCCTCTCTCAATTCACAGCCTTCCAGTTCCATGACTTCAGACACAGCTAATGAGCAGGGTTTATCATGAAGGCAGCTCCTAATGAGCTGACACAAGATGCAGCATTGGATCATACTTGCTTTGAGAAGCACTGATCAAAGCCCTGTGCTTTCTGGTTGGAGAGCATAATTAACAACAATTTCTAAAAAGTCAAGTTTAGGTTGATTAAAAATGCCATCTGACAGGTTAGGAGTGTTGAGATGTCCCATGGTCTGCAGCACAGATACAGCATAAACTCAGCATGGTGTCCCTCCTCCCCAGGCAGGAGAAGGACTTTTGTTCCTTTCCCAGCAGGCTGCAATCCTTTGGGTTTGCAGGGGATGGATCTGCCCCAGGAGGGTTAACAGGGCTGTGGGACCATCCCTCTGCAGGCAGCGAACGCTCAAGTTGCCACTGCTGCCCCACTTCCAGAGAGGTCTAGCACACCTGGTGCACCCCCACATCTGGTGGGGATGGAGGAGTCTGATGCCAACAGCAGCAAAGGGGAGAGCCTGCTCCAAGAAAGCAGGCAGTCTTTATAGTGGTTTGGGAGATTCCTGCCTCAGAGGAAGAGAAATAAAAGGAAGGAGAGCTGCTGAATCCTTTTCAATCTTCAATACAACCAGGTCAAGGCAGTCCCTTGGTCCTGAACTCTGAGTTTCTTGCCAGGCCACAGACTCTCAGGTTATGTCCAAGCCATTAACTCCCGGGGTTCACTCCTGCCGCCAGCAACGTACAGGGGCTTAATCTCCCCTTTCTGGACTCTCACTTCACCCTGAGATCCTCCTGCTTAACTCCTCAGTCATATGAGGTCTACAATATACAGACACATCTGACCAAACAGACCCCAACCACAGCCCATGCAACAAATTCCTGAGCACACCACTGATACTTCCCACACCTGTCAGGGAGAGGGAGCCGCTGGAGAAAATCACAGGCACCTGAAAGCAGCACTGTGCATCTGTTCTGCTTCAGGAAAAGAGCCACAGCTTTGGCCTTTCCCTCCTGCCTTCAGTTCCTGCTTGTTGGGGTTTTAAGAGTTCTCTTTTTATTTTCCTTTTCTTTTGAAAGATTTTTCCCCCATACATGTACATTGCTGAGGGGGAGTCATTACCAAGGTACTTGAGGGAGACAAAGGACTTCGCTGGGGAGGAGCCCCGGCCCACTGGCCCCTTTTACCTCGGAAGAGGGGGTTGGGCGGGGCCCCTAGTTCCA
>VZTH01011518.1:41220-145505 GCA_013397815.1 Aleadryas rufinucha
TACTGGTTCTGTTTGGTATCACTGCCATAGTTATTGCTGTTTGTTTGCCTTGTTATATATATATATATATATATATATATATTAGTAAAGAACTGTTATTCCTGTTCCTCATACATTTGCCTGAAAGCCCCTTAATTTCAAAATTATAGTAATCTGAAGGGAAGGGGGTTGCATTTTCCATTCCAAGGGAGGTTCCTGCCTTCCTTACAGACACCTGTCTTTTAAAACCAAGACACTGCTAAAGCTTATTTCACCTGACACAAGAAAATTCTTTATCCCCAGTTTCTAGTACTTCTCACCCATTCTGTCCACACCCTGCTCCAGCTTGCAGGAGACCAGAGTCCTTTCCCAGGTGATTTCATTGTCAGGGGAGTACTGTCCCCTACAAACCACATCAACACAGTCACAAGTAGCCCCTTATCTGGAGCTTCTGAATCTGAGTGGAGGCCATGGCCACTCAACCCCTGTTGTAAGGGAACTACAGAACTACTTTGTCGGTTCAAGTTAGAGATAAAAACTGAAAACAAAGGCAGTAAAACACCTTCCTGGTACCTGATCTAGCAAGTGGCATCCCTGCCCATGGCAGGGTGGAACAAGGGGTTGGAACAAGATGAAACTTAAGGTCCTTCCAGACTAAATCATCCTGTGATTCTATGATAAAGTACAGGAGGATGTCTTGGAGGCATCGGGGTCTCTGAGATCTTCTCAGCCACCCCATCAGCAGCTCTGCACTGATTCCTACGCTCCTCTCACCTCACAGGAGCTGGACCAGACCCTTCCTCATTCAGGCTGAAGTTGGGTTCAGTCCTAATCAAGATAAAACCCAATTCACAGGGAATTCACCTTGTGTTTTTACAGACAGGTGTGATACAGATCCTGTGATGCCTTCTGAAATGAGGTATCTGATTTATTATGATGGAAACAAAACCTCTTCAAAGTTGCTGTGGTCTTCCAGAGTGTTAGGCATGACCAAACTGCCTGGGGAAATTCGGAGGTTACGGAAGAGGGTCTCTGTGGTTGGCCTGTCTTAAAAAAGCTGACTTGTAAAAGCCATAGCTGATGATTAGGACACAGCACCTCTGATGGCTCATAGTCAGCTCTTGCTTCAAAGCACAGAGGAGAATTGAAGCAACTTTTTCCTCTGCAGGCTGATCTGGCTCCCTGCTAGGAACCAATAACCACCTCTGCTGATGGCTGAGTTTCTGTCTCTGGGTGAGACAGAAACTCATGCACTCAGTGGAGATGTTATCAGAGTGTGGAGCTGCTCAAGAGATGGAGAACTCCTGCTTTGGGCAGATGGCATGGAATGGAAACAATGACCCTTCCTAGATGATCCAGGTACCCACCACAAATATTTTTTTCCAGAGACAAGGCATTAAAATGATGATACAAGAAAGGCATTTTTATTTCTATGGCACCAAAAACTGCAGATGGGGAAGTTTTTTGTTCTGAAAAAATCTGAGAGCTGGACCTGTCTGATAGTGCTGACATTCTCCACAAGGATGAGAAGTGGAAGGTGATTTTAGTACAAATACCACCAGTGAAGGCAAGGATGAGCAGATGTGTGTGTTAGAAACTGAGTGTGAGATACAAGTAGAAATCAGAAGCCCTTCCAGAGATGACATGCATGTGTTTGCACATCAAAATTGCTGTATATGAAAGACTTTTACTCGGTTTCAGCTAGACGCCCTCAGAGAGATGAAAAATGGACAGCTGAATTTGTAAGTGAATTTCAACTGCTCTGAAAAACTCCAACTTCAGTCTTTAATCAGTTTAGGAGTAATGAAAATGAGGTTTCCAGCACATGGACACCTGCAGTAATTTTTGAATTCTAGAAGAGGAAGATGAAACTGAATAAAAGAAAACAAGCTCAATTCCAAGCTTGATTGCTGCCCACAGGGAACAGGATGGAGCTCATCAAATGCTCTTACCTGAGCAGTAGATGATGTGATGGCCTGGAGCTGAAAGGTCTTGTCTGAGACCAGTAGCAAAAATAAAGACGATGTTAATCTGCATTGATTAATCAGATCTTAATCTGGCAGTGATGTCTGCAGAAATTTAGATACCTTCCTCCACCTGATGCAGTCTTCTCCATCATCAGCTTTCACATATAGTTTGACTTAATCAGTTTTGTGCAGAAGACTTTGAGACACAGTGTCAAGTGCTTTAGTAAAATCTAAATATATTATTGCAATCTCTTCTAGCATCAGTCACCACACCCCAGACTCAGAGCTGACAATTCCCTTCTGGTCTAACTCCTAATTATTAACTAAATAGGGAAAATAATAAAAGACAGGGAGGAGAAGCAATCAGTACAGCCATGGCTTATTGTCCTTTCTTTGTCCTGTGGACAATTTCTTATTGTCCACAGGATCCTGCTCCCAGCAGGATCCTGTGGATCTCTCCACATGGATAGAGGAGTATCCAGAGGTTTTTCTTTCTCTCTTTGCTCCTTTTCAGTTAGCACCGAAGCAGATTTATTTGTACAGTTACTGCCAGCTCACTTCTCTCTTGTGCCTCTGTACCACATGGTTTTCCAAACTTTTGGACTTTCACCAGTTTTAATTTCCTGCACCACAGGACCACCTCCACCAGGACCACACACAGTCCCTGCTCACACAGCACAGGCATCTGCTCCTTCTGCAGGCAGCTGGTACCTGGGCAGTAGCTAAAAAGAGCTCCTGCTGCAGTGCCCAGTTTGACCAGTTGCTGCCAGTGGGCAGGGAGGGGACATGGGACCATGGCAAGATGCCTGCAGAGCTGGCAGAGGCAGTGGGGCAGCATGGTAGTCGGGCTGAGCCCACCTGTGCTCTGCTCCATTTCCTGCACAGACACCTCTCAAACAACCCTCACTGAGCTGGCCCAAAATGTCCTGAGATAGAAAATCTAGGCAATGTCAAAGTTAAAGGCTTGGTGTTCTTTTCTTCAGTGGAAGGCAAACATTTGGGAATAGATGTGAATGTGTTTGAGTCTTGCCTCACCTCTCCAAGGTGTGCATGCTCCATGTTTCAACTTTCTCCAAGAAGCAACCAGCAATGTTTTAGCTTTTATCCAGGAATATCATAACGAAAGACAAGAAAATAAATTTGTTGTACACTTTATCAGCAATTCTGAGGGAAATCAAACAATATTTGTCTTTGGCCCTTGCTCCTCTCCATCCTCCATGGGGCTCAAACTTTCCCAGAGCTCAGATCTTTGCATTTCATTCCTGATGGTGTTTGTTTGTTTGTTTGTTTTTCCCATGAGTTTTGCTAATAGCTTCTTTTTTTTCCCCTTTTAACTCATGCAAACTTTGGTATCCACAGCCTCCAGTGGTGATGAGCCCAGAGTTCATCCCCTATTCCCTGAAGCTGCACTTTCCAGGGAATTAATGGTGCTGTGCAAACACTCAGAGCATGAAATAATCATGCAAATCCCACAGCCACACTTCGTCCCAGGATTGTTTAAGGCCTTGCATGAGGCCTCAGCAGGAGAAGCCCTGGTCAATGGGTGGGTCCTCTTTGTCCCACAGGAACCCCATCTCCTTTTCACAACAGTCTGTCCTGTGAGAAGGCCAGAGAGGAGAAAAAGGAAAGATCCCTCAAGCTTCCATTTGGCTGCATTTTCCCAGACTGTAAATCAGGTAGCGAGAACCCTGGAGGGCAAAACAGCCCCATAAATACCTCAGTGTTATGGGTGACTCTGCAAACAACTGGGCAAGGCCCTTCCCTTGTCCAAAAGCTCCGAGGGACATGATTTTCATTTGGTGTGAACTGAGACCTCAGCCTGGGCTCAGAATTTTGAAGATGTGTTAACGTAATGATCCTTAACACATTCAGTCCCCAGGGATGGTATTAATCCACTGCTTTCCCTGTGGTTTATGGGGACCTGCATGTGTTAAATGCATCATTTTCTACAGAAACAAGGGAGGAAAAACCCTGTTGTTACTGCAGCACGTCAAAAAACCCCACTGGCAGAGTAACACAGCAAAGGTAGAACACTCCTGCACATGGTGCTCACAGGGGCTAGTGATGAATTGCTGCAGATGTTTTCCAAACACCCTGGCCAAGTCTCCAGATTCATAGCCTTCCCTGTCCCTGGGTCTCACTCCACAGCCCAGCTCTCCTTGCTGAATCACCAAACCATGGTACCTCACTTCCTTCCCATAGGGCCAGACAGGATCTCTTGAGAGCCGGCCCAGGTTTGCACAGCCCGGCCAGGGATCACCTGCGCCACAGCCCGGGGCTTTGGCCTCTGCCCTTGGCAGGAATTCTTGTGGGACAGTGGATCCTCCCGTCCCTGCTCTGCTCCAGCAGTGAAATCAGAGCCTCTGGAGAAGGCTTATCCCAGCAGCTCCTGTGTCCCAGTGAGGGAGCTGCAGCCACGGCAGGGCCGCATCCAGAGCAAGCAGCGCTGGAGCCCAAGGTGACACAGAACAGGGAACCCTAGCTGCCAGAGCCCTGCACTCCCCACACTGGGTTCTCCCCAAGCCCAGACTCCAAACTGGACACATGAGACCATGAACATGAGTTTGGAAAGAACTTCCCTTTCCTTTTGGATCTTCCCACCTCAGCCGTAGTGTTTTCCAACTTGGATACACATTGTAGCTCCATCTGTTTCATGGTTTCACACACAGGAGACTTCCTTTGTCCTCTCTGTTTTGTTTCAAACAGGGCTGATCCAATATAACATTCAGGAAGAGGGTGAGGATACAGAGTATTTCCCAGTGAGAGTGTCCCTGCTGTCAGCATTTTTCACCTAGCCAGCTTTACAAAGCTGAAGCAACCTCAGGTTCTGCCAGGGGAGGTTTAGGTTGGATATTAGAAAAAGATTTCTTCACTGTAAAGGTAGTCAGGCACTGGCACAGGCTGCCCGGGGCAGTGGTAGAGTCACCAGCCCAGGAGGTGTTCAAAAAACACATAGATGTGGCACCTGGGGATGTGGTTTGGTGGTGGGTTAATGGCTGGACTTGTACGGAAATCCCGCTGTGAAAAGCCAATGTCCAGAGGAGGCAGAGGAGTCCTGCAACTTTATTCGGATATGGAGAGAGTCCATATATGGAGAGAGTCCACCGGGGCACACGCCTGCCGGGTTTTCTCTCTCGAGGTTTCAGAGGGCGCAGCCTCCTTTTATCCCAAACTCCCGGCCGCACATTGCCCTCTTCCTTTCCCCCTTGGCTGAGGTACTAGGAAGGTGCAGCCTTCCTGAACCACCTACCCCGTATCTCCCCTTGAACCTGTCATTTCATCCCGAAGTTCAGAAAGTCAGGCTTGTGGGGACCCACTTGTCCATTTCAGGAATCAGGCTGTGTGGGCTCTGTAACAAACCTGCTGCTTGAAGTGGGTAGAGACATTAAGACCCATTTCAAAGACGTTAACACACATATCCTCACCCATGGAATTGTTTGCAAAGACATTAGCACACACCTTTCCTGTCACAAGGAATTGTTACCTGTGACACAGCCCTGCTGTCCTGGCAATGGTTGAACACCTGCCTGCCCAGGAGAAGTGGGGAATGTTCTGTTTTGCTTGCATGGCCTTTGCTTTCCCTATTAAACTGTCTTTATCTCAACCCGTGAGTTCTCTCACTTTCATGATGCTCTCCCCTATCCCACTGAGCAGCGTGAGGCTGAGTTGGCTGACTGGGGTTAAACCACAACATCCCGGTGTACATAGGGAGGATTTTCCTGTGTCAGCTTGGCAAACAGCATTGATCCCCATGGGCAGCACATAGGAGGAGAACAGCTCATGGAATAATATGACATAGCGATAATATAGAAAGTGTGGGGAGGTGTATCAGTGATGAAGTGTATCTCCTGGTTTAATTCTTTTCTCTTCTTGCTGCTAAGTGATGTCTACTTGAATTTTACCCCATGGAATGCTACCATGATGGGTTATGGGCATGGCTTTCAAAGAGCTTTAGCCGCCCAGCAGGAGATCCCAGTGTCTGGACAGTTAGTTTTATTAGCTGACAGGTATTTGAGAGTTGGGCTCTCAGGAAAATAGAAATAGGGAATGCAGAATATCACCTGGCACCTCTCAGCCTGAGCAGTGAATGAGTGTTGACAGCGTAACTTCCACTACATCTCACTTGTGCAAGATTCTCATGACTGCAGGCCCAAAAATAACTGGCACCAGAGCTGTGTACCAGCAGCTGTCCCTTGTACATCACACGAGTATTTTAACCTGTCTTTTGTAGCTAAATCTTCACACCAGTTGAAATGTTACTTAGCACGTGTGCTGGGTTGAGGTACCCAGCATTTTCCCAGCAAGCAATGTCATGAAGCAGAAACATAGTTCAGACTCTGATAGTTCAAAATCCAGGCTCTGGTACAAACGTATGTCAGCTGTGCCACATCAGGTCAGTACTGGTGCAGGGCCTGTTGCTACATGAACAGAATATGGCTCTTTTCAGCACAAGCTGCTCTCAGTGCAAAGAGTCAGATACACACACCTGGGACTTTTTCCTCAACTGGCTTTGTCAGATGATCCACTAGAAACTCAACCAGCCACAAGAGAAGGCAGGAACTGATTTACCCAGCAGCTGCCCTGTCGCAAGGCTCCTCAGAAGGCGAGGCAGCAGGAGCCCATCACAGAGGTGTGGAGGTAGTAGGAGAGGGGAGTGGTAGCAGCTGGGCTGCGATGCCCAGTGTCGGCACGTTTGAGCCCTGAGCGTCAGCAGAGGAGTGGTTTTATCTCTGTCAGGAAGTTCCTGCTCTCCACCTGCCAATTATCACCTCACCCAACGCCTCTGTCATGGTTTCACCCATGGTTTAACCAGTGCTCGCTGCGGCTGGAAGGGGCAGGTAAAGCCTTGCCTTCCCCACCTCCCACCACACTGCCCCTCCTGATTTTGTGATGGCAGCAGCCCTTGCCTCACCTAAATCTTAACTCCAAGCCAACATGCAGATAATCAACTGTCCTTCTTCCCAGCAAGGTGCAGCTTAACAGCAAAGTGCCTGCATTAAAATTTTCTTGTCCGTTGGGGGGAATTCTACCGCCTGCACAAAGCCAGAGGCTCAGGAGGAGCACACACTTGGTTCATCTCCTGTACAAAAGGATCCTTGGGTTTTGGGGATCATTTTTAGCACTGCCAAACCACAGCGACTTGATGCAAAAGGTAGCGGTGTCAGTCGTGCTGCTCCAGCAGGCTTCATGCCTCAGGCAACTTTCCCGGATTACCGCAGCCTGATCCCTTTCTTGGTTTTTTTAATACTTAAATGCCAACAGCATGTAGGTGCCTGAGGAGAGGTGTCACTCTCATGGCCCAGGCTGCGCTCCCTCTGGGACAGCAGGTGATGCTGGAGGCTCCAGGAGTCCAGGGCTCCATCTCCTGGCCAGTCCCAGCCTGCAGGAATCCACCTACCCCAGGCACGGCTTTGGGCACCACAGTATCAGAAGGATCTAAAGTTACTGGAGAGCATCCAAAGGAGGGACACGAGGATGGTGAAGGGTCTGGAGGGAACTAGAGCTCTGTTAGGAGTGCTGAGGGCACTTGGTTTGTTCAGCCTGGAGGAGACTGAGGGCAGAGCTCACCGGGCACTGCAGCTTCATCCCAAGGGGCAGCTCTGATCTCTGCTCTGTGACCAGGGACAGGACCCAGGGAACGGCTGGAGCTGTGTCAGGGCAGGGTTAGGCTGGACGTCAGGGAAAGGTTCTTCCCCCAGAGGGTGCTGGGCACTGCCCAGGCTCCCCAGGGAATGGGCACGGACCCCGAGGCTGCCAGAGCTCCAGGAGCGTTTGGACACCGCTTTCAGGGATGCCCAGGGTGGGATTGTTGGGGTGTCTGCGCAGGGTCAGGGGTTGGACTCATGATCCTTGTGTGTCCCTTCTGATTCAGGATATTTCATGATTATAGAGAAGCAGCTGTTTGAAAATGAGCTCTTCTTGTCCTGCTGCTGTGCTTCCCAGGGTCTCACAGCATTGTAGCTGGTGACTTTGTTGATTAAACTATTTTCTGAGTGTCTGATATCCCTGTCAGCCCTGCTGAGCCCTGGAATATCTGGCTGGGCTCTATCTTGGCTCATGCCTCAGAAGCATAACTACTCACACTTCTTTACAAGATTCAGGGCAGGAAGGGCCCAGCCTAATTGCCAGATTCAGTTTTTAAAGTCTACAGAGAGAGAAAACATTATCTGCCTGTGCCAAAACTGCAAATTACAACTGGAAGAATGCCGAGTTGGTGAATGTGGAAACTCACGATGTGTGATGATTTTTCTGATATTTTGTAGTGTTTTATAAGGGGTTTTAAAGTCCTGTCTCGATGAATTACCTGGAATTCTCAACTTCTCTTTTATAAAGTCTGTGGTCACGTGGCTGCAGAGAATCACGAGCATCTCAACCTGAAGATTCAGCCATTGAAGGCAAAAAACTACTTCTTTCCTACTTTTTAAATTTTTGTTAACTTTCATTCTGCTGTGCAAGGGGAAGGACTGGATTCCTGCTCCTCAGCTGCCTGAACAGACAGTGCCGAGTGCCAGCTACGGGCTCTTCTGGAGAACTGCACTGCTCCGCAGCAAGAGCTGATCCTGACGGGATCCAGCAGCGCTCGGAGTCCGCGGTACCAACCCGGCAGCTCCCACAGCCGCAGGACAAGGCAGATTCCCCTCTCCATCAAAAAACCCCATAAATTCTTTTATGCTGATGCAAACCAAGGGCGGCAGCAGCAGTTTGCCATGCGCCATGTCCGCTGGGCTGAAGGTGGTTCTGCCGGAGTTCCTGGGGGACGGGGCTGACACCCGGCCCGCGGGGTGGTCCCGCTTCCACCTCCAGCTGCGGGGCCTGTGCGGCCCCGGGGGGCTCCAGCCCCACAGTGCTGGAGGCTCTGTGTTCTCGGCGCGCTCCACCACCAAGGCTGAGGGGAACAAACCCCGTTTGTGTCCTGATCCCAGGAGAGGCCGGGTGCCACGGGCTGTGGGACGGGCCCGGCGGTGCCCGAGTCCCTTCAGAGGCATTGCCGAGAGCGAAGCGCGGAACGCAGCGCAGGGGAAATCGGCTTCTCCGGGCCCAGTGGGGGATCCCCGTCACTGTCCCTCCCGCGCCGGGCAGGCACAGCGACCACCGGNCGGTGCTGGTGAGTGCGGGACTCGAGTGAGTGGGGACCCGCCCGGAATCCCCCTCCCGGGTCCTTCCATCCCCGAGCGGCCCGGAGGGAAGAGGGAGGCCCGGGCGCTGGTCCCGCAGCCGTGTCCGAAGCCCCGCGGGCCGGGGGTGCTGGTCCCGTCCCGGTGCAGCAACGCCGGCCCCCGTCGCTGTTTGTTCCCTCCAGGGATGATGAGGAAGAGGAGCGGCCACAGCCACAGACAGGCTCCAGCGCTGAACATGGTGAGCACTTCCCCCGGGCCGGTGTCCCCTCATGTCACACCGGCCCCGGGCCAGTTCCGGTGTTAGGAGTCATTCCAGTTCTCTGCATCGACCTAAATACCGCCTCTGCCTTTCTCCTTCCGCTCTCCTCCTTGGGCTTAGCTTGGAGTTAACCAAGGCCAGCTATGAAGTGACTGTGGGCCTGACCCAGGTGTGGGAATGTCACTTGTTGAGGTTGACTCGGGACAACTGTCCTGTGGCTCACATCCATCCTGGGTCTTCAAAGCTTCTGGCAAGCCTGCCTGCACCCTCTGTGCAGTGGCTGCTCCCACAGCCAAAAAAATACCCCCTGCACCATTCATTAGGTTTCGTTTCCTTCTGTGGCACCTGGAAGAGTAAGTTAGTGAAGAGACAAATGGGGAACATCCAGGTTTGAGCCTTCTGACATGTTTTCTCCTCTTGCAGAAGACAGACCTTCACCCAAGGAACTGGAGGAGCTGGAACTGCTGAACAGGGCCTTAGAGAGGGCACTGAAAGTCAGGAAAAGCATCTTGAAAACTCCATTAGAGGCTCTGGAAGCTACAGAACAGAAATGGGCAAGTGAGGGACATGCTCCCAAGAAAGCTGAAGAGCAGCAGGTGCCTGTACCTGTTGAGGATGTTCCTGAAAGCATGAAAGTGAGAGCTGGAGGCAAAAAGCCTTTGTTGTTGAAGAAGCCCTCTCCATACCAGTTAAGAGCTCCTTACAGGACTGACCCAGATGTGAAGAAACTGCAAAGGAAAGTCCCAGCCAGATGTGTTTCTCAAGGCCACAGGACAGCTGGGAAGATTTCCTCAAAGGGTATGACTTCCAAACAAGGAAGGAGTCACAGGACAGCAATTGGTGCCAGTGCCAGAGATGTCTGTGTTGGAGCTGAACCCCAGGAGACACCTGGCTTGTCTGAATCTGCCCCAAATGAGCAGCAAAGCTTTTCTGGAGGGGATTCAGCTGCGGGAAAGAATTCCATAGCAGCTGGCAAGCAGTTACTTGATGCAGGGAAGAAAAGGTGTGGTTTCCTGGGAGAGTCCAGCAAAAAGGAGGACACTGCAGGTGCATGGGGAAGGAGCACCTCACCGGCGACAGGCACCCTGCAGGAAAAGGGGTAAGTGTGGGAGGTGGGCACCTCTCCTGTTCTGCTCCACACTCACAGGCACATGTACAGATCCTGCTGGCTGCAGCTGCTCAGGGGGTCCCAGCCTGGCTTCATCTTCCTCACATCCCTCTCCAGAGGAAGGAAGGATCCTATACAGTTTAAAAGCCTTTATTGTGGTTGAGTAAGTGTTTTCATTTTGAGGGCTTATTCTTGGATGGCTGGGACTTTGAAAGCCTTTCAATTAAGACTTTTGTTGTTTCATAGTCCCCTGTGAGTGTTTTGGAAAGCTGTCTCTGTAGAGCTTTTTTGAGCCTTAGCTTTCCTCTGAGTGTACTCTCTATTATAGCATATTGATCTTTTTATTTATTCTGGTTTTTACACAGTTATAATACATAATGCATGAATTTTCTCTCTCTAAAGCATGTGCCCACTGCTGTTTGGAGTGATGGCATCTGGGTTTAATACTGTCCCTGTTAACCTGTAACATACTGCCTGAGTAACTACACAAATCAGGATTGACTAGAACGCAGTTGTTTCAAGGGTTTGATGTAGGAAGGATTATGAAGGGAATGTTACTGAGATTCTCTGTGGAAAAGTGGCAAAGTAATACTTGGAAGATCAGCTTTGCATTCAGGCCAGTCTGTCTTGTTTAAGTAATTTCTTTCTTCTTTTGCTTTAACAAAACAGTGAAGCTCAGATCTGATGTCCCTGGAAAGTTTTGAGGAATATTTCTCTCAGCTGCCACAACCTAACTCTTGTGTTTGTGCAGGGAGGAGATTATCCCTTTTCACTGACATTGGAAGGGCCCCAGGACACTTTAGTGACAGTTGCTGTGGGAACAGGGATCTGGATTCAAACATTTACTTAAATTCTCAACTGTGGCCTTGCATTCCTAGTCTGCATGTGACTAACAACTGCCACCCCTCCTGTTTTTGTAATAACAGTTTAGGGATTATTCTGCTTCAAGGTTAAGAATCATATTCCCAGTGGAAGCTGGAATGTCCCTTTCCTATTTCTTTGAGTGTGATATGGTGCTAAGCAAAGCTGCCTTGTCCTGCTAAGGTAGAGCAACAGCGTATGGCAGACCAGCTTCCCTGAAGGTGTTGTTTCCATGTCTGTACTCTGCTGTGCCATGGCTTTGCTCCCAGCTTCCCACCCTGGATGAACCTCTGATGGCTGGTGGCAGGATGCAGGGGCTCTCCCAGCTCAGCTCCACAATGTCTGTGGAGTTGAATGAGCAACCTAATCTTTCTTCCTTGAGGACAGTCTGAAGATAGTGGTGGATCCAACCTCCAGAGTTGCTGACATCTCCCATTGCAGCTAAATTAATTTCAGATTTTAACAAAGCACCATTTTCCCTGTTGGAAGACAAGGCTCAGTTAATTGCTCTCCAACAGCCAGGATTGGTCCTTCTCCTGTTTTACAGATGCCAGCTGAAGCTCCCCTTTCCCTACAGGAAAGTCTATTCCAGGAACTCCAGGTAAGACCAGTCTGACCAGTTCAGTCCAGAGCTACCGTCAGCTTCAGGGCTGTGCGGAGGGTCAGGTGTGGCTGTTCTGTGTGCCCCGGGGAGGCAGTGATCCCATAGGGCATGGGGCCTGAACTAGGAGCAGGAAGAGCTCCCATACTGCTGAGGATGTGTTCTCGTGTTATTGTAGCCACTAGTGCTACTTTTGTTTTCTGACTGCTAATTAATTACTGTTAATCACTGAGTCATAAAGGCCCTGGAATGCTTTAATCCAGGGCTTAATGGTGCAGCAGAAGTCTCTGGTGGTGCCATACACCTGTTGAAGGCAGGACACCCCATGGGGGTGGGTGTCTGTATACACTATCCAATGAGAGTTTCCCAAACCATCCCTGCCCTGCCTCTGCAGCCTGGCAGCACCACAGCTGTGTGTGTTTGACGCTGGTTCCTGCTGCTGAACTCTTACACAGAACCAACTACAATGTTACTGCAGTGATGGTGCAGATGGTTGGGGTTTGGGTGCTCTAGTCCATTCTCCAGTCTTCTGGAAGGGTTTCCCACATTTCCTCTGAGAAACCTTGCCATAATTCAGCAGATTGCTCATTATGTGCTTTGTTCAGATATTAAGCATAAACCCTTTCTTAAATCTAACTATAGCCCCTTGTGCTGCCCTCAAGAATTCCTCCTCCTCTCGGAAACTGTCATTTATCAGACACCAGTTTGTGAGCTGCCCTTCTGCAAGTTGTAAAGACTTTATACCCTTAATTTTCACTGCTAAATTGAGCCTTTCAGCATTGTAATCACTTTGCTGTAATTTTATACTTCTCACTATTGCTTTCAACTCAGTAACAGGTTGAGAATAACTTTTGCACCAAAGATCCCTTGTTGAGGATTTGCATCTTGCCTAAGAACTTCTGTTCTTTCCTGTTCCATTAACCTTGCCACTTCTTTGCATAATGTATTTCTGAAATCTGCAGATTCTAACATGATTTAAAAGACCCATTAGGCTAGAGAGAAGACACATGCACACTCGAGTTAGTCAGGCACTGCAGAACTATTTTAAGCTTCCTCCTGATGGCTCTCGCTTACTGCGGCAGGTTTTGGGAGACAGTCCTGAAGGAGAGGATATTATGAGGACTGTGCATCCATGAGGATGTTTGACTCTGTGAGTGAAATGCATCTCTCTGGTAGTGCTGTTATTTGTGCAATGCTTTATTTAAAAAACTGGACTCTGGTATGAAGTCCTGGCCAGCTTCCTCATCATACTGTCCTTAAACCTCTGTCTTGAATCCCTGACATGCTTCTGTCATTCTGCTTGCCAAACATACCACTTTGTCCCCAATAAAAAAATTATTAAAGACGAGTCTTGAGGAAGTTTGGAATATGAAGTAATTGGGGTGAGAGTTTGTCCTGTCCACTCTTTTTTTTGTACACCTTTACTAACAGAATAAGTGTACAAAAATGCAAATAACTCACTCCTAAGAAAGGAAGGGAAGATTTGTTTCCTATGGGATATAAACACAGGCAGGACAATACAACAGAACGAGGGATGTGCTGCAAGTTCACATCCTGCTTATGGAAATGTGCTGTCTTCTGATCCTTCCCCTCGAAACAAGAGGAGAGAGCAACAGGTGTTTTGCAGTGTCTGATGCTTTCTGCAAGGTGTCCCTGTTGATCTGATAGCAGCTCTGGGAGTGAGTTGGGAGTGGCTGGTAAATAACCTGTGAGAGAGAGGAGGGGAGGGGGACACTTGTAATTAAAGCACTGATATGCCACACTGGTGTGTCACAGCTCAGCGAGAGCACTGTCTGCTACAAAGGAGCATAACTTCCACCCCCTTCCCCTTTGGAATTTCAGGGCATGGGAGAGATGTCGTCTGTGCCAAACAAGTGCAGATGCAGCAGCTGCGAGGACCCATTTTATGGAGAGGATCCAGACAACTGTATCCTTTCCCAGCAGGCACGGGGTGCGATTGCTCTGCAGTGAGCTCCTAGCTGGAGAGAGTTATGCCTTCAATAACAGCAGTTCCAGTTGGGTCTCTAGGCAGTGGGATTTTTCATAGTACAGCTGTTGAGCACTTATAAAACTTCTGATCCAGCCAAACATGGCCACAAGGCAAACATGCCCTACACAGCTGTGCTGTGCTGTCTTCACCTTCCCCCTGCAGTGCTGCTTCCCAGGCTGGTCCCCTCTGCTGTGTCCCCCCAGCTGGCCTGGCCTGGGGCTCAGGGTGCTGCACAGAGCTGGTGCTGTGGAACCTTCCTTAAGCTTCTGCTGTTTGAGTTTTGCTCCCCAAAGCCAATGCCCAGTCCTGCAGAGATAGAGGAGGGATTAAGAGGCGTCCAGGATGTCCCCTCCTGTCTGAGGCAGTATGTGGAAGCTGAGCCTGCAGGTAAGAAGGGAAGAAGGGCAGTGGGGGGGCAGAAGGTGGAATAAGGATGATTTGGGCTCCAGTTCCATGTGTTTTGTGTTCTTGGCATGTGCTGGACATGAGGGACAGGAGCATCCTCTGCCTGAAACAAAGGCTGGTGAACCCAAGGCCACTCTGGAAACTGGGGAGGAAGGTTCCAGTGCTCACACCTTTTCTCTGTTTCTCTTGTAGACCCTCCCACTCTGCAGGGAGAGTATGAAAGCCTTCTGACCTTGGAGGGTTTGCAAACCACAGTGTCCCAGTGCCTGCAGAAGCTGCAGCTGCTGCGAGCAGGTGAGACAGTTCCCGTGTTTGTGGTCAGGTATGAATGTGGCCCTTCGCCATCTGTGTGCAGGACACTGGACCAAGGTCATATTTCTCCTGATTATCTTAATAGTAATGAAGCACTTAATTCTCTCGTGGCAAACAAAGCTTTAGTAGCTGTGTGCCACCTGTCTGTGTTCAGGAGAGGCTTGGAGCTTTGAATTGTTGCAGTTCAAGAGGGCTGGGGAGGGGACAATGCAGGCCACAGCTCAGGGTGTCCTGATTGTGCCATGTGTGAGGAGCTTACACTGATTAAGAGAGTCATTAGTCATTAGTTTCTGGGAACAGTAAGTAGATCATAAATTCTGCAAGTACAGACTTAACCTGTATGTTTTTGTCTCCTGCCTTTTCTTGTACCCTGGCAGCTCTGGAGTCCCGGCTGAGGCTGAGCCCAGACTGCACTGGGGACATGGGGATCTGCTCTCCAGCCCGTGTCCCTGCCAGGGGACAGGCATGTGACAGTGCAGACATGCTGGCTGTGCCTCTCCTCTGTTACTCCAGTCTCCAGGAGTTGAGGGACCTGTTTGCCTTGAAGCTGCAAGTGTCGATGCTGCACCAAGAGATTGCCTTACAAAAGGTGAGTCTGGAGAAGTGTCAGTGCTTCTGGAGTAGGGAAAGGAAAGGACAATTGTGGGGCAGCAGCTGCTGTACAAGGTGTTGGTGGGCAGCAGCAGCATAGCAAGTTCCCCCAGTGGTGTTTCTGTGTTTATGCCTTGTTCTCTTTGTAGTTGAATGGGACTTTTTTTATTGTTGTTGTTAGGGCCAGGGCAGAGGCCTTTACATGCCTGACCCTCTCCTGATAAGATTTTATTTAGCTATTCTGAAAGAATTTGGCACTGGAGGATGTTGTAGGTAATGTCTGATGGCCCCTTTTGTCAGGCCTTTACAGCCCTGTTAGGGCACCTACTCCCTCATTCCCTCCTGTGTGACTTCCTGCTGGTGAACTCCTCTATTCTCTATTCCTTTCCTTTTAAATCTCAAACCACTGTGCTGCTAATCTTGCTTTTACCATTCTGAGACTGTAAGAACAGGGTAGAAGGTGTCAGCTTCTTCAGCAGCCTGAGCAGAGAGTTTGCCACACAGGGATTACTTGTTCTTCTCAGCCAGCAGCAAAGGGCAGAGAAGATTTGTGAAATCACATCTACTCCTTTGACCTATTCTTTGCCATTGACCTGAATGATAGAGGCTTTGGAAAAGTCATATTTTGTAAGCCAGAGAGGCATTATTAATAACTGGCTGCAGCTCTGTGGCTGAAGATAGATTGCTACCTGACTTCAAATGGGATTTCAGCATTATAATCCTGAATTATGGATTATGAAAGGTTTGATTTTTTTTTTATCTGCCCAAAATGAAGTGGTGACCAAAGCCTGCTTCCTCCTGCTTTGTTGGCTGACTCAGTTTCTTCTGCACATGTACCGAAAGAGGTGCTTTGTTCCAGGTGAGCCCTGAGGGTCTGAAGCAGCTCTGCAGAGTGTGCAGGATAAGTGAAATTCTTGGGACAGGTGAAGTAAATGGACATGGAACAAGATAAATACCCCTGAAAAGGATGTACCTATTTCTGGGCCAAGCCTGTCCATTGCCTTTCCATGGAGGAATACCAAGTATCATATAAATTCCTGGTAGCTCTTAGCCTGTCTTTGATGGTGAAGATCTGTTTCTTCTTAGGTATCAGGAGCAGAGCAGGCAGATGGAAGTGGAGCAGTGCAGCACTCCTTCATGTGCCAACTTTCCCCTTAGGTAGCTTTCATGTCTGTAGAAAGAGACTTCCCAGAGATGAGCAGCTGTGTCCTGCTTCCCTGTCCCTGTGCAGAGACTTGTGTAGAACAGGAGAGGGAACCTCCTGCAGATACGCTGTACTCTTTTCTGTCTGGGTCTTCCTCTGCATCCACCAGTCATGGAATCAGAGAATAACTTGAGTTGGAAGAGACCCACAAGGATCACAAGTCCAACTCCTGACCCTGCACAGACAGCCCAAGAATCCCACTCTATGCCTGAGAGTGTTGTCCAAACACTCCTGGCAGCCTTTAGGGAGGTGGCTGACACGTGCAGTTGTCCACTCTCCTGGGCAGGCAGAGTGTGCAGCAGGCTGGGTGGGTTTTGATGTGCAGGCTGCTCAGACTCCATTACCTCATGCCAGATGAAAAAAGAAAAAAATAAAAATCCCAGGCAAAATGTCTGTCTGAACATTAATTCAAGAGTGGGACACCAAAGACCAGTTTTTGTCCATTGATTGAAGTGACCTGTGCTTGAGTTGTCAGTCCTAATCCCAGAGCTGACAGTGATGCTGCACTGGGTTGTTTGAAAGCATGGGCTGAGATCCCAGGATAGGCTTAACGGAGCAGCAGGCAGGCCAGGGAATGTTGGACAGCTTGAGCAGCCCCTGTAGCCTGTTTGGGCTGGAGTTGGCCACTTAAACCTCTGGCATAACTGGGAAGTGATTGGAACAGTCCTGAGTGAAGGGTTGAACTTACCCTTGGGTGAGCGAGCACTTGGCTGTGTGGCTGCAGAGCTCCTGAACCAACACCAGCTTCAGTTCCTTGCAGGATGCTATTCTCATCCCAGTGCTGGGCCTTCCCTGCAACAGGGCAGCAGCACTGCCACTTGTCTCACTACTCTGGAAATGCTGGGTGGCTGCTGAGGTAGCTCATGAGCAGAAAATGAACCACTCTGCCTTAATTAAATCTGACAAAAGAAAGTATCCATCAATCAATTAGCCTGTTATTAGTCATACTGCTCTGATTAGATTTCACTTGTTATGCAGCCACTTCAAGGAATATTGAAGTGCTGCTGGCTCTGGTGACATGTCTCCTTTGCTTATGCCCAGGTGATGATGGCAGAACTGCTGCCTGTCCTGGAGCCCAGGCCATTCCTGGAGGGCTCTGCGGGGCTGTTCCGGGCCATCCACACCCAGCTCTGTGAGGGGGGCTGGCGCTTCCCTGTGCTGGTGAGAGATGAGCTGCTGGACTGAGCTGGGGAGCCTCCTGCTAGGCCTGCACAGAGCCAAAGACAGCTCTAAGCAATAAATCTTTTCTATGAACTTCTTTACTCTGCCTGTTTATTCAGCTAAATTCCAGAGGATTGTTTTTGTTATGGTCTTTTTTTATTTTCTTTTTTTTTTAATTTCCTTTTGAATCAGGAGGACTGGAGCCCCTCTGCTCTGGAGCCAGGCTGGGAGAGCTGGGGGTGTTCATCTGGAGAAGGGAAGGCTCCAGAGAGACCTCAGAGCCCTGTCCAGTGCCTAAAGGGGCTCCAAGAGAGGGACTTGGGACAAGGGGATGGAGGGACAGGCCAAGGGGCAATGGCTTCCCACTGCCAGAGGGTAGAGTTAGATGGAATAATGGGAAGGAATTGTTCCCTAGGAGGATGGGGAGGCCCTGGCACAGGGTGCCCAGAGAAGCTGTGGCTGCCCCTGGATCCCTGGGAGTGTCCAAGGCCAGGCTGGATGGGACTTGGAGCAACCTGGTCTGGTGGAAGGTGTCCCTGCCCGTGGCAGGGGCCGGAATGAGATGAATTTAAGGTCCCTTCCCACCCAAACCAGTCTGGGATTCTATTGCTCTATCACTTTCTTGACCTGTCAACTATGAGGTTTTGTGAAGCCCCTTCAGGGCTTCAGAGACTCTGATTTTGGCTTTTCTTCCAAGGGTTGTCTCTACCAAGAGATTCTTGACTGCCTCAGGACACCACGCTCCTGTATGCAGACAGTGTAGCAGGCAATAAAACATGATTTATACTGATCAAATAGCCACAGTACCATGGGTCACGGCCTTCCAGCATCCAGACATCCAGAGAACCTGAGCTGCTGCTTCCCACGTACTCTGTTCACCGGCTGGCATATAACCAGCATTAGAGTGGGCATTTAGTATTCACTGACTAATTGTTTTCGATGCCTTTATGCGCAGCGGATGGATGGATGGATGGATGGATGGATGGATGGATGGATGGATGGATGGATGGATGGATGGATGCCGGGCTCGCGGTGCGCGGCCGGCTGTGCCCGGCAGGTGGCGGGCGGGTCCCGCAGTCCCAGCTGGAGCTGGAGGGACCCCGGGCATGTCCAGCCTGGCCCTGGAAAACGCAGGTCCTGCAGCAGTTCCCACCTTGTCACCGCGGGAAAAGGCCAGCTGCGGTTCCTCCTGCATGCTGGGTTTGTTGTGTGTAATCCCCAAATTCCCTGGCGTTTCAGTGACACCTAAAGCTTTAGAGTGGAGTGGAAAACCTCTGCTTGTGAAAACTTAAAATTCATTCAGCAAGTGTACCACAGCTTAGTACAGTTTGACTCAGACCATATCTCTAAGCTGGACTCTGTTTCCTTGTGTGTGTGTGTTTGTGTAATTCAGCTCTTAGCAGTGCTAAGACTTTCATAATTTTTTCCTTATCTTTCTTCAAGGCCAGGTTGCTGCCTTGCTCTTCTGAATGTCTGGCTCTTTCTGACACTCAAAATTCAATAAAAATCATTCATATGATAGATGAAAATCAGCATCTCTTACTTTCCCTTTATATTTTTGTCACAGAATCCCAGAATGAGTTGGGTTGGAAGGGGCTTCATCTCATCCCACCCCCTGCCATGGGCAGGGACACCTTCCACTATCCCAGGTTGCTCCAAGTCCCATCCAGCCTGGCCTTGGACACGTCCAGGGAGCAGACACTGCCTCCTAAATTAGCGTGGTCATACACATGAACATGTCCATGTTTGAATGGGAGAGCTGACATTTGGTATTGTTAATTAGGGTGCTGTTATGGATAACTTGTGTCTGCAAGCACTGCATGAGTCATGGAGCATCTGCTGCTCAGCGCAGAGCAGGCCAGTGTAAATTGGCAGCAACTTCAGCGCCACAGCAAGGACTGCAGAGGTGGGAAGGGGCTGGGAAAAGGAGACAGCCCACAACAGGGGGTTCACAGGGGTTGTTGCAAACTCAGAAGGCAAGCTGACACTGGAGGAGTTGTGCAGAAGGGGTGCAGAATGTCAGGTAGCTGGTAGCTGCCTCTGGGTGCAGTGGGGTTTTGTTACTTTTCCTACACTACATTTTATAAATTTCCAAAATGTGTAAGACTTTAAATCATTTGAATGACTCACTCTTTCAAACCAGTCTTGTGCTATAGCAGAGATAGAGAGATTCAGTAGCAATTGAACTCCAGGGTTGGGGGGGTCTTTCTTACAGAATGTGCCATTGTTATCGAAAGAAAGTACATCCAGCTGAGATGAGGAGACAAAGACAAAAGGTAGTGTTTGATGCCAGGGGATAGAATTACAGAAATACAGGAAATGAGCAGTATTTTTGGAAAGTGATAGATGATCCCAGTGTTGTGTAGACATAAGCTGAGAAAGCACAGTGAGGGTCAGGGAGGATTAGCAGCTCTTGTTCCTTCTTTGTCCCCTGCAGTAGCATTTAAAAGGTTTTTGGGTTTTCCCTACTGAAGGGTGGGATCCTGAGGAGGAGGTAGGTTTTTTCTGTTCTTTCCAGAATCTGTGACTTTAAATATTTCCAACTGCTACAGTCTGTCTTTTCCCCTGTCTCTCTTCTCTCCTTCCCCTCTGCAACTTCTCCACAGACTGTGCTTGTTTTGCGAATGTGTTTGGCCAGTGGAGGGACAGCAGCAGTACTGCTGTTAGTGCACACTGCAACCAGCAGAGCCTCTTGGGTGGTTTCATGTGCACCAGTTGTCTTTGGTCAGCATTAGAGAATAATAGAATCACAGACTGGTTTGGCTTGGAAGGGATCTTAAAGATCATTTAGTTCCACCCCTGCCATGGGCAGAGACACCTCCCACTACCCCAGGCTGCTCCAAGCCCCATCCAACCTGGCCTTGGACACTTCCAGGGATCATGGGGTAGCCACAGCCTCAGTTGTACTTCTTTCTGAAGCTCTGCTGAACCCTCCAAGGGGTTTATCTTGCATATGTTACCAGATCTGCCACCAAGTGCTGCTGAAGCCCCTCCTTGGGAGGTGCCACATGTAGAGACTCAACAGTGTGGCTTTAGGGGTGCTCCCCATCTAAAACAGAAATAACTTGAGTCTTGATGAGAAGGAAGACACCAGCAGTGGTGTGGAGGAATGTCCTGCCTCTTGCAGTCCTTCCGAGGGGTCTGGCAGCATGTGAGTGGTGACAGAGCATGACAGCCTGAGCCCTGTTGCTGTGGCTGTCCACAGCACACTCCCACCCCTGGGAAAAGGGCAGGAGGAGCTCCCTGGGCCAGGAGCACATATTAGGGTTTGGAGAGGCAAACCCTGACGAGCTGTGTGAGGGATAAGGGGATTTCATCAAGGAGCAGTTTAAGATAGTAAGTGTTGAAGTGGGAGGAAAACTCCCAGCCCCCTCTGAAGATGACAAATTTGCTGTTGATGTTATTCTCTAAATGAGCTTTCTGTGAGCTCCAGAGAGCAGGTTACTTGATTAAAACTGTGTGTGAGTCAAGCCTGAAGCATTAACACCTGACTCAGCAAGTTGTTGTGCCAGTCTAGAGTTCTAGAAAGAACACTGGTGCTGCAAAATGTTGGGACAGAGCTCTTGGATTTTAGGAGAGCTACTTGGGGGGAGCTGTATGTCCTCCACACACATTTTTTGATTTTTATATTTTTTTACCCAAATCAATCTCTCCCTGAGTTACAGAATTCAGTATGAGCTTGTGATTTCCAGCTGAAGCTTTGCTGAGAAATTTTGTCCGCTTCTGCTAAATCTGAAAGGCGTGTTTTTGGGTTCCACGAGTGTGCAGAGCACACTGAGGATGCTGGATGTGGGAACTGCAGCATGCAGAGAGCTCCTCCAGACTGTCCCAGGGTGTCTAATTATCAGTATACTGTAAGCAATGAGTGGGAAATGCTTTAATAGCCTTCTGAATGCCAGGAGAAGGAGCCAACAGGGATTTTTTTTGTGGGCAGGCAGCCAGTTCATGGCTGTGCATTTCCAGTCCTGAGTCCTGTCACCATTGTGGACTCACTAAGAGGCTGCAGCAGATGATGCATCTGACACCAGGGCTTGTCACTTGTTATCTGTAAAACAGAGATTGAGATGATTTCACTTGCTCATGAGCATGGTTTTGTATGCTGCAGCAAGGCCTCTTGTTTTGGTGGATTTTGGTTGATTTTTATAAGCATGTACAGTGAGACTGGTGCAGTTGACATTTGGTTTCACTGGCAGATTCCTAGTCCTCCTTCATATGTTAAAAACAACCTCACAAAAGAAAAACCCTAACCATTGCTCAGCCTGACATGAAAACAATTCATTAAATAGGTATTAAAGTTCCTACCATCCACCAGGCAGATTGAGTACTATTTTTGTAACCACCACCCAGAAGAAAAGATCTATCATCTTGGTTTTACTTTGTGGAGAAAGGAGGGGTTTAGCATTGTAATCATGAAAAATCTATGGTTGGTTAATTAATCTGAGCTCAGTTAGAAAGAAGAGGGCAGGAAGCAGCGTGCCACATGTGCCAGGGAATAAAGAGCTGGGAATGGGAGGGGGAAAAATTAAAAGGGAGTTTTGAACTGTAATTTCAGAAGGCGAAAGTTTACAGCAATGGGTTATTTAGGCACACAAATGAAGACGTTTGATTTATTTTTAGCCAGAACAAGAAAGATAATCAGTGGATCAGTAGTCGGGATAAGAAAAAGTAACTAGAAGCAAGATGTGAGTCTGTGGAAGAGCCTGGCCTTGGAGAAAAGCTTGTCTGGAGTCTCTCCTCCTGGTTTCTGGGAACACAGGCTCCCAGGTGTGCTCATGCTGCTATTAGGTTTGTCCTCAGCCCTTACATGTTGTAGAGGGAAACAATTTATTTGTCTCATCTGAGCTCCAGCTTAAAAGGAAGACTCAAGGGAGGCCTAATGTGCATGTCCAGGTCAGCAGGACCTCAGTTGGGGCTCCTTCCTGCCCCGCAGATGACGTTGGGTCAGACATTCCCTTTCACTGCAGCTGTGTAGCACTTCAGCATCCTTTTCCCTCTCTCAAAACCATTGTGCCACAGCTGTTGGTTCAGCTGGCACAGCCTTGGAGCTTTGCAATTTGCAAGTGTGTTCTCTGAGGATCTCACCCTTTGGGGTTTTGTTTTCCTGCTTCAGGCTCTGAATTTCAGAACATGCAGCAGTTTTCTCTTGAGGTGAAGTCTCTTTCAGGACATGTTAGCAGTAGATCTTGCTTTTGGAATTGTTGGGCAGCTGAGTGCTGTCATGCAAGGTGAGGGCATCTGCAGCTCTCACTGCCTCCAGGATGGGAGTTTTGGGTACCACCCAGGCATAGGAACACGAAGGAGAGAGCACAGGAATCAGAGAATCATTTAGGTTGAAAAGACCTTTAGGAGCTTCAAGTCCAAATGTTCCCCCACTGCCAAGACCACCACTAAACCCTGTCCACATATCTTTTAAATCCCTTCAGGGATGGTGACTCAACAAAAAAATACCTTCAAAAACTTAGTGAAACCATAAATACTGCTTTAATTACAATATTGTGCTGACTGCGTAATGGGACAGAATTCAAATGGATGGATACTGGATGCAGGGATGAATCAGACAGTATTTTTTATATTTAAGCAAGTTTGGGCATATAAATTTAAACATAACCACATGTTTCTGTGAGCATTCCAGGCTCACTTTTAGGGTCATTAGGAAATTCGGTGTGTTTGCCAATATCCTTTCAACTGTTTTCAGTCTTAACTATCTGGTTTTGTCTCAGTTTTAAATGGTGTTTGTTGCGTTGTGCTCTTCTGGAGTCTTCTTGAGGGTGACAGAGCTCTCGGCAGAGATCCTGCTGTCCTTGCAAGAGCAAACTCACCGGATTTAATGGAATTGTTTGACTGAACAAAGCATTAGTGATTTGAATCATGTGTGATTACATCTCCCTTCCTCCCACCAGCGGGAGCACCGTGGTCTCTGTTTGCAGGGAGGAGTTCAGGGTCTTTTTTATGACAACACAAACAGCATTATTTGGGGTTTGGGCTTTTGATTGTTGGTTGGTTTGTTTGTTTGTTTGTTTGAAGAACTAATTACAGTAAAATAGCTTATTTTTATGTATTAGGTGTATTTCTTATCTGTGAGCCTTAAAAGCAGTGTGCGTGGTGTATGAGTCATTCGGCTCCACTGGTGCCTTGCCCAGCTCCCCGGGCAGCGCCAGGAGGACCCACAGCTCCTTCTCCAAGGTCAGAGGATATCAGCAAAGCTGCTGAGGATCTCTTCTCCTAGTTTGCAGTTTTTCCTGTCTCTGGATCATAGCTGGTTCTCAGTATTGCTTGTGCTGAGTGCCTGCTCTGGCCTGAGCTGGGCACTGAGGAGCAGCAGAAGGTGGGAAGGTCTGTACCAGCTCAGCCGTAATGCTGGGAAGGAACGTGGCTGTGGCTGGGTGGGTGATGTAATGATCCTTTTCCATCTGCTCCCATCCATCTTTGAATCCACAGGAAAGCATCCTTCTTGTAAGACATGGGAATCCCTCATTTCAAGCCTCATCCCTGGTTTGGAAGTTCCTCTGGAATGCTGTGGCTGGCGCTGGCATCCCCCCCATGCCGATGGCCCAGAGGGGCCCCCCACGCACTGTAAAGCCATGGGCCCAAAATAGCTCAGAGATGTCACCCAGCAACTTGTCACTGTTGCCAAAGTCTTTGTTGGAGTGGATCAAGGTGACACTTGGCTGCTATTTTCAGCCCCACACTTCCTGATGGCTGTTGGCACTTTATTCCCTCACTTTGATTATTTATTTATTTCCCTTTTGCTGAATCACAGACCTGGAAAATACTTCCTAGGTCACTGAGGATCCAAGAATGTGCCTCCTGATTTATTTTGCTGCCGATTTTCCAGCTTTACATGGCACAAGGCAGCTTAAAAGGGACTATGAGATGCCACCTGTGCTTCCTTAATGACGCTTTCCCACTGCATGAGTTTCTTCCCTGCTCTTTATCTTAAAATTAATGGAGCTGCTCAAAGCTTAACACTGGCTTTGCCAGGGTTTATTCCACAGTCAGCTGTGGTTGTTGGTGTTATATTCACCTGCTCTCATTTCTCTGCAGCTCTTCATTGCAGTCAAAGTTTATTTATGGTGGGGAACAGTTGTGCAATAAATTGTTATTCGGTATTTCCTATGCCAGTCTTAATCTATCATGTGGCTCTTGCATGATCTGTACCAAGTTTTCATCATGGAAAGGGGATCAGGCACTGGCACAGGCTGCCCAGGGCGGTGGTGGAGTCACCATCCCCAGAGGGATTTAAAAAATGTGTGAATATGGCACCTGGGGACATGGTGACCACAGTGGTGCTGGGTTAGTGGTTGGAACCAATGATCTTCCAACCTTAACAATTCCATGATTCTGTATTAGCCAAAGAAAGGCAGAATTATTAATTTCCTCACAGAGCCAAAAGAAAAAACCCTTGTGGGGTTTTGTAAGTTATCACAAACTGCTGGGGTTCGTTGTTTTTTCCAGTTCCTCTGTGCGATAAGTTAATGCCTGTGGTCTGTTGGCATTTAATTTTTAACTGAGTGAGGGTCACTTGTTGAGAGCACAGTTCTCCGTGTGGGAAGGGTTCAGGGCTGCCATTTGCTGGATTTCTACAACCTAGACCCCAGTTCTGAGCTGTGTCCCAAAAATGAGCAGTGAGGTGGGCACGAGTGAGTATTACTTCTTTGACTCATGCAGGGACATATGTGAATTGTGTAACAGAGATTATCTTTCATTATCTTTGCCCAAAGATGTTCCTGCAAGACATGTCGTTTTCTGTTCTTGTTTCCAGCCCCATTACCTTCTAGTTCTGGAGAAAACAAGGCATCATTCCTTCACACACAAAATTCCCCTATGCAGTGGTNTCAAAGCTTAACACTGGCTTTGCCAGGGTTTATTCCACAGTCAGCTGTGGTTGTTGGTGTTATATTCACCTGCTCTCATTTCTCTGCAGCTCTTCATTGCAGTCAAAGTTTATTTATGGTGGGGAACAGTTGTGCAATAAATTGTTATTCGGTATTTCCTATGCCAGTCTTAATCTATCATGTGGCTCTTGCATGAACTGTACCAAGTTTTCATCATGGAAAGGGGATCAGGCACTGGCACAGGCTGCCCAGGGCGGTGGTGGAGTCACCATCCCCAGAGGGATTTAAAAAATGTGTGAATATGGCACCTGGGGACATGGTGACCACAGTGGTGCTGGGTTAGTGGTTGGAACCAATGATCTTCCAACCTTAACAATTCCATGATTCTGTATTAGCCAAAGAAAGGCAGAATTATTAATTTCCTCACAGAGCCAAAAGAAAAAACCCTTGTGGGGTTTTGTAAGTTATCACAAACTGCTGGGGTTCGTTGTTTTTTCCAGTTCCTCTGTGCGATAAGTTAATGCCTGTGGTCTGTTGGCATTTAATTTTTAACTGAGTGAGGGTCACTTGTTGAGAGCACAGTTCTCCGTGTGGGAAGGGTTCAGGGCTGCCATTTGCTGGATTTCTACAACCTAGACCCCAGTTTTGAGCTGTGTCCCAAAAATGAGCAGTGAGGTGGGCACGAGCGAGTATTACTTCTTTGACTCATGCAGGGACATATGTGAATTGTGTAACAGAGATTATCTTTCATTATCTTTGCCCAAAGATGTTCCTGCAAGACATGTCGTTTTCTGTTCTTGTTTCCAGCCCCATTACCTTCTAGTTCTGGAGAAAACAAGGCATCATTCCTTCACACACAAAATTCCCCTATGCAGTGGTCTGGCTCCAGGAGGGAGGGTGATCATCCTGAGCACAGCAGGACCTGGAGCCCTAAGCAGAGCAAGTGGCACAAGCGTGTCTCTGCATCCTGGCCCTGCCTTCTTTGCTGTATCATTTCCACGTGGTCTCGAAATTATTTTGGTTCTAACATCTGCTTTGAGAAGGTGGTGTCAGTGTCTCTGGTCACTCCCATGGACCATGGGACTCCTCCCTCCTGCCACAGCGCTGGGCAGTGCTAGAGAACATGGATCTCTTCCTGCACCTTGCTTCTTCTGGGATTCCCTAGTGGTGCTCACCATCACATTTGATTCTGGGCTTTCTTACTTCAAAATTGGAAAAATTAGTCTGTTTTAGAGGGATCCTGGCTTCCTCATCCCTGCTTTCCTCCTTCTAGGAGTCTGGGTTTCTTGCTCAACCACCACCGTTCCATCACCCACCCAAGCCATTCACCTTCTCTGCTCTTTTCTGTTCCTCTTCAACAGGAATTTCCTGGGTTTTTCCTTCCTTCCTGCAGCTCTTTGCCAGGCTCTGGGCAGCGTTCTGACAGCAGGGAGAGCTCCTGTGCCCCATCCATCACCCCAAGGGTCCCTGTGGGTGTCTGGGTGTGGAGGGGGTGTCATCCCTCTCTGCTCCGGCAAGGTGACTCATCCAGTCCCAGCTGCACTTTCATCTCCTGGGGGAAGAGGGAGGAGGATTCACAAGTCTCTATTTCTGCTGTGAAAATTACACCCTTAGGTTGGTTACAGAAGGAGTGTGGAGGGAAAGAGTGGAGCACCCAGGCAGAGGAGCCTGTCAGCCCCACCAGGGGTGGAAGATTCAGTGTCCAAAAACACAGACTCACACCATGCAGCCCATCCTGAAACCTCTCCCTTAGGACATTTGCGAGTTCATAGAAAGCAACCACAAAATCAGAGAAAGTTGCCTGAATTTGGCCTCTGAATGAAGGAGGGAAAATTCATCCAGCTGCCTTCCACACGAGTGTGAGAAACTTCCTAGTGGTGACCCTGTCCCAGCCCAAGCCCTGTACAGGATTGTCCTGGTCCTGCTTTTTCTTTCAAACCAGGAGAAAAGCCAGCATAGCTCTGTGATGTGCACCGGGCTCTCTGCAGATAATTCCTTTTAAAACATCTGTGGAGTTGTAGAGGTCCTTGGTTGGACATTGCTGCCTCTGCTGCTTTGGAAACATTCTCTCGTGAGCTCTGTCTCAGTGGGAGCAGGGAGCAGTTTGATACGTGCCCGTTTCCTGCAGAGGGGTGTGCACCTGTGCTTTCCTCCTGTGTAACTTCAAGCAGTAGCAGGTGTGAGGGGTGGTCCCAGGAGACAAAGGGCTCCTACAGCAGGATCACATCGGTGTTGCTGAGTCAAATACTCAAAGCCCTCGTGCATCAGAACTGAGACATGAAAATGGGTGTTTTTCTAACCAGCCGGGACTTGTTTTTCTCACCTCCTGCTTTTTCAAGGCCAGTCACTGCTCTTCAGCACCACTTAAAAACAGGTACAGCTGTCAATCTACAAATGCTGCCGGGTTTTGAAGAGGCCTTTTCAACCCTGTGAGTGGAGACTGGAGGTTGTGGGGATGCTGCAGGGGGGTACAACCAGCACGGGGGGCTGGAGCTGTGTTTAGGGGTGGCACCACGTCACCAGTTTCCTGAGAAGAAGTTTGGGAAGTGGCCCATAGCCAGGCTCATTCTTGGAGTATTTTCTTCCAGACCCCACTGTCAGCAGCAGCTGAACTATTTTAGCTGATATTTCCTTCAAGGGTTCAGCTCGGGGTAAATTTAAGCCTGAACATTTTCAAGTTTGACAAAGCTTCGCAAAGCTGAAACTGGAGCTTGTGCTGGGCGGTATCAGCCTTCTGCCCTCGCTCAAAGGGCATTGACTCATGGAGTTCTGCTGCTCTTCTTCCCATCTAATGAGCAATCAGGAGAGTAAATAACAAAACTCGGTTTGCAGAGCAGTGTGTGCTGCATGTCTGCCTTAGCTGGAGTTATTTTCCCACTGCTATTTCTGTGCCGAGCCAGAGCCCCTGTGCCCAGGTCCCTGCTGTCTGCAGCTGCCTGCCTCTGGCCTTACCACGGGAATTTTGGGAATTCAGCTGATACCTGATTAAGTTCCACTTTTGTTATTTCTGAATGTTATTTAAGAAACTGGGAGCAAGAAGAAATACCAGGACTCTTGCAGACCCAGCCCCCTCTGTTGTGGTGCTCACAGGTTGCACACAGCTTTCCAGGCCAAACCTGAAGAGGGGCAAAGTCTGATCCAAACCAGCTTTATTTTTCCCCAGAGTGGCATGACTTCCCTTGGGATGCTGTAGGCAAGAGCAGTGCCCACAACAAAAGGGAGGACAATACATCCCCTGTGCAGACTAATGCCCGAACCTCCCCTTTCCTGAGTCAGTCCCATCAGCTCCTCTGATTCTCCATCTCAGCTTCCACAGAGCCTCCCTCTTACTGCCCAGCTCTGCTTCTCCTTCAGTGTGGATTTTCTCCCTTGTTTTTGGCTTCTTCTCAGTTGATGCAGAAACACAGCTGGGCCCCATCAGCTCGGGGGAAGCTCTGACCTGGGAAAGACTCCAGGTCTTCAGGTTTGCTGCAATAGCTCATTCCTTTCCTCTCTCCTTCAGGAAAACCAATTTAAAAAACAGTGCAGGAGAAGCCAGAGGAGATGGGAACTCTTTGTGCCATCTGCAGTCTTGGTGCCTCTCTGATCTACTCATGGTGAAGGTGGCAGGAAAAGCTTTTGCCCTCACAAATAAGTCTCTGCTGATGTTCAGAGCTGGGCAGGAGGATTTTGCACTTAACCTTCTCCAGGCTATTTGTGTCTCCCTCCTCCCTGCCCAAGAGCCCTGAGTAGCATCACTGGGCTCTGCCACATGCTGCACATGTGTGATTCTGTGCTAGAGCAGTGCAGAGCCAACACCACCTACCTGTGCTCAACATTGCTGTTTAAGAATGGGTAATCTTGAAAGTCAGGATTTGGGCACTGCAGGGAAAGGAAGCAGTGCCTGGGGGCCCTGGTGGGTATGGTGCCAGTTCCCACAGCCCAGCCCTCCTTCCTGGGAGAGCTTCCTGTGGCTCTGCTGATCCCCTCCTGCTCCCAGCTGCCTTTCAGCGTCCTACCCCCCTGGATCTTACCCTGCTGCTGCCCTGCCTGGACAGTAATCATCTCAAATCCCAAATTCTTCTGTACCTCAGCTCCAGCCCCTTTCCTTCCAGGTCCCCTGACTGGTCACCCTCTGTTCCCCCCAGTGTCACCCGCAGCAGTGTCCCACCAGCATCACCAGTCCGTGGGTTCCCAGTGAGGCCACCCCAAGCTCTGTGCCAGGGGACAAAGCTGGAGAGGGTGGCACCGGGAGAAAAAGCAACTTGGAAGGAGGTGATGGTGTTGGCACTGCCCACGGAGGAGGCAAAGGGGCTCAGGGGAGCGGCTGGAAGTCCTGCTGCCCGTTCCCTTGGGATTTCCCTGCTCGTGGGGCTGCAGCAATGTGGCCCTGGGGGCATGGGCAGTCGGGACAGCGTCCCTGCCCCAGCGCTGCCTGGCAAGGGTTCGGGCTGGCGAAATCAGATGCAAGTTGAAAAAACACATCCCAAGAGCGATCCCAGCTGGGCTGCAGGCAGCTGCCTGCTCACAGCCCGAAACAGTTAACAGGCGGCGAGGCTGAGCCGGTCCTCCCACCGCCATGAGATCACCGCTGCCACCGCCAATCCTCGCTCCAATCCCCCTCCAGCCCTCGCTCAGTCTGGTAGCAAAGGAGCCAGGAGCCAAAGCCGCGAGTGAGAGCAGCGGCAGACAAGATCCCGGCCCGTCTGCACCTTGAGCCGCCGGACAAAGTGACCATGTAGGATCCGGAATCTTCCTTCCATCACCGGCACAGCGACTCTCGTCCATCCCACGCGCGCCTTGTGCTGCTCCTTCCTCGGTTTTCTTGCCAACATGATGGGCTGCAAGTCCAACTCACTCACTTGCCTGCAGGGAGGAAAACCAGGGCTGCCGCTGGCCACGGCCACCGATTCCACGGCTACACTCAACAAACTGGCCCTGGCCACGGGCGGGACCGAGAAATCCTGGTACCGCTGCATCTTCCCCTTCGGCATCGTCTCCGTGGTCATCGGCGTCGCAGCGACGTGCATCACCTTCACCATCAATGGCCCCCAAATGGACATCGCTAAGGTGGTCTCGGTGGCCACCTTGATCTTCGGGGTGGGCCTGCTGGTGGCTGCCTATGTGTGCTGGCGGGCCAAGCGGGAGCGGCAGCGCAAGCGGCAGCGCCAGGAGCCCGTGGCCCTAGAGCAGGGAGCCCTATGACCTGGGCTGGGGGCACAGGCTCAGCTCCGCCGGGAGCCCCCTGCTCATACACCCCCCTCCGTGAGCAGAGGGGTGACAGCACCGGCTTTTTCGCATCCGAGGAGGTCCGGACCCTGCCCGAGGTCAGCTTGCCGTCATTGTCCACCCCGCCCGCGCCAGCGTCCGGCCATCCCCGCTCCTGGCATGGGGTAGGGGCAGCCCAGCCACGCGAGAGGCTCCCTCCTGCCTGCCTGCCTGGGACCAGCATGGAAAGAGCCCGGAGAGTGGCCAAGGAGCAAGTCACCAGACAGGGACCCGCTGCCTATCCCTGCCGTGCGCCGCCGGGGAGCCGCAGCGAGCCCACGGCGCTGCTCTGTGCCCGGGAAACCGAGGCAGCGTGGCAACCCCTGCTGGGTGTTGGAAGGGTCCAGCGTCACTTCTGTCCTCTTGCGGTTTTTTCCTGTGGCGAGGAGTCGTGTGGCGCAGGACAGAAGGAGTTTAGCAGGAAATTGGCTGGGTGCGGGGAGCAGCCGGAGAGCTGCGTGGCAGGATGGATGTGGGGGTGCGGGACGCAGCAAACAGCGATGCGTGAGCGGGGCCGGCCTGGCAGGGAGCCCCCGGGGACAGCAACGGCGACAAGGGCAGGTTGGAAGTTGAGCCGGCCGGGGGGACAGCGGATCTTGATAGCGGCAGGAGGAAAGCGGGGAATGGAGGGGCTCAGCCTGGAGCGGGCGGCGGCTCTTGGGGGTTTGCTGTTCGTGGAGGAGGAACTCGGACTCTTTCCGTGCCCTTGCGGGTGACCCAGCCCGGTGGTGTCCCGGGGTCCGTGTGCCTGGGATGCCCAGGGGTGGGGTGCTCGTGCTGTGAGCTCGCAGCAGCATCCCCCGGCTATGGGAGTCTGACAGCAATGCTGCTGTGGAGGAGCTGGAGGTTCATCCAAAAGGAGCAAATACACTTTTACCACTTTGGGGTTTTTTTGAAAATAAGTCCGTGCTCCCATTCTTTGAATTTAGCTTTGAACTCATCACCCTAAAAATGAGACCTGGGCATGGGGATCCCTCTCTGGCAACTGCCGTGCCCGGCCGCGGAGGCTGCGGCAGAGCCGGGCTGCTGACCTGTCCCGGCTGGCCCCGCACCCAGAGGGGCTCCCCAAAAGCAGCCCCCCAAAAGCAGCCTCCCACACTCCTACACGCCTGCGGCCATGCCAAGAGCTGCAGAGAGCAGCCACGCTCCAGCCGCGTGGCAGCTGGAGCCTGTCCATGCCCAGCACAGCCTGTGAATGGAGCCGAGAGCCACGAGCAAAGCTGAGCTTGTGCCAGTGCCCGGGGCACTCCTGCGTGTGCCGTGTCACACGCAGCCCTCCCTACCCGCAGCGCTGATCCCCACAGTTTTGTCTCCATAATTATATCTTGTTCCACAGCCCTGGGAGCTGCTGCTTGTCACAGCATGTGTGGCCCGAGCCACCACTCTCAGGATAGTGGGATACTGGGGTACCAGCGCTTGGAGGCCCAGTCCTACAAATCCAGGCTCAAATACTCACAGAGTTTGAAAGGCTTGGAGACACTTTCAGCCTCCAATCTGACCAAAGCTTTACTTGTTTTTGGGACAGCATCATAGAGCCCAGCTCTGTGGCAGATGATGAGTTTAGCAGACATTGAGCCCAGGCTGTTCTTTGTAAGCCTGGTTATTGTTTTGAGGTGTTTAAATAATTGTAGTTTGTGGTTTCAGCCTCTCAGGGTCAGCAAACCAGGGGTTTCCAGCCACGGGGGCTCAGTGGTGGGAGTATGGTGTGGGGGATGCTCAGTGATATGTTCATGTATTGAGGGTTTGAGGTGCCAGCTCAGTTTTATTGTTTTTTAAAATTTCATTCTCCTTGCTATAATACTTCAGCAAACACATTTGTGGCTGCCTGCAAACCCCTCTGCTCTCACCTTGCCCATCACCAGCACCAGGACCAGGAGTGCTGCTCCTAATCCTGCCCAAACTGATCTCACTTTTCAAGTGCTCAACCCTTCTTTGCCCCCATTCTGAAGCAAACCCATCTAAACAGGACGATGGGATGCTTGTCCAGATGCACCAGAGAAAAGCCTTGGAGCCAGCCCAAAATGTCTGGCGTCAGGCCCTGTTACATCTCACCCTTCTTTGATCTTGAAATCCAGTTCTCCAGAGCCAAATCACCTCTCTCCTGCTCCCAGTGACTCTCTCAAGGTGGCTCTCAGCAGGACATGGAGAAGTGGAGACCATCCCAGAGACAGCCTGGATAATCTGGAATGCCAACCCTGCCCAGTCCTGCCCAGGCCAACATTTTGGTTTGTTTCTGTGAAAAGCTTTAAGGTATTTGAGTTCTGCCATGAGAGGCACAGCCACAGCATCCCTGCTGCTGCCTCTGAGGGTTTATCTACATGGAGGTACTCTGGCAGTTCCCCCACGGGACTGCAGCTGCTGCAAGTGCTGGGTGAGAGCAAGTTCTGGGGAAATTCAGCCCCTTAAACAGCACTGAGTGAGGGTTTTGGCCGCAAGGAGAGAGGGCTGGGAAAGCTACACCCAGGTCAGCAAAGAATTTGGAAGGAAGATGAAAGGAGCCACGTGGTCAGTCTGCCTTCACAGAGCACCTGGGGATCCAGAATTTGCCACAAGCTGGAACCACACCATGTTGCTCTTCCTTGGGCAGTGCAGAATGGAGCCAGTGGCCCTGTGTTTGCTGGCAAACACTGTCACCATCTCACTCTCCTCCTCCTCAAGTGGCATCTGGTGCCACTGGTGGCATCACAGATGTGTGGGAGCTGCCTGGCCATAGCTGCTCCCTTCCTTGTGCAAGCTGGAGAGGCTCCAGAGGACATCTCAGCCAGGCACCCCACTCCAGCATCCCACCTGCACATCCCACCTGGGCATCGCCCCAAGCCTGCACACTGTGGCTCTGTTCCTGGGGTGCAGTGCCCAGCAGGCACCCTCTGCTCCAGGTGCCTCAGCCCTGGATCATGGCAGAGCCAAAGGCCAGCTCTCCCGCCCCAGCCCTGTTCTGGGGGAAAGTGGCTCACTCAGGTGCTGTGCTGTTCAAACCCAGCGCTGAGGTGTTGGCACAGGAGCTGTGGGTGCACAGCCAGATCCGTCTGTCTCTGAGAGCAGGAAGTGCCCTGGGTGGGCAGTGCTGTGGCTGCCTTACCACAATCTGGGGCTAAGAGGCACTCTTCACCCTTCCCAGAGGAACCAAAGCAAAAATTAATATACCTGTCAAGCTCACTCAAACACCAGTTTTCATCTGCTCTGCCTGGAGCTGCAGCCAGGCCCAGCTGTGCTGCCCCACTGCCTGGAGACCTGCACCCTCCAGAGACCTCCATGCCCCTGGCAGGAATCCTTGAGGGAGGAAAGATGGCTTAAAGGCTGTGCAAGGCACCTGCGTCCCAAAGTCATGCCTCGATGTAAACTGCCCCCAGCATTGCACCAACAGCCCCCATCAGGGGCTGCTCTTCCAGTGTAGGGAGAACATTCCCCAGCTTAGGGACACCTGCCTTCAGCGACAGCCTCCCCAAGGCTTTCTGCACACAACAACCCATCCCAGCAATGTATTCAGCTGCTGTGACAGCCCTGGGCCCTGTTTCTGACAGATCCACCCGAATCCACTTTCAGTGCTAAACAGGATTCCAGGGAAAATGCAGGTTTTGTGGCATCAAAGGGAAGGGTTAAGAATTGTTGCTGCCAGATTGGGAACAGTTGCAAAAGAGAAACATAAAAATAAAAATATGCATCCCTAAAATAAACCTGACATTAATTTCTTATCTTGGCTGACACGTGGGGCTGCTCCCACCGCCTGGGTTTGGCTGCAGAGGGTGGAGTTCCCACCGGAGCCCCGGTCTCCTCAGGACACCGCATCCCCAGTCCTCCCCAGGACCACAGGGACCCCTATCCCCACTCCTTTCGTGGAGACTGAAGCCTTGAGCCCTTCACAGGAGCAGTGACAGAGGGACAGCTGGAGAGGGGCTGTTTTTCCTGGCAGCTTCAGGATACCAGCAGGGCTGATGGAGGAACGGAGCCACCACGTCACACGGAGGTGAGGTGGCCAGTGGCAGAGTGGGTGCCTGTAGGTCTCCCTGTGACAGGGGACATTCCCTGCTCTGCCCACTCTGCTCTCCCACTGCCATGGCTGGTATGGCAGGGCAGGACCTGTCCCAGGGGACAGGATTTTCGGCTGGGGCATGCACCTGAGGTCACACACGTTCCATCAGCTGGGGCTGTGCCGTGTTCCCTCTCCAGGCGAGTACAGGTGCCAGGGACCAGCTGAGGGCCCAGCCCTGCACAACTGTGTGTCTGTGCTGCACCTGGCCCCCTAAAAACCAAACATTTCACCTTCCTACACAAGCCCATACAGGCTTAAAACCACATTTAGTTTTGCTGCTTCTCCAGGTGTCAGCTGGGTCTGGAAACTCCCAGGAAAGAAGAGGAAAGCTCTCCCAGCCACAAGTGGAGTCCAGGTCCAGGACAGCTCACAGCACCAGTGCAGGTCTCCTTATCCAGCCAGGAGCAGGGAAGCTGGCACAGCCTGGGACATCCATCCCTACCAAAAATCACCATTCCCTGCACTTCAAAAACAAGTCCATGTGCCCAGGGAGGTGTGAGAGCGGCCAAGCCCAGCTACTTGGCTCCACTTCAAGGCTGCCAGCAACAGAATGAGTAACTCCCAGACAGCTGGGCTGAATTCCTGGCTAATCAACTAATTTATTTACTCCTCTGATAGTTATTTGTTGTGCAGGGACACAAATGGAAATTTTAACAGCTTTTTTCCCTCTGTGTGTGGAAAACTCTGTCTTCCCAGGGCAGGGACAAGGGACCTTTGGGAATATGGAAATGACCAACAGACTGTCTAACCCAGCACTCCCTCCCAGGGGGTTGCTCTAATCTTGGTTTAGGAAGCTCCAAAGGGACAATTACGGAATATTTTTCCAAATAAATGCAGTTTCTGATGGTCTGTGTGCATGCAGGGCTTACTGTCACAGAAATATCCTTGCAGCCGCCCTGTGTCCCTGCTGCAGGGCTGTCCCAGCCAGCTCCAGCTCCTCCCGGGAACTCTGAACAACTCTCAAAGCTGTCTCTCAAATGTGGCCCTATCTTAAATTTGGAGTCCCCTCCAGCAGACAGAGCTGCAGCATTTGGTGGTGCTCTAGCAGCAGGTCAGGTCCCTGTCACTGCTGCAGGAGCAGAGGGGACACCTGGGGATGAGTGGGGACTGTGGGGGGAGCGAGGGGTGAGGCCACTGCTCATGTCCAAGATGAGATCACCAGGTCATACCTTCATCAGAGCTTCAGCTCCTCTCACCACTGCTTGCTTGAGCCCTTCATTGGGTTTATATCATCTTCCCTTGGGGTTTTACATGAATTGAAGGCAATAAGGTTCAGAAGGATTTTGCAAATCATGTAGCATAAAATGCATCACAGAGAGATGGGGGCTCAGTGCAGCAGAGATGCTGCTGGTGTTCAAAGGCCAAAGCTTGACAGGACACAGGGAATGGCTTCCCACTGCCAGAGGGCAGAGATGGATGGGATATTGGGAAGGAATTATTCCCTGGGAGGGGGGGGAGGCCCTGGCACGGGGGGCCCAGAGAAGCTGTGGCTGCCCCTGGATCCCTGCAAGTGTCCAAGGCCAGGCTGGATGGGGCTTGGAGCAACCTGGGACAGTGGAGGGTGTCCCTGCCCATGGCAGGGGTGGAACGAAATGAGCTTAAGGTCCCTTCCAAGCCAAATCATTCCAAGAGTCTACATGCCTGCATCTCTGCTCCCCTGGTCTGGGTCCCAAATGTTGTGACCTAAAACTATCCCCAGGCTCTCATATGCTCCCACTGAAGTTTCTCAAGCAGTGCTGATCCCTCCCCAGAGCTCTGCTGGGGGCTGGCAGCTCTTTCCCTGTGTTGCCACATGCAGGCTGAGTTCAGAGACCACTCCAGAGCCCTGGAAAAAGCCAGCTGTGCTCCCAGCTCAGGCTATCTCCTGCATCAGCCCAGAATTTATTAACCTTGACGTCACCATGATGTCAGAGCACATCTTAAATTAACAACTTATCCTTCTTGCAAAGCATCACAGCACCATGTGACATCTTCTTCAGTGCCCAGGAGCAAAGGTCTGGTGACACTGGATGGTAGGTACCCCAAATGGGGAGTAGAAGCAATGTGGGTTTACCACAAGGCTGAAGAGAAAGCCTTTATATATGTTTTTGCTGGCTGCAAGGTTTTTGGAGCAGTGTCTGGAGCCTCATCCATTGGCAGTCATCCTTGGTGCAAGCAGCTGCCTGAAGGTCATGGAATCCCAGAATGGTTTGGGTGGGAAGGGACCTTAAAACTCATTTCATTCCAACCCCTGCCATGGGACAGCTTCCACTCGAGATGCTCATGCTGTGAAGAAAACTGGGAGATATTTTCTTCCCCAGCCAGAATGGAACTGAGGCACAGAAACCTTGTGATTTGGTCCCATTTCCCACACGGAATTTTCCAAAGCTGAGGCTTGAGCTCAGCTCTCTGTGAGCAGAGCAGCTGGTGCCTGTGGAGGCTCAGGGCAGCCAGGCTCAGCCGGACACCACATGCCCTGTCCAGGCAGGGGGTGGATGCCACTGTCTCTGGACCTGTGCTGAGCTGGCAGCCAGCCCGTGCCCAAGCCGGGGCTGGCATCAGGCAGGGAGGAGCACAGAGGACTTGCCGTGCTCGGCACCTGCCAGGGACCCAGTGGCACTGTGCCACAGCACAGAGCCCACAGGGACAAACCTCTCTGTCCTTCAGCTCTGGCGCTGCTCCGGCCGCCTCCCGCCTGCGGCCCCACCGACGTGAGGAGCAGATGGAATGGAGTGGCCAGTGCCACACGCCACGGCGGGGACAGGTGGCTCCTTCCACCAGGCTGCAATCCTGCTGCCAGGGGAGGACGGGAATATGGCTGTGAAACCCTCCTCGCTTCCGCCTGAGAAGGAGCAGTGGGATTCAGGGCCCGCAGCCAAGGCACAGGCTCCGTGTCCTGGATTTGGCTGGGATAGAGTTAATTTTCATCCCATGGCTGGCCCAGGGCTGTGTTTTGGATTCAGGATGACAACAATGTTGATACCACACTGGTGGTTTTGTTGCTGCTGGGAAATGCTCTCCCTAAGTCAAGGACTTTTCCATTTCCCATGCTCTGCCAGCCAGGAGGTGACAAGGACTGGGAAGGATCATGGCCAGGACAGCTGATCCGAACTGGCCAGAGGGACATTCTAGACCATGGAACGTCATGCCCAGTATGGAAACTGGGGGGATTGGCCAGGAGCCAATTGCTGCAGACGGGCTGGGCATTGGTCACGGGTGGGGAGCAACTGCATCACTTGTCTATCTTGGGCTTTGTCCATCTCTCTCTCTCTTCCTCCTTTTCATTGCAGTATCCTCACTATTAGTACTTTTGTTATGTTTTATTTTGTTTTAATTATTAAACTGCTCTTAACCCACAAAGTTTATCTTTTCTTTCTGGTTCTTCTCTCCCACAGAGGGAGGGGGAAGTGTGTGAACCCGCTCTGTGTTGTTTCATTGCTGGCTGGGGTTAAATCATGACTCTCCTCCATGGGCCTCTCTGCCCATTATGAAACACCCTGTTTGCATTCAGGAATGAGATCCATGGGCTCCATCATCTTTAATAATCTCTCCCATGACCTTTCTGCCCATGTCCCCAATTTTTTTTCCATTTTGGGTCTGTGTGTCAGTCACCCACTTTGTCCTGACAGCCTCTGAGACGAGGGAGAAGCTGCCCATGGCTGTTCATTCCAGCAAGCAGCAATTCCATTTAAAGCCCATCTAACAAATACAGGCTGTGCTGTGCCAAGGGAAATAGCAAAGCACAGCACTTCCGACACCCAGGATGCAGCTAAACCATCCATGGAATGCCAACTGCCAATCTTAAAACAAAATTCTGCTGTTTTTTTAATCAAAATGAAAATATTTTGGTGCCCAGTGGGCAGTGCTGAGGAGAGAGCCTTCCCCAGCTCACTCCTACTCAGCAGGAAGAAGGAGATGTTTCAATACGGAACTGAGATGTAACAGGACAAGAAACCTGCATGTTCCTCACTGCCCTCCTTGGGATCAGGGAACAAGGGGCAGGACCAGAGGAAACAGCCTCAAGTAGCACCAGGAAAAGTTTAGACTGGATATTGGTATATCTTCCTCAAATGGATGGTCAGGCACTGGTACAGCTGCCCCATGCCTGGAAAGATTTAAAAGACACATGAATGTGGCAGCTGGGGACATGTTTTAGTGGTGGTCTTGGCAGCACTGGGATGACGGTTGGATTTGATGATCTTAGAGGGCTTTCCTAACATTAATGATTCCATGACCCTCTGCACCACACTTGGTCCATGTTTCCCATCTGGCAAGATGCAAACACCATTTTTCCTAAATCTGTGCACAGGGAACTTGTGGAGATGGTAGAAAATGACAGAAGGCATCATTCCCACTCACTGAACACCAGGTACAACCCAGCAGGATGTCACAAAGTGTATGAAAAAGGCTGTAAATCCCATGGCATCAGCAAGGTAAAATGCCAGGGACAGTTCCAGCATCAGGACTTCCTGCCAGACTAAAACCAGGTCCCATTAGAGGCGCAGGCAGTCGCAAGGCCTCCTCATCCCACCGCGCCCACAGAGGCTGTTCCTGCACTCACAGCTCTGAACAGCAAGTGAAATCTCACTCTCATATTTTAAAGGAAAAGTACATTCAGCCTGGAGAAGCCTGGAGAGGAGGAGACTGAGGGCAGAGCTCACCGGGGGTTGCAGCTCCTCCCAAGGGGCAGCTCCGATCTCTGCTCTGTGACCAGGGACAGGACCCAGGGAACGGCTGGAGCTGTGCCAGGGCAGGGTCAGGCTGGAGATCAGGGAAAGGTTCTTCCCCCAGAGGGTGCTGGGCACTGCCCAGGCTCCCCAGGGAATGGGCACGGCCCCGAGGCTGCCAGAGCTCCAGGAGCGTTTGGACACCGCTGCCAGGGATGCCCAGGATGGGACTGTTGGGGCGTCTGTGCAGGGCCCGGGGTTGGGTTGGATGATCCCTGGGGATGCCTTCCAACTCAGGTTGTTCTGTGATTCTGTGACACATGAAGTCAAAAATGTTATCATTCTCCACTAAGCCATCACACAGGATCAAGCACACTCTGAAATACGTTAAAAATCCAAGCAAACCCCCAGCTATTTAAAGGCAGCTAACTTGGAAACAATTAAAATGGAGGGTAAGATGGGCAATGAGGGTATTTTGGGAAACTCTGGAGCACCTGTTAGCCAGGAATAGGCTTGCATCCCTCTGGAAAAGGTGTCACGCAGCAGGACTGTAAAGGAAGCAGCGAGATCCTCCAGGAGAGCAGGAGGAAAAAGAACAGTGAAAGCTGTTCTAGCAGGAGGCAGCACACCAGAGGGTACAAAATACAGGCTGTTTTCAGGCTCTGGAGAGGTGATAATAACCAGGGAGTCAGGAAAAGTAATAATAGCTGGAATAAAGAGAGACGATAATGAAGTTCTGTTGAAACTGAAGTGCTGTTTGCTCCCAGTGTCAGGGCTGGGGAGCTCTTACTGCAGATCTCACTGGGTGAACTCTCTCTGACTGACTGAGATCAAGGCAGCCACATTTCTTTAAAAATATTTCTTTAAAAGCACTTCTTGGATTATAAGTAGGAATTTTCTAAGTCTCCATTTTACAACATTCCACTTAGATACTCAAAAACACTATGCCTGTGAGTTTGTCCATCTCTGCTGAGATGCCACGGAGGCTTTTGGAGGCATCTCCCCGTGGGTGCTGGTCCAGCCACACACAGGCAATGTTCCACACCCTGCACCAGCCCTGACCGTCCCTGTGTCCAAAACCCAGCTCCCTGCCAGCAAAACCACTGCAGCTTTTTGCACCAGAGAGGGGAACAGAGCTGGGGAAGGGGCTGGAGCACCAGGAGCGGGTGTAAGAGTCGGCCCGAAGACCCTTCATCTGTCTCCCGATCATCTACGGAGAGTGACTGTGCAGAGCCCGGGCCTGGCTGAGGTGGGAGGCATGCCGAGCACAATGCCAACTGATACCTGTTTGCCGAGCCGTCGGGTCGTGTCGATCCTGCTGTGAAAGTGGCAGGAGCAGCACGGGACATGCTGTGTGTGTACCTGTTCTGTGCACNATGACAGTGGGAAAGGGGCTCAGCCTGGAGAAAAGGAGGCTCAGGGGGGACCTTGTGGCTCTGCACAACTCCCTGACAGGAGGGGGCAGCCGGGGGCGGTCGGGCTCTGCTCTCAGGGAACAGGGACAGGACAAGGGGAAATGGCCTCAAGTTGTGCCAGGGGAGGGTCAGGCTGGATATTGGGAAAATCTTTTCACTGAAAGGGTGGTCAGGCACTGGCACAGCTGCCCAGGGCAGTGGTGGGGTCACCATCCCTGGAAGTGTTCAAAAGGCACCTGTGGACTTGGGAACATGGGTTAGTGGTGGTTTTCGCAGTGCTGGGGGAGTGGTTGGACTCAATGATCCTGGAGGTCCTTTCCAAATTTAATGATTCCATGAATCTGTGACATTTCTAGGACTTTATCATTTCCATGTTCTGTTCACAGCAAAATCATCGGTTTATTCTGAGTCCTTTGTCCTGAGGATGTTTCCCTGAAGAGCTGCCTGGCAGAAATCCCGCAGGGCTGGCTCAGAGATTTGATCTCCCACAGGGCACTCACCAATTGAGTTGTTTTCCCTGGGTTTTCATTACACTGAGCCGTTATGATGACTCTTCCCCGGGCACCCATCAGGCACTTTGGAGGAAGAAAAGCACAGCACAGCACCCAGCAAAACTCATCTCACCAGCGCCATGGTTCCAGCTCAGGCCCTGGGGGGCAGTTTTTGCTGCCTGGTTTTATTTGCAGTATCTGCCTCTGCTGGGATTAAAAACTGCCCAATAAAGGCTGGATTTTCAGAACTCTCAGGTGGGAGCCGATGGCCCATGGCAGTGCTCCTGCCTGGTGAAGCATTCCCATGGGATTTATTTTAAGCCTGTGTTCAAGACCATATGCTGGAATGATTTTCCAGAGCTCAGAAGGATCTGAACTGGTGAGTTTTACACATTCTTAAGTGAATCCCTGAGTCGAGTCTGAAGTGGGTTAGTTCACAGCCTGCTACAGCAGACCCAGATCCTGCTGGGATAAAGGGGACAAGAAACCATGCAAAATCTGTTCTTCCCCACAGCAAGTGTTTGCTTTGAGCTTTAAAAAATGTTCAACATTACCAAACCCTTACATCAAGATTTTCAGTTTGACTAAAAATTTTGGGCTATATTAGGTGAACAAATACAATTAGAAATTCCACAGCAATAGCACATCCCATCCCTGCTGCCCATGTGTCCAACCCCTCCTAGAGAGCTGGGCTGTCTGGTGGCACTGGTCATGGCACATGTAGTCCCACAGGGATGTAGCGACCACAGAGGAGAGCAGAGGAATCGGGCACCAAGGGGGTAAAACTAAGAGGACCTGACTGGCATTTCTAAATCCTGAATGAACATTACTGCACTTTTATGTCTTTTGGGTTTTGACAGTTTATAGAATCATAGAAAAATTGAATGGTTTGGGTTAGAAGGGATCTTAGAGCCCATCTTATTCCACCCCCTGCCATGAGCAGGGACACCTTCCACTATCCCAGGGTGCTCTAAGCCCTGTCCAACCTCATGACAGGGGGGTTGTTCCTGGATGATCTTTTAGGTCCTTTTGACCCAAACCATTCTATGATTCTCTGATTCTGATCTGTGATGGGTGGCATTCTTCTAGGAAGGATCTGTTTGAATCCACCCATGGCTTTCTTGTGATTTAAGATATATTAAAGCTGTTAAATATAAGCATTTAATTTTTGGATGAGACCATATCAGGGTAGGACAGGATCACGAGGAGGAGTCAAGAGCTTCACCATTGTGATTAAATCCTGCAGTACCTCAGTGCAGGGTTGCCCCGAGCCAGGCTGGTTTATACTGTCCCCAGAGTCTGCTGGGGTGAGGGGAAACCTGAATGTGTTGGCAGGAGTGGTTGGCCCTCTGCCTGGCTGGCAGGTGCTGAGCACAGCCCTGTGGGGTTCTGCTGCCTGGGACATGTGCAGTGCTCGTGGAAAATATCAGGGATGGGATCCAAGGGTCCCACTTCAGCAGCTCCCTAAAGCACCATGTGTGTCTCTACTTTCTGCCATGGGCTCTGTGCCACACCCCAGGTGTCCTCATGTGCCAACTTTGTTCTACCTTAGGGTGCAGAGCCTAAGAGAGCTCAAGGTGCAGTGTTTAGGCAGCCCAGTCTGTGTTTGCATGTGTGTTTATCCTGTTCCTGGCTCTATCAGCAAGCACTTCGGAGCCAGCATGGAGGAGTTCTCGAGTTAAACCAACCCCAAGATGCAGGAACCAAGCACAGGAGCTAAACTCCAGCCTCTGAGAGTGTCTGCCAGGGGATTCTGATGCTTTAAGAGGCATTTGAAGGTTTAATCCACTGAGGAAGGCTCAGATCTGGAGGCACACTCAGGTTTACTCCCCCACCTATTGCTCTTCTGTGCCTCCTCCTCAGTCCAAGGCATTTTGCACTCAGAAAGAAATCAGAAAGTTGTACAATTTGCTGTTGGCAGTAGAAGTCCTGCAGCACCCCTGCAGCTCCCCATGTCCAGGTCAGACTTATTTTGGGGGGGTTCTGCTGAATCTGCCCTCCTGCAGTGACCCGTGGCAGGGAATGGAGTGAGCATGGCCAGGTGTCAGCAGACTGTTTTCATCACTTTTCCATTTCATGCCTTCCAGCCTCACTGATGTTCCTTCTGCTCTCTCATTAGCAAAACAATTCTCTTCACAACACTCTGCTGCCTGTAGCTTTGTTGACTCCTTTTTCTGCAGACCTTCACAGCAGCAGGAACAGCCTTCAGTGGCAGAATATACAGAAGGTGAATGTTTTGTCCTAAAGGCTCTGTAGAACTGACCAGTGAAGAGCTCCAAGTGCTGGGGCGTTGCACAGAGTTAAATCCAATCTGTTCAGGCCAAATATCATAGTGCCATTACAGGGAATGGGAATTTTCATGTTTACTGCAAGAAGAACAGGAAGAAGTTAGTAACCTCATGCACAGACTGGATTTAAGAGGGCACCCAGCTGAAGGCTAAACCCCTGTGCAGACAGTAACCTGGGTCTGAAGTGGCATCCACGGCATGAGACACGACCTGAGTTGGAAGTGACTCACAGGGACCACCCAGTCCAGCTCCCAGCCCTGCACAGACACCACAACAATCCCACCCTGAGCATCCCTGGCAGCGCTGTCCAAATGCTCCTGGAGCTCTGGCAGCCTCGAGGCCGTGCCCATTCCCTGGGGAGCCTGGGCAGTGCCCAGCACCCTCTGGGGGAAGAACCTGTTCCTGGTATCCATCCTAAACACCTGTCCCAACTCAGGTCCTATTGCTGATCACCGGAATCAGTTGGATTTGTTGGCACTGGGTATGTTGGGGCATTTGTCTGAGGTTTCTGGACATCCAGAGGATGTTGGAAGAGTAATTCCAGTGGGGCTGGTAGATGTCTGGAAACCTCATGGAAGACACCTGGAAAACACCTTGCTTGGGCTGAGGGACAGAACCTTGCCATGTGCTGATGTGGCAGAGAGTTGTCAGCTCATCCTCTAAGGATGCATTAACCTCAATATTAAGGGACAGTCTTAACTACAGAGGAAGCAGTGCTGAAAAGGTTAAGAAGGCACTGAACTCTATGACCAGCCTTCCAGCACAAATTATAGGTTAATTAAATAAAAATGGAGTAATAAATTGTGAAAAGTGGAAATGAGGGACAGAGGAGCATGAAGCAATGAACAGCCTCTAGCCTGTAAACAGGAGACAAAAATAGGGCAAAGAGATGGCATCAATCTGAAGGCTATTTCCAAAACATCACATCCCAAAAGGCCTCACACTGACATTTTGGGGAGAGCTGGCAATTTGTAGAGAGATCTCCTCCAAGGGCACTCCCCAGGGTGCAAGGGCTGCCTGCTGCGTGGGCAGCAGGCAGTGAGCTGGGTTCCTGGAGGCACCATGTCCCTTGGCCTGGGGACTTCAGAGCTTTTGTCATTGCACATGGTGGTGGGAACTCTTATTTTTGTGTCCAGGCTGCTTCTGGACAGAGCCACCCATTCAAGGCCTCCTGGTGAGGCTATGATGGAAATACTTTCTGGACTTTTTGTTCCCTTTTTTTTTCTGAAGAACATCCCTGCACAGAGTCACAAACTGATCCCATTGTTCTTCAGACCTTTTCCCAACGCTCACCTTTCTTGCGCCACCAATGAGCCATGGAGATGGGGACGGTTGCTGTCAGGTTGCATGTGCTGATCAGGACCAAATCCTGGCTGTTTCCTGCTCCCTCTGTCCACAGGCTGCACCTGCTGGTTGATTTGGATGGGAAGCTCTTGGGATGGGACCATCACTCCGTTGTGTGGCTGCATTCTGAACGTCCATTGTGTTTTAGACCTAATCCTGGAAGATACATCAGCAGCATTTCATCCTTTAAGTACAGTGATGTACACCATCTCCTGTGGGAATATTAGCAGGAAGGGGCTGTGCAGTGTCAAAAATTCTGTTCTTGTTCAGTATTCCTCAGTGGGATTCTCGCAGAGTTGGTCTGTTGGGATAGCAGCTCTCTGGAGGAGTCTCTGGGCCATTAATGCTCTATGTCCTCGCTTGCAGCCACAGGCACTGCGGAAAAGCAGCACTGCAGCATTTTGGGGGTACACAGTAAAAATCGCTGTTTTGCATCCAAAGTGGCTCTCTCCAAGGCCACATCTTCTGCTCTGCAGGGAGCCTGGCTGAGATGCCAGTGAGATCCCACCCAGAGAACACAGCATCCATGGCCAGAGAAACTGAGGCATGTGTAGGAAGGGTGCAAAAGTACTGTGACATGAGGAAGAGGAGAACTGTGAAGAAGAAAGTGGTGGGGAAAAGGTATTTCCTCCCCAAAGGGGTCAGAGCAGTGTCCAGGAGAGAGAGCAGGAAAGCCCAACACATCCATCAGCATGTCCCTGCACAGCTGAAGAGTGGCTCAAGAGGTGTCTCTGGGGAGAGGGAAGGAGTAAGCCAAAGCCCAAGGCAAAAATGTCAACCTTTACAGTCAGGAGCTCCAAGAAAACAGCTGGAAGAGCCCACATGAACCTTTTTGTGAGGCTGGTGGTGCTCAGTGAAGGTGGCAGCATGTTCTCCGCTGCAAAATCTCAAGGATATTCCAGCAGTGTGTCTCCAGTGTGCTGCTGTTCCTCACCCGGAGCAGTGCAGACCCAGCTGCAGATTTGAGCTGAGGAGGGAGGGCCGGGGCTTTCCCTTCCCCATGCCACACTCACAGCGGCACAAACCCGGGCTCAGCACGGTCTGGACCAGCGTTTTCATTTAATGGCATTTTAACCGTGCCCCGCCGTCCCTTTGGCCTTCCAGCCGTGGCCAGGGGGCAGGAGGCTCCCATGGGCCTCGGGCGGTGCCCGCAGCCGTGCTGTGCGGCTGCTGCCCGGGGGTGGGCGATGGCCCCGACCCCGCGCTGAGGGGCGAAACGCCCTCCCAGAGAGCAGCCGGGATCTCATCAGAGCTCTGTGAGAGCGGGGAAGGGAGAGCGGAGTCACGGCCGGGTACAGAGCGACTGAGAGTCACCGGCATGGCCCGGCCCGAACAGCCTGGCCCGCGGGCCCGCGCCCGCCCGGTGCTCCGGGGTGCCATCGGTCCTGCAGTGCCATCAGTCCTGCAGTGCCATCGGTCCTGCAGTGCCAGTGTTCCCGGGGTGCCATCGGTCCTGCAGTGCCATCAGTCCTGCAGTGCCATCGGTCCTGCAGTGCCAGTGTTCCCGGGGTGCCATCAGTCCTGCAGTGCCATCGGTCCTGCAGTGCCATCGGTCCTGCAGTGCCAGCGCTCTTGCAGTGCCAGTGTTCCTGGGGTGCCATCGGTCCTACAGTGCAGTGCCAGTGCTCCCAGCGGTGTCTGCACCCACTCTCACAGGTGCCCTCACTATTCCAGCACCCTTTGCCAGGCTCTGGCACTGTCCTTGCAGCTCCTCTGCCCTGTGCCACGGGGACACTGGGCACATCCCCCCTGGCAGAGGTGGCTGCCCACACCTACCATTTGCATCGATGGTTTTAAGCTGAAATTTAAAGAGTAGGTTTAGGTCAGGTATTGGGGGGGAATTCTGTCTTGTGAGGGTGGGGAGGCCCTGGCACAGGTTGCCCAGAGCAGCTGTGGCTGCCCCTGGATCCCTGGCAGTGTCCAAGGCCAGGCTGGATGAAGCTTGGAGCAGCCTGGGATAGTGGAAGGTGTCCTTGCCCATGGCAGGGGATAGGAAGGAGATGAGCTTTAAGGTCCCTTCCAACCCGAACCATTCTGTGATTCCATGGTTCTAAATCCATGCAGAAATGTAAACTGGCATCTGTTCCCCTCTCAAACCCCAAAGGCCTGAGCTCTCACCTGCATGAGGGGCTGATTCTGTCCCCTGGTTCATCCCCCCAGCTGCAATTCACCCCTTCTCCCCAGCTGAGCAGAAAAGGCTGTGAGGACATGTGGCCCTTCAGGGTCCCTCAGCCTCAGAGCCAGCACCTCATCACAGAACAAGTGGAATTTTTTTTACTTGAGAACTTGCTAAAAGATCTATTTCCCCTGTCAGGCACTGAGGGCAGCATGTCTGCAAGGAAAGGTTCAGCTGGGGTGGCACTTCATGTTTCTGATTCTTGTTTTAACGTGTTGGTTTTTAACTGATGAAATCAGGCTCAGGGGAGAAATGTGCTCTCACCTGCACCAGGTGCCTGGCCGAGGGAGCTCTGCCACGCTGCCCAAACTGCATTAGTGCAGAGAGTACCTTGTCCTCTGGCACTGCCCTGTGCCCATGCTGGGAATAGATGGATGCTCTTTCATGCCAGCCTCTCCTTGAAAGCTTTACTTTCACAAGAAGTCATTTCTAAGATAAGCCAGACAAATGAAACAATAAACCTCTTGAAAAATTAAAGGAAAAGGGTAATTTAACACGGAGTTAATAAAGGTAATAAATAATCTGCTGAGTAGCTGGAGGACAGACATAGCTGGAGCTTTCACTTGAAGTTTTCACATCCTTCTTTCCTCACCCACCTTCTGTGAGCATCTCCCCCATCTTCTGCCCTCATCCTTTCACATCCAAGGTGCCCAAGCACTTCCCATTCTGTTGTGTACAGCAATCATCACCTCACTCAGCCCCAAAATACATCTGTGAGGGTGGGAGGAGTGTGGCAGCACACACCACCTAACATTGCACAACAGCTCAGGCCCAGAAGCAAAGGATAAACTGGGGCTTGGCTTGAAAATAAGCTGGGTTGTGTGGGATGAGCCAGCCAAGCTGGACATAATTCCTCAGCTCCGGGTCTGTGAGCGAGCTGGCCCTGTGGGTTTGACTGCACTTTAGGAAGGCACAGTCCTGGCCTGGCAGCACCAGCCAGCACTGGACTGAGCAGTGGGATGGATCTTGGCTCGGCACCTCTGCCAGCAGCACCTTCTTGACATCTTCATATTTCCAGGAAACCTTGGAAGGGGGCCCAGCCTGCCAGACAGCTTTTTTGAAACTGGGAAACCAATCATAGTTTAAAAAAATGGCATTATTGCCTCTGTGCAGCACATTCCATGCACGTGTGAGTCACCTCCAGCAGCCCAGAGCCCGGACGGGTCCGTGCTGCAGGGCTGCAACAGCCCCATGGCTGCGGGGAGGGGCTGCACTGGAAGGGGAGCACGATGGCAGCTGGGACCCCAGAGCCTGGCACCAGACTGTGCTGCTGCTCTGTGACAGCACTGCACACAACAGGGACCTCAGCTCCACCTGTCTCATCCTGGGGTGACACTGGGAAGACAAGCCCAAGGAGAAGCTTATTGTTCTGAGGCTGATGAGGCCCTGGCACAGTCTGCCCAGAGAAGCTGTGGCTGCCCCATCCCTGAAAGTGTTCAAGGCCAGGTTGGATGGGGCTGGGAGCAACCTGGGATGGTGGAAGGTTTCAGGGGGGTAGAAAGAGGTGATCTTTAAGGTCCTTTCCAACCCAAACCTTTCTGTGGTTTTATGATTCTGTGGCTCTGTTTGGTGATGGGAATGGGCTGGCCTTCCCCAGAAGAGCTAGTCTGGGGACAGCCAGCATGGGCAAGCAGCCAGACCCCCATGCACCCAGAGATGTCACTGTGAGCAGCACTGGCTGGTGTCTCCCTCTGTCACAGGGGTTTCACGTCCCAGCAGCCCGTACAGGCCCACATATGTGCTGCCAACCACGTAAGCAGTGTGAGGAAGGGGTTTGTGATATCCATGTGATGTCCATGTGGTGCTTCAGGACACAGGGTTGGGAACAGGGAGGTCCCTGCAGCAGTGAGCCCCCACACCCCCCTCCATCAGCACTGCTCCTCGCTGCCATGGCAAGGCTTTCAAGCACACCAAGAGCCCTGCCCAGGACTAACAGCTCTGTGCTCAGCAGCCTCAGCAGCACCAACGATGCTCTGCTGTTCCCCAAGGATTCTTCCTCCTGTTCCTCCACCACCATCAAAGCTCTTCAGCTAAGGACAGGCCTGGTTGAAGCTGCTCTCCTGCAGGGAGGGAAGGAGGAGCTGGCCACGAAAGCTTTAAGCTCATTAGCTGCCACTGGAACAGTAATTAGGTTGATTTGTGCAGGAAGCACAGTGGGAGCACTCTTTCTTCCTCAGGCACCACCAACAGAGAAGGGAAAACTCCCATTGCCCCTCTGGTGCAGAATAAAGGAAGAGTACTGAGGAGGAAAGAGCATGTTGAATACCAGCTCTGCCACGGAGATCTTCAGCAGGCTCCAGAGCCACTGCCACCTGGAAAGGGACAGGAGAGCAGGAGAGAGTAAGGGGCTGGCTCTGGGTGGTGCCCAGGTCCATGCTGGGAGTGCAGGTGAGAAAGGAGGATGGTGCCATGGTTGAACCAGCTTGGGTCAGGCTGACCTGCACCAGATCTGCACTGACTGTCCTGTGTGGAGTTTTACTCAGGGCTTCTGCTCCTCACTCACAGCACCATCAGCACAGAAAAATCCAACATTGTGCCACAAGAGAGCCCCGTTACTGGAACAGTAGGCAGATGAGGGGCTGCAGCATCATTGCCCTGGCTGAGGGTCCCAAAGGACATTAATGCCCATTGTGCCCCTCCAGCCCTGCCCCACGTGGCACCAGGCAGGTGTGAGCTGGCAAAGGGTGTCCTTCAGAGCAGGCAGCAACAGGGAATGGGGTGCTCAGGCATTATATAGTCTCTGAGCTTCTTCAAGTGGGACCACACCCCAAAACCCCTCCTCTGCAGTCCTCAAGCCTCCAAGGTAGGACCAGACCTCAAACCTCATTCTTCTCTCCAGGGAAGAACATGCCATCATATAACCATAGAGTAATGGAATGGTTTGGGTTGGAAGGGACCTGTAAGATCACTTAATCCATCCCCCTGCCATGGGTAGGGACACCTTCCACTATCCCAGATTGCTCCAAGCCCCATCCAACCTGGCCTGGAACAAGAAGTTTAACAGATTATCACAGGCAAAACCAGAGAGTGGCAATCTGGCTCTGCTCTGTGTCTTTTCTCCTAATCCCAAAAGTTTGAGGGGTTTGAGACAGAGGAGTGTTTCCTGCCCACACCTCCAGCAAAACTTCTCTCCTGCTCATGCAGGAGAGAGTGTGAGCTGTGGCTGGCACGGCAGAGGCACCACGTGGGAGCCCGTGGTGCAAGTGCCACATGTCTTCTCCTGTGCCATCCTCCCTGTCCCCACAGGATGCTGCTGGTACAGGCTGTTTTCCTCACGGCTCTAGGGGAGAATAATAGGGGCCCTGGGCTGCACAGAGATGCTGTGGGGCTTTTTCTGGAAAGCTGTTAGCTGAGGGCTGCGAGGGAACATGGCGAGGTAATTGGGGAAGATGAGCCTAATCTCATTTTTTTGTTGTGAAAAGGGTGTGAAGAAGAGAAAAGGAGCTGTACTGGTAAATTACCATCAGGGCTGCTATAGTAACACGGCTTTAAAGATTGGCTCGTTGGCCTCCTTGGGGCTGTAGAAAGCTCTTCAGACTGTTCTGTAGTTTTCCACTCTCTCCTGGTGCGGGCTGGCCAGGGCTGCCTCGTGCCTGTCGACCGTGCCAGCCATGCATCCACCACCACCTTCATCCCAGCCATGCCAGCCCTGGGTGCAGGGAAGGTTCAGGGGAAGGAAGGGACTCAGTGCCAGGTAGGTTTGTTAAATTTTCCCCTTCAGGCTCATAGAGAGTTTCAGGGAAGTACCTTTTCTCACTTATTACTTCTTTCTTCTCCCCCATTCATTACCCTGACTCATTTCCCTGTAGGGAGTCAGAGAGAGGCCCCAGACAAGGCAGCTGGTGAATCACAGGCTCCCAGTGCAGCACAGGACCTGGGAGGATGGGGAGCAGAGTCCAAGGGGATGTGCAGCCAGAGCATCCCTTGGCTAGCACAACGCCCTGATCTGAGCCCTGTCCTGAACCTGGAACTGAGCCCTGTCCTGAACCCTGATCTGAGCCCTGTCCTGAGCCTGGAACTGAGCCCTGTCCTGAACCCTGAGCCCTGTCCTGAACTGTCCTGAACCCTGAGCCCTGTCCTGAGCCTGGAACTCAGCCCTGTCCTGAACCCTGAGCCCTGTCCTGATCCCTGACCTGAGCCCTGACCTGAGCCTTGACCTGGCCCTGACCTGAGCCCTGTGCTGGGCCCTGACCTGAGCCCTGTCTGCCCCCTTTGGCCCTGCCAGCAGGTGCTGGGGTGCACAGTGCCCACAATAGGCTGAGCAAGCACAGAGCCATGTGAGACATGAGTCAAGGGGGGCACTGTTACTTGCCACAACTGTGCAGTTCCCTAAGAGTGACTTCCCACCCCTAAAGGGAACAGTTTCCCTCCTCTTTTTAAAGGAAAGCCCCAAAGTCTGCGCAGCAGTGCAGTGGCCCCAGTCTGAAGTGCTATCAGATGCTTCAACTGTGACCATGGGAAGGAGTTTTTTCCTCCAATCTCACATCCACCTGCTGGAGTTTGCCCCTTAGACATGGACCATTTCTATTTCTGAGCAGTTCCCCAGCTCCCATCCCTGCAGAGCTGCTGCTTCCCTCTACATCCTTGACAGCTGCCTTGTTTCCAGCACAGTCAGGCTCCGGGTCAGATGTGTTGTTTCAGAATATTTGCTGGATAAATAGTATTTACCAGGATTTTTGGCTCCAGGAACTACTCACGAACTCCTGTCCTCCCCTTCCACTCAGAAATGCATTTCATTCCTCTTCAATACCAGCTTAACGGAGGTGGAGGCGTCTGTGTTTCATGCCTTTGTTTCTTTGGAATTCACTGGAACGGAGAAATGCTAATGTTTAATTTCTGCAGGAGGGAGAATGTGTTAACAGCCAACCCCCTCAAAGGACCCCAGATTAATTTAGTAAAAACAAAAGGCTGTGTGAATTCTGGTGTGAATTCAGTGAATTATGCCATGAGGAACGGGAACTCAATAGGTGTGCTGGTCTGTGGCTTCACACGTCGAAGAGTTTTCAGTAATTTCATTGCAGATTCATAGCAATAATTGGTCTTATTTGTTATTAAAATAACACCTAAGGTGAAATTTCATTTCAGATGATAGGTGTCCCTGTGCTGAAGAACTCAGGGTCTTCTAGATATGCTGCAATATATTGAAATCAAGCACAAGTGAATTAAAATTTGGCTCCCAGCACATGCGGCCATACAGTTCCTCAGGAGCAGGGAGCACCAGCACTTATCCCCTGGGCACACACAGGCAGCCCCAGCAAGGAGAGCAAAGCTCTGGCCTTCTGCAGGTGTAAATCTCAGCTGTGCCCAGCCCTGGGCTGTCAGACACACGTGTTCCCTTGGGATAGCACCACCCCTCTGGGAGGCAGCCAGTCCCCTCGGACTTGAGTGTTGCAACTGCTGAAACTCCTCTTTGCCACAGAGCCAACCTGGCCCCAGCTCAGGAGGAGGGAGCTGCTCTCCCAGGCTGCCACTCCTCGGAGCGTAGAGCACAAGCAGACTGTGGAAGGAGCACATTCCCAGTCTTACTGAAAAACCACTGTTGGTTTTTTTTTTTCATGTTTTAATGAAAGAGTGCCCAGAAGGTTCTTCTGTTTCTGTTATGAAATTTTTCGGAGCTTACCAGGATGTGGCTGTTATTCATCTGTTTTCAGGCTTGTGAGCTGAAGGGTAAAGTTTTATTAACGTCTTCTCAGAGGAAAGGACTCAGCCTTGGGGTTTCATGCATATTTACATTCAATGCTAAACATGCAGGTGTATTCCTCTTGACATTTCACTTGGTTTCTCGCTGAGAACAGGAATCTTCCCATCCTCTTGTTTAAGCATTGTGCAATAACCAGATGGAAAACAGCTCTCATAGCTCTTGGCTATGAGAGAGAGATCTGAAGATCTGACATGGAAGTTTTGCTCTCTAAGAAACTCTGCTGCTGGTCGCTAGCAGCTGGTGTTGGGTTCAATCTCTCCATGATGATAAGGCAGTAAATGTAAGGAACTTTCCTGTTGGAGACAAAAGATGGCTTTAAGGCAGATGCTTTGCCTTTAGAACTGGGCATCTGAAACTGGTTCCCATTTTTGCTGTAGGTCCCACATGTGACTTATCCAAAGCTTTTCATCTTGACATCTCCTGCTGAAGCTCTGAGCACTAGGCCAGGGACTGCAGTGCCTTGTGTCAAAAGATGATGATTTAAAAGACAGCCCTTGGATGCTATGATAAGGTCTGGTGATGATTCATCCTAAATGGAAGCTGTCCCTGTTTGGCACCTGGCACAGCTGCTGCCCTTTGAAATGCACTTCTCCAACCTGTGCTCTCCTGGGAGACAGGACTGACACCGAGGAAGATTTTGTGGCACAACCATCATTTGCAATTTGTAAAGCTTTTCAATTGGCTAGGAAAGGCAGAAAATAGCTCTCTAAAAGCTTTCCATTCCTCCTGTCTCACTCTTCCCTGTTGTGTAAGGACAGGTGAATGTTTCTCTCCTAAGTGTCTTGCTGGCTTTTCCAAACTTCAGAGAAGTCCAGTATCAGGAGACTTTTAATCTGTGGGTCCTAACTTTGCCTGAAGTCTGGCAGAGTTGGAGACAGCACCATATGGGAGAGGGGAGGGATGGGGCTGCACACACGCTTCTCTTCAGGGTAGGCTTGTAGAAGTTCAGCCCCATTCTGCTGCTCTGGAGGCTGCCTTTCTCCACGAAGCTCCAACCTTACATCCAAACTAAATCACTTAATCTCCAATTCTTCAGGCTGCAGAGACAAAAAGCTCTGGATGTAGGATAGAGTGTAAATAGATCCATCAGTGTCTGTGTCCAGGCTGCACAGCTGATGTGCCTCACAGTGCCTGGCTAAGCGGAGCGAGTGCAGATGCTGGGATGAGTGACTGGCCCAAGTGCCCATCTGTTTATCCAAGCCTCTAACTGATCAAAGCATGGAAGGAAGGTGAGGTGGGTGAGCTGGGAATGGCTGGTTTACCCTCTCAAATGGCACCTGAGGAAACTTCAGTTGTGTCTAAAAATTATTATAGTATAAGCCCACTGCATATCACAAGAGCTGTTGTATGTTATTCATCTTCATCTTGATGCCCACATTGTCAGTATTTGTGTTTTGTTTATCACTTTTGCTTGGCAAAAAGATGTCAAGTTGATATTTAATGCAGCCTTGAGAATGTTTACTGTGCATTGTGCCATCACTTTAATGTTCATGAGGTGCTGGGCTGCAGAGCGGTGCTATTGACCAGGGATGAGAGCAAACCCCAGCAGCAGAGCCACAAACTGCAGCTTCGTGCCAGATGTTTCTTACCATAAACTGCTTTGTGGTGGTAGCAAACACAGGCTGGCCAGGCAGCACAGCACCCATACAGCACTCCCTCCTGAAACACAGACTATATTGAGTTCTCCAGGGAGTGCCCAAGGCTCTGCCCCTGCCCAGGTCACAAGTGTCCAGTTGTTGGTGCTGGATCTGGAGTTTCCAGCTGGATGGCTCAGGTGGATGCTTTAACTGGGGTTCTAACACTTGCCTGAATTGGGGGCTACCTCTGCCAGATCTTAAACTGAAACAGCACAAATTTGGGCCCAAGATTAGATGAGAGACTCTCTGTGGGGATCAGAGAACTCCACTGGCAGTGCTCTGGCCCTGACACAGATGACCGTGCTTCTGCCAACAGAGGCCGTGCCCAAGGCTGTCCTCCTGCTGATGGAACTGAACAGAGAGGAGGCTCAGCCTGCCCACAGTCATGTGGAGTTCCCTTGGTACATTCCCAGGAGGAGCCTGTTAATCCCATTGACCTGGCTTGATTTCAATCAACACAGGAACACACTGCCTACACAGGTTGTTCTGATACTGTTACTTGGCTGCAGCAGGGGTTCCCATCTTTTTGGATATTTTATGTGTTTTGTAAATGCAGTGTCACAGACGCCTTCTGCCTTGGCAGTCCTACGCGTCTTGTTCCCAGTGTCCATCCCTGGCAATGCCCTGGCTTTTTTCATCAATAACAGATTTTTTAGTCTCACAGATTTTGGGCATCTGACTCGCTCTGTAGCTTTGGAGCCCTTGATGAAGACACAACACCTTCCAGCCTGATGTCAGCAAAATGTCCCCGGGTGACTTTGAGCAAAGAGAAATTGCTAACCATCAGCCATGTGGTGGTGCATGCATGGGTGCACCCAAATGTCGCTGACCCCTTGGCCGCCCGGGGGCCAGGCAGGCAACAAGCTCAGTGCTGCCGTCAGCGCAGCAAACAGGCCGGAGAGCAGCCATGAGCGTCCTGCCGTCACTCGAAGAGCAGGCCCGCACCCCCCGCCAGGGGCTGGCTGCAGTCGAATAACAAAGGAGCGACGGCGGAGGCAAAGGAGGAGAGAGGGACTCGTTGTTGCAGCAATCTGAGTCTTTATTCCCCAGCCCGGGGGCCGGGAGAACAGGGAGACATGAAGGGGAGGCAACAAGGAGCCAGCCTGATGGAATGGCTCGATGGAGTGGAGCCCCGAGTGACAGCTGCAGGGACAGTTACACAGGGGGCGGAGAATGGGAGGAACAAGGATACAACCAGTAAGGAAATGATAAGGGGTGACATGTAACCAATAACATAATACAAGGGGAGGAACTTATTTGAACAAACCAATGACAGGGATAACAAAACTGAACTTTCCATAACTTAATTACATAAGCAATAAAGGCAATACATAAACATAAGGGAAAGAACCAATCCACAACCGAATAACACAGAACATACTAGAGGGGGGGGGAAGTCCTTCAACAAGGGAGACACCCAGGGGGATGTGGTCTAGGCCTTGGTGCCACCCATGGCACTGCCCTCCAACCCGCCCTTCTGGGCGGGGAAATCCACCCACTGGATGCCCTCATGGATACACACCACTACACCCAAAGAATGCTGGTGGCCCCATATCCTCAGCAATGTGTGTGCCACGTCTATTTTGGGTGCCAAAATAGAAGATAAAAAGCAATTGGAAAGCGTCCAGGGCAGAGCTATGAAGATGGTGAAGAGCCTCAAGGGAAAGCCATCTGAGGACTGGCTGAGGGCACTTGGTCTGTTCAGCTGGAGAAGAGAAGACTGAGGGGAGACCTCCTTGTAGTCTGCAACTTCCTCATGAGGGGAAGAGGAAGAGCAGGCACTCATCTGTTCTCCTTGCCAGTGACCAGTGACAAGACCCAAGGGAATGGCCTGAAGTGTCAGAGGTGGTTTAGGTTGGATATTAGAAAAGGGTTCTTTCCCCAGAGGGTGGTTGGGCACTGATCAGGCTGCCCAGAGAACTGGTCACAGTACTGAGCCCGACAGAGATCAAGGACTGTTTGCACAACACCCTCAGGCACATGGTGGGATTCTTGGGGCTGTCCTGGGCAGGGCCAGGAGCTGGACTGCAATGATCTTTGTGGGTCCCTTCCTCCTCTTGTTCTGTGGGAGCAGAGCCCAACTCTCACTTGGCTGCCTTCTCCTGTCAGGGAGTTGTGCAGAGCCAGAAGGTCCCCCTGAGCCTCCTTTTCTCCAGGGTGAGCCCCTTTCCCAGCTCCCTCAGCCCCTCCACACAGGACATGAGCTCCAGACCCTGCCCCAGCTCCATTACTCTACCCTGCACCTGCTCCAGCCCCTCAATGTCCTGCAACTGAGGGGCCCACAACTGCACACAGCACTCGAGCTGTGGCCTCTCCAGTACCCAGCACAGGGCCACAAGCACTGCCCTGCTCCTGCCGGCCACGCCACTGCTGACACAGGCCAGAGGCCACTGGCCTTCTTGCCCACCTGGGCACACCTGGCTCTGCTTCAGCTGCTGTCCACCAGCAGCCCCGGGGCCTTTCCTGCTGGGAGCCTTTCTACACACTCTGCCCCAGCTTAGAGCTGTAGGGGCTTCTTGTGTCAAAACTGCAGGGCCCAACCTTTGGTCCTGTTGAACCTCTGCCCACTGCTCTTGGCCCAGCCAGCCTGCCCAGGATGCTCTGCAGAGCCTTCCCACCCTCCAGGACACCATACTCCCACCCCACTGGATGTCCTCCTCAATTTGCTAATGGGAGACTCAACCCCCTCCTCCAGATCATCACTAAACTCAATAATCTTTCAAATACTTCTATGACACCAAGCTCTAAATTACAGGTGGTCTGCAGCTCGTGCAAAACCATCAATCAGACTCCCCCCAACTAATACGGAACACTAAAATAACACAGCAATGTAAAGAACACAGGAACTTTATTGAACCTTAACACTTTGAAAAGTTTACACTACTGGTGGGGAACTAATGGGTGAAAATGGGGTCGGGAAGATCCCTGAGAAACTTATGTCTAACAAAGGCCAAAGGGGTTCACTAATATCTAGTGGGAATGTCATAGTGCCCAGGACTCAGCACTGCTCATGCATCCCCTGCCAGGGCCTGCAAGCCCAGAGCCCAGTGGGAGCTGGGGAGCCATGGGAGAAGTGGAGTCCCCTCCTCTGCCAAAGGCCACATTTCCTCACTCTTGTCCCTCTGGGCACTGGCCTCTGCCGGGAGCTCTGGTTCTGGCACATCTTTATCAGGATTCTCCAGCAGCAGCTGCAGCAGCTCCTTGGAGCAGCCGTGGCCCTGGCAGTGTGGCTGTGCAGGGGCCAAGGTGCTCTGGCTCTTCTCCTGCAACACAGCACAGGGAGCCCGATGGAAGGGGCAGAGGGGCCTCAGGGGGCTGAGCCCTCAGCGCTGCCTTTGGCCTCTCCTGCACAGAGAGCCTCAGGCCCAGCTGGGGTCGTCTGAGGGATTAACCCTCTTTGCCTCAATTCTTCAAGGTTTTTTTGCAATTACCTCAACACACTTTCTTATTCGAGATTCCCCACTCTCCAAGGTCGCAACTTCATGTCTAGTGACAAGGAAAGGAAGTCCAAATAACATTTCATAAGGTGACACCACTAGGTCTGATCTTGGCTGTGTTCTTACTCGTACTAATACAAGGAACAAGCATTTGGTCCATGGTAATCCTGTTTCCAACATTAACTTTGTGACGGCTAATTTCATAGTTTGATTCATTTGTTCCACCCTTCTGGAACTCTGAGGGTGCCACGGAATGTGTAATTCCCAATCAATGTTCAAATTTCTGGCCAAATCCTGAAAAATTTTAGCTGTAAAATGGGTTCCATGGTCTGAATCTATTTCATAGATTAGCCTGTACCTGGGAATGAGATGTTCCAATAGCACCTTTGTTACCTCACTGGTGGTGGCTTTGGTCATAGGTACGGCCTCCACCCAATGGGAGAGGTGATCTACAATAACCAACAGATACCTCCACTGTTGGACAAGTGGCAGTTCAGTGAAGTCTATTTGAATACTTTGGAAAGGTCATAGGGCTAAACCCCTTCCCCCAAGTATTGGTTTCCTCATCATTTTCTTGTTTACTTTCTGAAAAATTATACACCTTTCAGTTACCCTTTTGGCCAATTCAAACACTCTGGGACACCCGTAGAATCTTAGGAAGGGATCACATATTGCCCTGGTGCCCCAATGCGTTCTCTGGTGAAGTTCTTCTAGGATTTTCCTTGAAATGGTCTTATTTAGGAGCTGTCGACCATCTGGTAGGAACCACCTTCCTGAGTCATCCTTTGTGCCACCTACTCTGATTAGCTGACTTTCTTCAGAGTCACTGAAGACTGGATTTTCATCCACTTTCTCTGTGCACACAGTCATCAGTGCATGTGTTGTCTCCTAACTTCCCCTTTCTGCTGATTCCTTTGCCACCAAGTCCGCCATCCTATTTCCTTTAGCTTCAAATGAGGATCCCTTCTGATGGGCTTTCACAAAAACAATGGCTATTTCCCTAGGTCCTTCCAAGGCCTTCAGTATTTCCTTAATCAAGGACTTGTGTAGCAGATGTTTTCCTTTGGTGTTTAAGAGTCCTCGTTCTTCCCATACTTTACCAAAAGTATGCACCACTCCAAAGGCATAGCGAAGAGTTGGTAAAGATGTTTCCCTGTCCCCCTTTAAGGTGTTCCAGGCTTCTCTTTAACGCATACAATTCACAAACTTGTGCAGACCAGTTAGAGGGTAAGGGTCCAGTTTCCACTACCTTCAGTGATTGACCATCAACTGTGGCGTACCCAGATCCTCTCCTTACGTTGACACATCTAGAGGATCCATCCATGAATATTTTCCCTTGTTCCAAGGAGTAGTCAATCAAGTCTTCCCTCAGCTTTGTTTGGTAGTCCATTACTTCCAAACAATCATGTAGAAGTGTGTCTGGAGGGTTGCCAAAAAGAAATTCTGCGGGATTTTTACTCTTGTCCATTACTAAGGCCAACTCATAGGATTTGGCTAGAATTGTCTCATATTTCAATATTCTCATATCAGTCAACCACCTATGGGCCCTCTGGGCGAGCACTCCTCTTAAATTATGTGGAGTGTAGACTCTGAGAGCTCCTCCGAAGGTGATCTTGTGAGCCTCTTCAACTAGGGTGGCGGTATCTGCCACCTCTTGTAAACAGCTCGGCCAGCCACGAACCACCGGGTCCATTAACTGTGAGAGAAATACAACTGGTTTTCTGTGCCCTGCCCAGCCCTGAGTCAGAACCCCATATGCAACTCCACCATCTGCATTAATATATAGTTGGAACAGTTGCTCTAAGGAGGGGAGGCTCAGCACCAGGGCAGTGGTCAACTTTGTCTTTAGATGGTCTAGCCTGTCATCGTCTTCTTTAGTCCATTGTATAGGTTCTTTATCTGCTAGCTTCTCATAGAGAAACCTGACAATTTGAGTACATTCATCTATGCATAGATGACAATACCCTATAAGTCCCAGTAATTTTTGTACCTCCTTCTTTTGTTGGGCGGTGGTAGGGTCAGTATTCTTGCTATTCTATCAGGATGGAGTTTCCTAGAGCCTTGTTCCAAAATGTGTCCTAAATAATTAACTTTCCTTTCAACGAACTGTAATTTAGACTTAGACACTCTTAGGCCGTTCCTTCCTAGGAAATTAAGCAGTTGAATGGTACCTCCTTTGTCGTAGACACTTATCCCATGACACCAGGGATTATAAGAACCCCCTGGAGCTAAGTGGAGAAATTCTCCCCAGGTTAAAGTAACTAAAAAGGTCTCTCTCACAATGTCCTGTTCTGTTACAGAAATGTACCCTGGCTCTGTCTCTCCTATTGGCCCATTGGCTTCCCCTGCTCCTTTCTACCCTATATGGCTCTAGTCCAGAATGTTCTCCCTTCCCTGCTTCCCCATTCACCCTTGTCCCTTAGTCCCTCCCTCACTGTTTTCCTATTCGCCCTCATACCTTAGCCCCACCTATGTACTGCCCCAGACGCCCAGTTCTCTCAACCCCTGTACTTAAGCTGGAACTCGATACGGGTCCCCGTCTTTGTCACTGCCCCCGTTCACTGCGTCTTTGTCATGGGCAGCATGCTGGAATAAAGGCTGCAGCAGATCTGCACACAGAGACCCTTCCTGCCTCTTTGCCATCGACCTGTCGAAGGAGCTATCCGGCGTGTGTGTGCTTGTGTGTGTTGTGTGTGTGCAGTGCTGCCGAACAGCTTTCAGCCAGAAGTTGGTTTCAGAGTCACAGCACCCCACCAGAGCACCCCCAGAACTGACACTTCTTGAACTTCCTCTTCCTTTTCCCCAGACACTAATAGGTCATCCACGTACTGTGTGATTGAAATTCCCGGTGGAACTGGGAGAGCCTGTAAGAGATCTTCTAATGCCTGGCCGAAGAGGGTTGGGAATTCCGTGTACCCCTGGAAAAGTCTAGTCCATCTTAGCTGATATTTCCAGTTGGACTTTGTCTCTTCCCATTTGAATGCAAAGATGTTACGAGACTCCTCCACCAGTGGACATGCCCAAAAGGCATCCTTCAGATCTATTACTGAGTACCACTGATGGGTAGGTGGCACTCTACTCAGAATCATATAAGCATTGGGAACAACTGAGTATCGGGGAAGAACCCTCTTATCTCCCGGAGATCTTGTACCAGTCAGTAAATTCCATCCGGATTTTGTACTGGCAAGATTGGTGTGTTGAAAGGGGATTTGCAGGGCTCTAGAATCCCTTCTTGACACAGCTCTGTTATTACGGGTTGCAATCCCACCCGGGCCGTGGCAGGAATCGGATATTGTTTAATTGTTACTGGTGTTACATTCTCCTGGAGGTTTATCTTTATGGGCTGGATATTCATTAGGCTCCTGTTACCAGGTCCAGCCCACACTTGAGGATCTATTTTCCTTTCCGTCTCCAGTTTCAACATCAGTAATCTGGCTACCATTCCTGTCTGTACTGGAATGACCCAACGTAACTTGAAAGTCTCTTCCCAGGAGCTTGCTACCAGCTTCAGGGATGATTAACATGTCTCCTGCAGCCTCACGATGTTTGCTGCTGAGCTTCATCTTCCGTTCTATAGGAACCTAGAATGGCTCCCCCTTTGCCTCAACGACCTCCTGTGTCTCATCAGTACGTTTACATCCATGAGGGAGCCTATTTACACAAGTCTTATCCGCCCCTGTATCCACAAGGAAGGTGAATTCCTCACTTCTGGGGCCTACCTTCAATTTTATCAAGGGCTCTCTAGGATGTAGCTGCTCCAGAAAATAGAGCCCCTGACCCCTCTAATCCTCTTCTGCTGCCATTTGGGCAGCCATGAAGATGCTGCAGTCTTTCGCAGCCTTTGGACAGTCTTTACGAAGGTGGCCCTTCTGTTGACAATAATAACAGGTTCTCCTGGTGATCCAGTTACTTCCACTATTTGCTGACTCTGTAAGCCCTCCTCCTTCTCTTGGTTCAGTGGTTGGTTTTTGAGGTACAGCCTCTCGGGCTACAGCCACCATGAGCCTGGCCTTTGCTTTCATTCTCTCTTCATTGCGTCTGATGTAAACTTTCTGGGATTCTCTCAACAGAAGTTCAAGATCTTTCTCCTGCCAATCATTGATTTTTTTCTAGTTTTCTCCCGATATCGGGCCAGGCTTGTGTTATAAACTGTACCTTGAGTAACGTCTGGCCCACCACACTAGTTGGGTCAGTTCCAGAATAACGAATCAGATCTTCTCTTAAGTGGTTTAGCCACTCAGCAGGTGTTTCATCTTTGGTTTGATGACTGTCAAACGCTTGTTTAGTGTTGATGGCCCGGGGCGCCACCTCTTTAATTCCCTTAATATCAAACTCCTGTAGTCTTCCATTTCCTGTCTTATCTCTATCATCATTGGGGTCCCAATTTGGTGATGCAATAGGCATCTTTGTTTCACCTGGCGGGCCTCCTTGGTGTTCCTTCTCCCAAATTTTTATTCCAGCTAGTCTGTCTCTCTTCAGCCATGAGTAATCCATTCAGAATGGCATTCAACTCATTCCAAGTATATATGTTTGGACTGAGAAACAGATCTAGTTGTTCGGCTAACCTGATTGGATCCGCTATTAGGTTCTTCATTTCTCTTTTAAACATCCTCACTTCCCCAGATGTCAATGGTGCATTAACATAACCAATTCCTCCCAAGGCACCTCCCATGGGCACTTCTCATAGAGGATATATCTGGCTTATCATGGCATCTTCCTTTTTTACATTCTAGTTTCCTTCACCAGGTCTCCTTGATTGGGTGTTATGATAGGGCTCATCTCCTTCTTGGGTTTCTCTCAAAAGAGGAGTCAGTTGGGACTTCTGTCCACTTGTGCTCACTACGTGGTCCTCTCCAGAGAGGTTACCATGATCGTCTGATTCGTTGGGTCCTTGTATACCAGATATATCTGGGGATGGAGCCAAATACCGTCGGGTAAAGAATCTAATGGATCCCATATTTTAGTTAGTCGAGTTTCTTCTTCTTTGTCCTTCTCCTGTTTTATCCTTACGGCCTTAATATTACATTCTTGAAGCCAAAGCGCTGCATACTTGCATTCTTCCTCATTAAGTTTACTCCTCCTATTAACATATGAATTCAGAGCTCTGCAAATCCTTAGTTCCTTGGATCCATATGTAGGCCAATAGACTCCATCCTCACGTATCTTTCTCTTGGGCCATTCAAGGGTACAATATCGAACCATGGTAATCTTCTTCAAGTCCTTTGTTTCCTCATTCTTGTCCCAGTTTCTGAGCATTGTGTCAAATGGACTGTCCATAGGGATATCTTGGGGTTTCCTTAGTTCTTCCTCATCTTTGAGTTTTAATTCCCTTTGTTGAGCCTTGCTTGTCTTTGCTCCCATCTTCCTCAGGATTCAATTAAAAGTTTGGTCCAGGGCTGAGATTTTCCTGCTAAAGCAAATGGTCATCACTGTTGCCTAAGGGGTCATCATATTTTGCGTCTAGGTCCCTGGCCATTCATTGTAGAAGGTTGTGGGAACCCACCCTAGGAATCTTCCCACACTCCCTTCAGGATGGAGTCTCAATATGGTGAACCGTGGGAACCAGTAGGCCAATTTTCCACACAATTTTCCAATACAAAAATGGCTGGTAAGCCGTGAGGGTGAACCCCTTTTCAACATGGCAGCTTATCAGTTATAACTCGACCACATAGAGGACCCTGGGAACCTTGACAGAATTTTTACCAAGCCCTCAAGATGGCGGCCCATCTGGGAAGGGGTGAACCCTGGGCCCCCTTACATCACTCATCACCAACCCCAAAATGGAGGGGGTCGGAAACAACAGCCTAAAAAGAGTTGCGGGGCTTTCTCGCCCCTTGCCCGTTTATTCTGTTTAACTGAAAATTAAACAGAAAAATGACAAAACCCAGAAACCACTTAAAACCCCCTGGTCCAGTTCCCCAACTTCTCTCATACACACATTTTGAGGAATTGGAGGCGAGGGTTTAAACTTTATTACCGAATACGATAGGTAAGGGCTCACAATTCTCTCCCAGTCAATTCCAGCTCCTGGGGAATTCCCTCCCCCACGAGCTGCACTCTCTTGGGCCCACTCACAATACACTCTTCACGACTACATTCATTCCCCAAACCTTTAGAGGGCAGGTTTTGAGGGAGTATTCCCTCTCACCCTCCAGTCTCCAGAGAGACCCTTGGGTGGTGTTGGTGCTCTCCCAACCATGGGGTCTGTTGAGAACACCCTACATATGGTGAGTACCCATCAGGCTCTGAGGGCTCGGCATGCCACTACAGGCCAGTTAGAGCCTTATTGAAACCAGGGTATCATACCAGTCACAGTCTCGTCATACCTCTATCAGAGACCACCTTAGCTTACTACCACCCTTTACATCGGGCAGGGCTCCCATTCACAGAGAACGTGAACCCTGATGATTCCTCTGCCCTCATGTACAACCGGAAGGACTGAGTGGCTCCCGATCCCCAGATGGGTAGGAATTATTTAGGACACACAGTCCCCAAAACTACCTGGGTTGCGACCCCAGTGTAGACCCAAAGGGATTTTTACCACCACAGATCAAGTGTCTGCCTACAGAAGATGGGAATATCCCTACAGTTAAATATCGGGAAATTCCCAGCCCCCGGCTTCAGGGTCATCAGCTGTACGGCGACTCCCAGCATCCCAGACTTCCTAGGGTCGTGACCTCCCCCGAGAAGCCCCCAGTTCCGGGTTTGGGGTCAGTGTCACTATCCCCAGCTTAGCCCACTCTCTCCTTAACACAATCACTTCACCCCTTCGCTGGCCGGCCCCCTCGCGGGAGTCCAGGAACACAGCTAGAAGGGCTCCGCACTCGCTTCAGGGATCAGAGCATCTGTCCCCGTCTCATTCACACCACTCACTCCTGCCACCCTAGTACCGCCCCGCAAGATACTTACTATGTTTTGTCGGGGGGCTTAGCACAGGGATCTACGTCCCTTGTCGTTTGTCTCTATCCAGAGATCCTCTTTCGTCTCCCGGGGATAGAACCAGCAATCCTGCGATGGCATCAAGAGATCCTCCTCTGCGGGCCGGAAATCCAGGCTGAGCCCAATCCAGAAAGCTCTGCAGGCGTCACCGTAGGTGTGGCCCATCCCAGATGATCTCCCAGTTGTAAGAAAAGGAACACAGTGGCCAATTATCCCTTTCCAGATTTTACTGTTTAAGGTTGAGACGGTTAAGAATCTCTGCGGCAGATTTGCCTAACAGAGAGAAAGGACATGCGCTGGGGGGCTCCACTCATGGTCACGTGTGGGCAAAGAAGACCCCCACCCCTTTGGGACGTTACCTTTTATTTCCCAGGGAGCTGCCACCCTTTTTCTCCTGATACCCTCCCACCACTGGTAGTCCAATTGGCTCGTTAAGAGGTCACTTCCAGGAGATTGGCTCTTGCCCGTGGGGTGATTGTCGTGCATCGTGTGATTCGCTGTTCTGGTCCAATCAGCAGGTTGTATTCATCCCCTTATGATAAGGATCCGTGACTGACATAGGCTCTCTCTGATTCTAGTACTTTCCTACCCTTTACCAATTCCAAATCCCATAAACTTCAACACCTTCAACACCCCATAGTCTAGCACTAATACAGAGAACACTCCTAGCACTACTTTCCCATAAACAATGCCTAGCCGATGAATTCCCTGACAATTAACAATCAACTGACAAAACCATTAATAACAATAATTGGTTAACTATTTTGGGCAATTAACAAGGAACCTCAACTGTTTACACAACTATGAAAACCAACTCAAGTTAGTTCATTTACAACAGGCTGCCCTGGGCAGAGGCCGCAGCAAGAAGAGCTCCGGCCGCCTCTGCCGGGGCTCCCTGGGGCTCAGCCGGGGCCCTGTTCCTGCCCAGCAATGGGCTCGGCCCCCGCTCTGCCTCCGCCAGAGCCTCGGCCAAAGGGCTGCCCCAGAGGCCCGGCACCCTCGGGGCCTGCCCGGCTCTGCTCCCCCACGGGGGCTCTCGGCCCTCACCCCGCACCCTCCTGGCCCAAGGCCTTGGCGGCCCCCGGCACCGGCCCGGCTGCCTCAGCCCCTCCTTCACCTCTCCCCGGCGTCTCCTGAGCCCTCTGACAAGGGCCCAGCCCAGGTAAATGCCCTTGACAATCAGGGCCATGGCTGCGCAGATCCACGGCAGCGCCTCCAGGACCAGTATGGTGTCCCTCATTGGTGCCACAGCCTCCTGCTCTTCCAGGGCCTGGGGAAGCGCATCCCAGGTCCCCGTGTCCCCAGCAGCAGGGCTGGAAGGGTCCAGTGGCTGCACCAAGAGCAGCAGCACCGAGAGCTGCACCAGCCAGGAGAGCCCCTGGCTGAGCATGGTGCTGCTGAAAGCCAGGCTGCCACCGCTGAACAGGCTCTGGACGTCTTTCCCAGCCATCTTCTGCCTGGGCTCTGGGCATGGCAACGGGCTGGGGACACTTATCAACCACCCTGCTGTCCCCAAAGGCTGTGATGTCACAGAATCACGGAATCAATTCAGCTGGAAGAGCCCTGAGAGATCACTGAGTCCAACCTGGGACCCACCTCCACCATGGCAACCAGACCAGAGCCCTGAGTGTCACGTGGAGGCTTTCTTTGTACATCTCCTGCCACCTGGGCAGCCCATTCCAATATCCAATCACCCTTTCTGGGAAGGAAGTTTTCCTAATGTCCCCTGGCACAGCTTAGAACCCTTTTTTGCATCTGCTCGGTCTTATCCTTGTGCATCTCTGAGAAGTTTGGCACTGACCCCTCGGTCACTTCCCTGTAGGCAGGAGAAGAGGCTGTGCCAATGAGTGCTGCTCAACTGCTCAGCCATTGAAGGGTGCTGCTTTCCTTATTATTTCTATATTCACATTAAAGAAGAAAGCATCAGTTCAGGAAAGAACTATATCACGTAACAGACAGTTTGTACAGTAACAAATGTCAATAAATAGACCAGGAAAAAAATTGAGGCTGGAAAATAGAAGACAATTTGTAACTGTCAAAAGTACAGGGTTCTGGAAGAGCTTTTCAGTCAGCAGAGCCTCAAGTTTTAAGATGGAGTTGGAGTAGCACATGCAAGGCAGTTCTGTGATGGGATTAAATCTGTTCCCTTCACCCCAGCGCCATCCATGGCTTTGGCAGTCTTCTTCCACACAGGTCCTGCAATCTTCCAACACACTGCTCAGCACTATCCCAACCTCTGTCCTAATTCCATGCATTTGGATGATCCTTCCTATCACTTGTGAGCTCTGGAAATACAAGTTTGCTCTGCAATCAAAACAGTTCTCCTTTTGTACTGTGTTTGCATGGCAAAAAGGGAGAAAATTTGGAGTGAATTTGAGCCCGGTAAGAAGGTGGGGGGATGGGGGGCAGGGAAAGGTTTTAAGATTTAGTTTTATTTCTCATTATCCTACTCTGATTTGATTGATAATAAATTAAACTAATTTGAAAAGTTGATTCTGTTTTGCCTGTGACAGTAATTGCTGGGTGATCTCTCCCTGCCCTTTTCTCAACCCACCAGCCTGTCATTATATTTCCTCTCCCCATCCACCTGAGGAGGGGGACTGATGGCTTTGTTGGCACATGGCCCCCAGTCAGGGCCAGCTCACCTCACCTCTGGGACTGCAAGATTTAAGCAAAACAAATACTGAAGTGCAAGACGGCAGCAACATCAATGAGCCCGTCTGAGGTCAGATGAGGCAGGAGGAAAGCAGGTGCCTGCTGGCTCCTGAAACAGCTGTGCTGTGCATCTGCAGGTGCACAGTGGTACAGAGAGCCTGGAAAGCACCAAAATCTGATGGTTCTCCTCATGCAAACACACACAAACACCTTGTGCTCTGCTGCAGAGAGGAGCTGCAGAGATCCAAGGAGTTGTTGCCCATGTTAGACAAGTTCCTGGGAAGGAGAAGACAAAAACTGTTCTCCACAAATGCAGGAGCAGGCAACCTTCTTGACAGTGAATAAAAAATTGCTAGTCAAAAGAATTATAACTAAAGCAATTACTATCTTCTCTGCATACACACACCCTGCATGTTTCATAAAGGCGAATGGAGTGCAGTGCTGGGCCTTGATGGATAATCGTGAGGGACTGGGTAACTTCCTCACGCAATCTTCAGCTAATGACTTTAACACATTTTTTGAACTCAATTTTGAACTGACTGTGATTATGGAGAGACTATTCAGTGAAGTAAAGCTGGTTCCCAAAGTTACTGCTCCCTATGAGTATTTAAACCAGACTCTGAAGCACTGGATGTGAGGTTTGGTTGTTTGGGTCTGCGTCACGCTCGAGGCAAGGCTCATGGGACACTGATGACTGTAGGGTCCTCTTGCAGCCTGGGGTGGGGTCACTTGTGGCTCCCCAGCACAGCCGAGAACACTGAAAGAGGCCACAGCTTCTTCACCCAACTTGTCTACTGGCAAGCCAAAGTTTCCAGAAATTTATTCTCTGGTTTCTCAACCTAGCCTGGACCTAAGACTGCCCTGAAAAGCCATATTTAGTTTGTAATTACAGTCCAGGAGTTCTACTGTCACAGCCTCACGGGGGGTCCTGCCAGTGCAGTGCTCGCTCCAGTGCATTTGAAGCCTTTCTTCTTAACTTTTTATTCTTCCACTGTTTCTCTTTTTTTTTTCCCCTGCAATTTTCTTCTTGAAAATGGCTTCAGGTTGACATCTTGAAACCCCATCAGGAAAGCTTTATCCCTTAGAGACCTTCTCTGAGATCACCTGGATTCCTGGCAACTTTGCTCTTATCTCAGTTTGGAGAAGTCCAAGTCAAGCTGACTAATCGTCATTGGAGATGAAGGGCGGAAAATCAAGCCATCAGTCAGCTGCAAAGAGCGTACAGCAGCACAAAGAAGCCCATTAGAGGCAAAGTGGACCTGTCAGAGACTCAGCATGAGGTGCCTCTTTGGCAGGAGAAATTCCCACGCTTTAACGCTGCCTCTTCAGAGAGAACTTAGTGTCATTTTCTACGGGGGCCTCATAAAACAATTAAAATAAATGTCTTCAGAATACAGTTTTCTTCTCTCTCTGGGAATGTTTCCAGCTCACTCAGTTACAGCATCACCACAAAGAAAATTAAATTTTGTAATTATTGAGGACAGATACCAGCAGAGAGTAATAGTTTAACTGTGGACCTGCTGGAGCATTGGGGCAATGCAAGGAAGGCACATTCAGAGGTCCTGGCCTGACTTTTTACCCTCCCGGTGCCACCAGAAAGGGTTCAGGATCACAGAGAGGTGCTGCTGTGCTGGCTGGGAGCAGTACAGAGCTCTCCTAGTGTGCCACACCCGGGGTGGGCTGATGCTTGTAGGCCTCGGCACTGTGGGTACATGCCCCAGTCCACAATGAATAGTATTAAAAATTTACTTTGAGCTTATTTTCCTTCCCACCGTCTGTTCCTGTCTCCTCTTGCTGTCCTGCAGGCTACCTCTTCTCCATCCTGTTCCCTCTTGTCCAGTCATTCCCTGTTTTCCACTGTCTTCCACCAACCTTTTTGCTTCTGCAACTGTGTTTATTGCTCTTCTCTTCCTTCCTGTTGCAGACACACTCCCCTCCTCCTTGGTGATGTCCTGGCTCTGAGTTTGCTGGTGTTGGGTTGCAGAGTCCTGGGACAGAGCCTGGCCTTTGCACCGTGCTTGCTGTATTCCTGGCCAGCTGTCAGTAACACATTACGCAGACTGAGCCCAAGGCAGCTCTTTGAACACATTCCCATGCTGGTGTCTTTGGATCTGCTTGTTCAAGCTTCTTCTGTTACACCCTCAGCCCACTTACAGAAATCACTGGTAATTTTGTAGCTTGTAAAGCCAGAAAAGCAATTACAAGCATATCAGTAACTTCCTTTTCCCACACCAAGGCTCCCTTGCAAATGTTTTATTTCATGAGATGTTAAAAAAATCTTGATTTACAGCAGAAACTGGAAAATGTTATCTTCAAACTTGGTGTCTATGACTACCTGGACACAATTTTTTTGGATTTATCACATTGCCATGAAGTGCCAAGTGAGCACACGCTTCTGGCAGGAACCAATTCACAGTGCTTGTGCAGAGCCTGAAACATGAGAGTCCTCACACACAGCAGCGACCACTCAGTGCTACTGTAATGCCAACAACAGAAATTCAGCAGGGGTATGATTTTGCAGGAGCAGTCTTAAATTTAAACTTACACCTGAGCAAGAGCACAGCTGAGTTACCAGACTGTGGCTTGCCTGCTGCAGATCTTAATTCCAACATCAAGGGTGTCACTTTTGCCTGAATTCACCCCACTTTATGCATCTGGAGCCTAAAAGATGGGGTCTGTCTTGGTGATACACCAACACAGTGTGTGATCCACATGCCAGAGAAGCCCTGGCTCTGGCCCTTCATTGCTGGCTCCACCAGTGCCAGTGGGCACCTAAATCAGGTTAGGTGATTTAATTAAGGTCTGAACGTAGGCTGGATGAGTGTTAGCTCTTCATTCTCATCATGGTCATCACAGAACAAAGTGAAAATTTCATTCACCTACTCAATGGGGATTTGGGAGGTGGAAACTGGCCTCGTGCTGAGCCTTGGTGGCATCTGAACAGGTGTGTCTGGATCTGCTGGAGGGAGAGTGAGGATCAGTCAGGTAAGTTCCTCAGTGTGATGGGACATATGCACAGAAAATACACCCAAAGCCTACTTTCCTGAGTACAAACAAGCAGGATGACAGATTCCTTGCTTAGAAATCCACATCTCCTTGCAGTGGAAGTACCTGACCCATAGGCAGTTTCCTGAAGGGCTCAGGCTCATGCAATCCATGCAGTTGGTGCCTACCTTCCCCCTTGCTGTGCCCCTTCCCCAGCTCTGTGTGCAGGGAAAATTCACTTTTACAATGTTGGTTTTCAAACAACCAGGGAGCTTTGGGACTTCTGCTCAGCCCTCCGTACATTGTCTGGGCCTTCTGTGGCGGCCTCCACTGCTCTGTTTGTGGCAGAAAGGAGATGCAATGGCTCCTGCCATTTAACTCAAGCATCTGTAACACCTCATGGGATTTTGTCAGGTTTGTGAGTGACACCTCAGCTGCACAGCTGAGTGGCTCAGGTACTGAACCACCAGAACCACGAGCTAATCCCACAATCAAGAATGGGCTGGAAAACCCAAAGCTGACTTGGATGACTGACCACCATCAACCGGCTCTGCTGGCTGTGTTTTCCTTTGCAGATGAGTGTTCATCCACTCCTAAAGATCACAATTGTTAAAGAAAGAATTGCTAAAAAGTCTTTCCTCCTTGGAGCTCTGCCTTCCCACCCATCCGTGCCAGGGAGTGAAAAAGGCCGGCTCTCCAAGAAGTGTCACTGGAAGCCAGAGCTCACGCAAGCCCCCAGCACACCCCCACTAGCCCTGAGGTTACTCGTGTTTCAGAGAGGCTGTGCCAGGTAAGAGCTCCCACATGCTCTCTGCTCCTGGCCAGCAGAGGTCTGCTCTGCTGCACCAATTCAGGCAGGGCAAGTCCAGAGCTTCCTCTGTGAGCACAGAGGCTCCAAGCCAATGGAATGTAGGAGATGCCATTACAGCATGCAGGTCAGCTGTTTAAAAGCTAACCAGACTCAAAGGCAGAAGAACATCACCCTGCACCCATCCCCTCACCTCGTGGGGTCCCCCATCCTCACCAAAGGCTGCCCAGGTGTACATACCTTGTGTTTTGGATCTACATGTGGGAAGCTCCACACCGATCCATTAGAGAAGACTAAGAAATATCCATTGAATATGGAACCAATTCTTCTGTTCTAAGCTAGATTTCAGCCACAGCTGCAGCCGGTACAGAGTCAGTGGTGCCTCTCAATGCAGGACACAGACATTTCACTCGTACCTACTCAGAGACAATCTGGGGGAAGCAAACAGAAACAAAGGCAATTGGGATGGAGAGAGAAATGTTTTGTATTAATTCCAACTTTTTATGTTGCAATTAACTGACAGCAAAGAAACCGACAGTGTCCCACAGTGGCACAGACTTTTTCTTGCCTCGTGGAATCCAGGGGAAGTTGCAATTTCTCCCCCTGCTTACAGCTGTGTCTGAAAATTATTATATTCAAAAGAACAAACCAGATAATTTGTCCCAAATTGAAAAAAAAGACCAACAAAACAAAACCCAAGCAACTGAAAACAATTTTGTCATAGCTTGCCCAATTTGATTTTGCTTCACAATCATTAACTTTCCATTGCAAAAGAACTCATATGGGAAACTTTTTCCAGCCTAATTCTTAATCCTTGCCTTTCTAATTAATCAGATGGTGATCTTACAGCTTGGTTCTGTTTTCTGTTCTAGTTAAACTGTTTAGAAATGTGCTAATGATTCATTCTCCTGCAATTAGATTCAGCAGTCAAGAGTCTTTCCTACACTTCTCCAAAGTTTGCTGTGAAGAGGAGCACAGTACAAAGAAACCAGTCATGGATCCATGAAGAAAGTCAATGACATTTGGGAAAATACATTTGAGGATCTGGACCTGTATTTTAATGCATGTCATTAGCTATTTGCAAGAGACAAATGACATGAGGGAAAGCAGTTTCTTTCTGTCTGCAGAGAGCTTAGAAGATATTCTTCAACCTTTCATATTCCACTTCTCTTTTGTATTAAGAATCCAAGTCTCTAAAGATCTACCTTGTAAAATTGCCACTGAAGTGTAACAGGAGACACCGTGAAATTCCGGCACTGCAAAACTCAGGGAAATGAATTTCCATCGTGGCTCTGCATAAATTTGTTCTTTGCTGAAGCTGAGCCTGGGAAGTGACTGATGTTTTCATGCCGTGTGTGTGCTTTGAGGCTTAGATTTCCCAGGAAGTGCAGATGCACCACTGGGAGCTCCTTGGAAGCTGCCTTGTTTACAGGACTCAGCCTGGCAGGGCTGTGTTTAATCCAAGTCAAGTCACGGGCGATTGTGCTCCAGCCTTCTCATCACGGTCCAGACTCAATGTTGATATACACTACTGCAGAGAAAACCCTCCCTGTTGGAGAAGGGAGAGCACAGCATCTCTTCATGCAGTAGCACTTGGCCCAAGGTCAAGCCAAGAAGTCCATCAGAGGCCAGGGACCAAACCAGAGACACACTGGAGTGCGGCCATGGCTGGGATGTGGCTCATGTAGTGGCCCCGAGGACAGGAGCCTGAGCTTAAAGGCAGCCCTGGAGACCCCACAAGGCTTCTCACTGCCCTGTCCTCATAGCACCCCAATCCCAGATTTGGGATATGCACACCCACACCAGAGCTGGCGTTGGATGCAGGCAGGTAAGCCCTGAGGAAGGGAAGCAGCTCTGTTTGAAGACCCACACCCTGGAAAATGATCCATGTGTTATGAAAGCCATGGGTGCGGGTATCATGGGCAGCTCCAGAGTTCTGTGCACTTCAGGCACAGGCCACTCAGGCTTGGGGGGTCATGGGGGTCTCTGAGGGATCATGGGGTCCCCAGGGCTGGGAATCTGCTGTCTGGAAATGCCACATTTCCAAATGCATGGCTTTTGGTCTTTATTAAATGGTTGCTCTATGACAATGGAGCTTTTCTGTGACTGCAGCTGGCCAGTGGCTGCAGTGTACACCCGGAAAGGAAGTTTCTGTCACCCATTTGTTGCCTGTCCTTTGATGAGGGGCCTGTTGGTAGACAGGAGGTAGGAAACACTCAAGAATATTTGCAGCACTGGGTCTAAGGCTGGCAGAGATGGGTTTGCTGTGATAAATGAATGCCAGTCCTGCTACTGAGCAGTCTGAGCTGGGACACAGGCAAGAAGAGAAACCTCCAGTGTAAGGTTAGCCATGGGCAGGGCTTTAAAGGGATTTTGTCTCTTGCAGGAAAGAGATTTAATGTTGCTGGAGTTACAGAGAGCAAGCAGAAACCCCACACAATTTCTCCCTCAAAGACCTTGTTTCAGGTTGAGTGGAAGGAGGCTCGCGCAGACATTACAACACTGAGTCCTGGTTGGACAGGCTGGAATTGTAATGCCTCAACAGCTCGTTCTCTTCCTCTGTTTTCAAACAGGAGCTTAGTTCTGTAGGAGGTCAGAGATGACAAGAGAGGGAACACTGACAAAAGTGCCCAGTACTTCTACTACCCCACAGTTCACCATCCTTCACATGCTGAATGCACGTTTCCAAAGGCTTACTCCTGCCCACAGTGCCTTGCAAGCTCTGCTTCTACCTAAGCAACAACACACTTGCCAAGCATCTTCAGCTATTGCAGCCTCCTTCCCTCCTTCCCACCCGAAACCTCCCGGGCCCCAGCACTTGTCTGGCTGGTGCAGAGACATAACCTCATGATGCTCAGCCCCACATAAATGCCTTTTCCATTCCAGATCAAGGACTTCACCTGTATGGATACTGCCTGTGTCTCCCCCACCTGCACCTCCTTTCACTTCCCAAGTCCTTGAGATACCTCTGACTTCACAAAATCTGCAAAATGTCTGTTTTACAGCTTTCTTCGCTCAGCTTTAGTCTTCCAGAATTGCCAACATTTATCTCACTGCATCATCAACTCTCCACCCATTTCAAATTCAATTGAAAGCACATTTTCTCCCTTGCCTGTGGTTCCTAAATTATATACCCAGCTCATTTCAAAATATCAATTCAGAAACTTGGCAAGGTGATTATTAATAACAGCTCTGTTCTTCTCTGGAGGAGAAATAATACTAGAAACATGTGAAATGTGTACACAGTTGTCATTTTCACTCTCCTCTTTTGCCAAACATTCTGTTCTTTACAGGAAATAAAAACAACCCTACACCCAGTATTAAGTGGCTGAGGCAGTGTAATCAGCATGGAACCGTGGAATTGGGACAGTATTCCTTGACGTGTCCTAAAACTTGGGGTAATACAGATGCCACTGTCTGCCAGGAATTAGTGCTTGGCTATAAGGGGTCAGCAGCACAGAGGGGCTGAGCTTGAGGAGCTGTGTACACCTGTCCTGGTTTTGGGCCAAATTCAAGGAAACGTCCAAAAGGAATGTCTTCCCAAAGGAAGGCAGGGTATAGCCGCCCCTCCTCCACCAGGTTCGGGAAAGAAATATTCCTCAGAGGAATGTGAAAATGAAAAAAAAAAAAGAACTATTTATTTAACGAACACACAGGAAAATAACAATAATGCTAAATAATGAAATCTCTCTCACTGTGGAGAGAAAACCTGAAAGATTTCAGAGTCCTTCTATGGGGGTGGTCTCTCTCCTTTTCCTTGGAGCTGGGTCGACGTGGGTGCCCCCCTCCAGGCCGGGGGAAGGTCCCCCGGTGGAGTTCAGATGCTGTGGTGGTTTGAGCAAGTCCAAAGGAGAAGGAAACAAAACAAAGTTTAACTCTCTGTCTCTCTCTGAGGAAAAAGAGCCGAAAAGCTGGCTGAAAAAAGCAGGAAGGGTGCTTCCTCTGCTCTTCTCCCCACAGCAGCAGAACGCAGAGGAGTTGTGACCTTGAGGCACAGACTGCTTTGAAAAGTTCATCTGGCCTTTTTCTTTCTCCTCTCTCGGGCTCAGTTTAAAGGCACAGGAATCATGTCTGGGCATAGAGCGATGATAGGGGCTACACAGCATAAAGTCACCCCAAGACAACACCGAGAGCTGGAGCCTAGCGCTTCCTTCAGTCACTGGTGTGGAGCTCATCATGACGAACTGCTTCAGCTGTAATGAAGTAATTCATGATTTGATTCCAAGATTTCACATGGGCTTCCCAAGGACCTGGAGCTGCTGGGAAGCACTGAGCTGTGGTGTGGCCTGCAAGCACCAGGCTGGCAGTGGGTTAGAATCAGAGAATCATGGAATGGTTTGGGTTGGAGAGGACCTTAAAGCTCATCCCATCCCCCCCCCTGCCATGGGTAGGGCCACCTTCCACTATCCCAGGTTGCTCCAAGCCCCATCCAGCCTGGCTTTGAACACTTCCAGGGATCCAGGGGCAGCCACAGCTTCTCTGGGCACCCTGTGCCAGGGCCTCCCCACCCTCATAGCCAGGAATTCCTTCCCAATATCTCATCTATCCCTGCCCTTGGGCAGGGGGAAGCCATTCCTCCTTGTTCTGTCCATCCATGCCCTGGTCCAAAGTCCCTCTCCAGCTCTCCTGAAAGCCCCCTCTGCATACTGGAGTTAAGTACCTGGTTTTTACTTTCTAATTTTTCATTTTCTACCTGTCCTTATAAAACATACAGTAAAGTCCTGAACACTTTTTCATTGCCCATAGTGCCACAGGATGTGCAGTGAAGAAGCTCCAGGGTCTCTCCTGAAGCAAACCCAGTATATGGGTGTTGTGTACATTGGGAGCTGAGCTCAGTGATCCAGGTGTCCTCCTTATCCCACACTATCCCAGAAGGAACCAGGGCTGTGCTTCTCTAATGCACACTGGGGAAAGAAGGCAAAAAGAAAAGCCCCTTGGAGGATGAGTGGGGAATTGAGTCCTTTGGAGGATGAGGGGGGAATAGAAAGATGGGGTGCCTCTAACTCCTGTGGTGGAGGGACAAAGTGAGGGGTTCCCAAGGAAGGGAGGAGATGAGAAGTCCTCAAGGGATGGGTTTATGCACCGAAGGGAAGCTATGCTTTCAGCCTTGCAAGACAAGGAAGACCCAGCTCACAATCACATTGTTTTGAGAGGAGGATAACGTATAAAAAGGCTATAGAGGTATCCAGGGGCTTTTAATTCTGAAGACTTGTCCTGGAGTCGTGAGGCCAGCCCTCTTTAGTGGCATTTAGGCACCTGTAGGAAAGAAGTGCTCACACAGACAAGAGCCAACTTGTTGCTCACCTTACCCAGTAGTGTCAGTGGCTTTGGCCATCATGGGCCCAACAGCTCCATCCTGGCACCACAGCCTCTGGAGTGCTGAGGATCTGCCTCAAGTATCCTGGAAACATGGCACAAAAAGATAAATAAATAAAACTAAATAATAAATAAAAAGTTACAAACAGAATGTCTTGTATCAGCAAGAGCTTGGGAGAAGAAAGTCTGGTTATAGTGAGAGCCTTTGGCTCTGTGCTATGACAGCCAGTGCTTGTCTGGCAGATACAGCCCTGCTTCCTCTGCCTCCTGGAATTCTGTCTCCCAGTTACAGCGCCCTGGCTCTGCTCCAGGCGCCTTGCTTCCACAGAAGTGTGGGGTATTTAAGAAGTAGTACTTCTCAAGTGTTTAAAGTGCAAGGGTTTAAAGGGAATCAGATATTGTTTAGAAGTTGGCCAAATTCTCTGTTCTCTGGCTGGGGAGGGGATAAGCTTCCACTTGAATGGAGTGGAAGTAAAAGCTGCCCTGCTGAGAGACCCCCAGAGTGAAGACCTGGAACCAGCCAGGGGATAGGAAAGGCTTGGGCTGACAGTGAACTCACTGAACCTCCAGAACCTCCTTCAGAACCTTTGGAATTCACCTCAGAACCTCTGGAGGTCAGTCACTGTTCCGCAGCCTTTCCTGGGGCTGCCCAAGCTGTGTCTGGCCATCACAGCCAGTGGGCTGGTACAGGACCTCAGCTGAGCCAAGGCACTGGTTTCACCCACACCACCCCAGCCACAAAGCTGTCGGGTCACATGGGCCATTAGCATTACTCCTCATGCCCTTTTCCATGGGTTTCCTGCAGCACCACTGTGTTTCTCCCACCCCGAGCCCCGCCATGCTGCTCATGGCTGAGTGTGCATTGTGCAGTGTGACCCTGGGTCCTGCAGTACCCCCAGGAGCCCCTCCTGGGTGATCCACCAAGTTCCACACGGTGCCATGGGCTCTACCCTGTCACACACCCTGCCAGGACGAGGATTTCACACGGATCAGGCACACATCTGCGAGCTGGCTCAGGGTGCCACGTGCTGGTTTCACCTTCTGTGCCGAGCCTTCAGAGGCAGGTGGCAGAGAGCACCAGCAGAACCCACAGCCCTCTTTTCAGAGTAAAGAAACTTGCTGCATGACACTTATGCTAAATCATTTGTTCCTAAAAGCCATGTTCACCCTTCCTCTTCCTTGGCGGGGCCAGCCCTGGATTTTGGAAAGCACTGCATTAACCTACTTCATGCAGATTGCCTGATCTCTGTTCATGTACCACCGTGGAGTACTACTCGTGGAAGGCAGTCAGATCACACAGCAGTACTAAGCATGAAGGAGACTCGTGAAACTAGAGCTTCTTCTAAAATATCAGTGCACCCCTTTTGGGTTAGCAGTCCTGCCCTGAGATGTCCTAATATTGGAAAAATGCCCTGAAACTGAAAGTTCGATGCCCCATCACATGCGTTTGATGCCACCTCGTGGTAGTTCCATGTCCTGATTTGCAAGGGAAAGGTTTCACTCCTGGGATGTTTCCCAAGCAGGTTCCTTCTAAGAGAGGAACAGTTTGGAGAAAGGATGAAGATAGACACATGTCCAGCTCTTCACTGCTGATTTGCAGCTCTACAGCCCTGTTAATAAATGTTAGTATGAGTATAAAACAAAGGGATTGCACACTATTCTGCAAGGTAATGTAGAAATACCTACAGGATAGGGATGTGGCCACCACAGAATATGCTGAGATGTCCTGACATAAAACTTTAGCCATAGTTGCCTCATCATCCTGGGACCTCAGACAAACATTTCTACTGAATTCACAGTTAGATTTTCAGATTTGGAGGAGCTCTTTCCTCCCTTGGAGAGCAACTTCCCTCTCCAGCCCAGTTGTCATTATATTGTGCTAAGGGTGTAATAAAGGGCTGAATTATCTCACCCTTTAAAAAGTGAAACAGAAATTACTAGGACTGGTACCAATATTTCAACTGAGAATTGGCTCTTTCAAAAGCAAATTGTTCCTCCTCCCCTCTCACCACTGTAGCAGAGTGTGATTTGCCAGGTGCATTCATGGAGCTTTTGAGCCTTTCATGCAGCAAATGGCCCAGACTGCTTTTGTTTGTCCTCTGAACTGCAGGAAAGACACCACTTTACAAGTGCCAGAACGCATTCCTGGGCCATTCTCATATAAAACTCTCATGTTCATTGATTGAATAATCACAGACTGTGTACAGATTGTAGTGAAACGACTCCCTCACTTTCTCCCCGAGCCTCAGGCACCCTCATATCCATAACGGCATCATGTCAGGCCCTGCAGAAGTGCTGGATCCTGAGGGCAGCATAGCTGGGACATTGCTGCAGCTGAGCTAATTACTCTTAGGTTTCAGCTTGGCTGAATAACTTTTATGTAGTTCTGTAATAACACAGGCATTTTGTTTTCAATTCTGGAACTATCTTGGACAGTGTTAATCTGGGGGAAAAACCTGCGCAAATCACACAGCTCTGCTGTGCAATGAGACAGATGTCATTTCACTGTCTATATAAATGAAATTACTTTTGCAATGGTGTGTAATGCAATCTCCAGTGTTCAGGTGCTTGTCTGCAACTTTTCCACCAGACTGAACACTCCAAATGTCTAAATACAGCTGTTTGTTAAGCTGTTCACTATCTGAAGAGTTTAGAGCGGGTGTTACATTAATATTTGTTTATATCACTCTCTCAAAAACCTATTTGACTGAAATTCTTCATCTTTGCTCTTTCCTTAAAATCTCCACATTTGAATCTGATTGCAATATACAAATTGGAGTGGAAAAATAGGAGGGATTTCCATAGATGCCCATCTGAAGAGGCTTTAAAGGCTGAAGTGGCGGAGGCAGCGGGTGAGCAATGACCTACGTGGCAATGAATCCTCTTTCTCTTACACGTGGACTTGTGAAAGTGGGAGCTGATATTGCCTGCCTAAGGGGTATTTTCAGCAAATTTCCGTTTTTCGAGGGGAATGTTGCTGTTGGATGTCTTGCTTAGACATCCAACAGCATCCATGGTCTCAGGCCCTCTGATCTCTTCAGAAGAGGGATCAACACCTTGAGTGGAACTGCAGCTGATAACAACAACTCTTGCCCCCAGAGAATCCCAGGTTTGGCAGAACGGCGAGTAAGTGTTTCGCCTGTGTTGAGCTTTGTTTATATCACAGCAATCAAGGCAAACAAAATGCCTTTGTTTTATTTACCCTCACTTCCAGAGCCAGCAGAAGAGAAGGAAGCGAGGAGGCATTTGGATTGAGGAGAAACACAACCCTCTGCAGGCTCTTCAATGGAGAAAAAGGCATATAAGGGAAATCAGAGAACCATGGAATGGTTTGGGTTGAAGGGACCTTAAAGCTCATCCCATCCCACCCCCTGCCATGGACAGGGACACCTTCCACTATCTCAGACTGCTCCAAGCCCCATCCAACCCAGCCGTGGACACTTCCAGGGATCCAGGGCCAGCCACAGCTTCTCTGTGCAAGGGCCTCCCCACCCTCCCAGGGAACAATGTGATAGGACAGTGATACAACAAGGCTTCAGAATGGCTTAAGGCCATTCCCTGTTGTGAAAAGTCCCTCTCTAAACTGAGCTGAAATCCAGCTCAAGACTTGGCAACAGAGATTAAAACATGCACTAATTCACCTTCTCCTCTGTAGTGACTGACTCTTCACTGTGTAATGGCTTCCCAGTTGGTGCAGGTGTGTTTAGGACGGCGTATTCCACCCAGCATCCAGCTGCCTGCTGGGGAAGGTGCAGGTCCCACTCCTGACCTGCCTGCCACTTCTGTGCAGGGGTTGCAAACCACACGCTTAGGAAAGTCAGACGACTGTGTTCGGATAACACAAGTCCCACTTCAGACCAGTCAGCCTCTGCTCTGGTTTGTCTGTCAGTGATAAAACCACCTGGATGTCCTGCCATCCTATTCTGGAGAGAACAAACCAGGCCAAGGTGTACTGCTGCTGAAAATCTCACCTCCCACCTCCCAGTGCCCACTCAGGTTTTGGTTATACCTGTCCCTCATCTATAACCCTCCCCATGCCCTGCCTTCCTCTGCTGCTGCCATGTTTGGGAAGAATGGGATCTACCTGAGGGGACTCTGCACTGCAGATCACCCAAGAAGCATCTCTTGGTGGGATCTGAGCCCTCCGTAGGGAGCTGATTATTCATGTTTTGTTTGCTGCTTCAATTTATTTTTAGTTGACAGAAACAGCTGTGAGGGGGAGAAGAAATGAGGAACAAAAGCTGACAGCATGATTAACTTTTTAACTCAAATTGCTTCTCAATTAAAAGAAGCTAAATATTCCCTGTGCTCCTGGTGCTACTTTTCTATGTTGGCAGCTGCTGTGCTCCCAGGAACATGACAGTTTCACAGATGGAGGTGGAGGTGGAGCTGCACAGGAGAGGCTATCCATAGCTGCTCCTCCCTCTGGGGTCACCTCACAGGACTGGGGGACAATGCACAAGGTGCCACGCCCAGCATGGCCAGCGCTGTGGGGTGGGCTCAGAGAAGCCATCAGGCTACCCGAGCTCAGCCTCCCCAACCATAAAATAAGATCTCTAGTGAGATTTCAAAGCTATTCCAACCCCTTGCAAAGGTGTGGGTGCAGAGAAGCATACAGAAGTTCATGTTCTAACAATGAAATGTGCTTCTAAAATCCTCAGACAAATCTCATACATGCTACCAGGAAGAAACTTTAGCTCTGCTGGGATTGATGATGTTTATTCAAGGTACAACGCTGGGAAAGTTTCCAGCCACCACTAATTGGGGTGCAGTCATTTCATGTCCTACAAAACAAGAGCTCCTCTTCTCACTGCTCTTAAGTCTTGTGAGTCTTAATACTCACAAAAGTCTTCAGCCGAGCGAACTCGATATCTGATTTCCCCTACATTGCTTTGTTTGCCTGCTAGCCTTTTCAATACACCTCCTTATCCCACTCTGCCCTTTGCCTTCTGAGGATCAGGGCTTTCCTCTGAATCCTACACTCAGGTTTGAACTTTGACTCCCAGTTGTCTGCCTAATTCCCCCTCACCCCTGCACAGGGCCAGGAAGGGGCAGGAACAGGGGTGTGCTGGGGAGGGATGGGGCAAGGTTGCAGCTCAGGACATCAGAAAGAGACTCTGTCCAGGCAGCCCCTGGCTCCTTCCCCCAGCGGTAATCACAGAATAGTTCAGGCTGGAAAAGACCACAGTGGATCAAATGGTCCCACCTCCCTACTCAAGCAGGGTCATCCCAGAGCACATGACACAGGATTGTGTCCAGGTGGGTTTTGAATATCTCCAGTGAGGGAGAGTCCACCCCCTCTCTGGGCAGCCTCTTCAGTGCTCAGCCACATGCACAGGAAAGTTCTTTCTTGTGTCCAGATGGAATATCCTGTGTTCCACTTTTTGCCCGTTGCCTCTTGTGCTGTGCCCCCCAGAGCAGATCCTGGTCTATGTTCTGACCTCTCCCTGCAGACACTAGCAGATATGGATGAGGGCCACTCTCAGCTGTGTCCTCTTGAGGCTGAACAGCCCCAGCTCCCTCAGCCTTCCCTTGTCAGGGAGGTGCTCCAGTCCCTTCATCACCTTCCCTCTGTGGACCTGCTGGAGCAGATCCAGAGGAAGAAATGGAGATACTGCAAGAGCTGGAACTCCCCTGCTCTGGAGCCAGGCTGGGAGAGCTGCAGGTGTTCAGCCTGGAGAGAAGGCGGCTCCAGGGAGACCTTAGAGCCCCTTCCAGTGCTTAAAGGGCCTTCAAGAGAACTGGAGAGGGGCTTGGGACAAGGGCCTGGAGGGAATGGACAAGGGGGAATAGCTTCCCACTGCCAGGGTTAGCTTATTAAGAAGAAATTCTTGGCTGTGACGGAGGTGAGCCCTGGCACAGGGTGCCCAGAGAAGCTGTGGCCACCCCATTTCTCGAAGTGTTCAAGGCCAGGATGGACAGGGGATGGAGCAGCCTGGGATAGTGGAAGGTGTCCCTGCCCATGGCAGGGAGTGGAACTGGATGGTCCTTCAGGTCCCTTCTATTCTGTGATTCTGTATCTGCTCCAGGAGCTTCATGTCCCTCCTGTCCTGAGGAGCCCAGAACTGGACACAGCATCCCAGATGTGCCTCACCAGGGCTGAACAGATGGGCAGGATCCTGCTGCAATGCCCTTCACACCCTAGGAACCCCCACCTTGGCCCCAGGACACATGGCTGGTCAAGGACAGTTGTGATCCCCAGAGCCTTCTCTGCAGAGCTGCTGTCCAGCAGGTCACCCCCAGCCTGGGCTGGGACATGCAATGACCTCTCTGCTCCTTTAGCTCCAGCATGGACGCCCTCAGGCGCTGGATGTTCAAGGTGGAACTCATCAGGCAGCAATAAGCCCCCAGCGCTCCCCTCAACAGCTCCCTTGGCCAGACAGCCTCGACTGAGCATCGGTGACTGTTAGCAACACCCCACCGGCAGGGACAGCAGCTGCCGGCTGGGGCCGAGAGAAGAGAAGGAACTCCTGGCCCTCGGGGGAGCCGGGGCCGCCGCTGTACCGCGAACCCGCAGCTAGCCCAGGGTAAAGAGACCACGGGAAAATGGCGGCGCAGCCGTGAGTGGAAGTGCTGCGCCCTCACTTCACCGCACCGCCCCGCACGACAGGGGGCGCCGTGCCGCCCGCGCGTGCGCCGATGCACCAGAGGTTCGAACCGCCAACTGCCCCAATTCGAATTCGCATCCTCGCTGACCAATCACAGCGCGCAGGGCGAGCCAGGCCCCGCCCCATCGGCTTCCCGGCCAATGACAGAGCCTGCTGTGTTTAAAACAAGTGCGCGCGGGCGGTGGGCGGGCCTGGCGGGCGGGGCTCCCGCCGCTCCCGGCGCTCACTGGGCGCGCCCGCGCTGCGAGCGGGGCGTGTCAGCTCCGCAGTCCCCGACCGCCCCCGGCGCTCCGGTCCCTCCTCCGCCCGTGCCGCTCTCTTGGAGCCAGGCAGGGCGCTGGGTCCGCCCGCTCAGTCCCTGCGGACGCGCCGCGATGAAGGCGGGCGGTGAGTGCGGATCTGCCCGCGGGCTCCGCGGGTGCTGCTGTTTCCCGGGTCCTCCCGCGCTGAGGGGCGGCTCCAGAGCGGGCTCTGCCTGGTGGGCGCCTCCTGAGGAGGTTTGAGGGCGGGGGTTAGCGGGATACACCGAGCCCGGGCTGAGGGACCGCCGGGACCGGCAGCGGCTGGGGGGCCGGGCCGACGGCTGCGCGCCCAAATTCAAACACGGCGGGGGCGGTCCGGCCCGGCCCGGCCCGGCGGGGGCTCGGGGCCGGCTCTACCCGCGCACTGCTGCCCGCCGGGGCCGTACCTCAGCCCCTCTGTGACCTCGGGGTCCGTGGCTGTGGCTGGCGGCTGTGCCTGAGCGCTCCTGGCCTCAAAGCCAAGGGGTCAAGATGTGTATTGCGCGTGGAATAACATCTCGGGCGTCTGTGAGTTTGCAGGGTGCACAGTAATGTGCAGGAAACCCCGTTCAGAAGTAAGAGAAGGTGTTTTTTACTGTACAGGTGGCTGAACGATGCTACTTGATTGCCCAGAGCGATTGCGGCATCCACATCCTTGGAGTGTTCAAACCCGCCTGGATGTGGTCCTGCCCCACTTGGCGGGGCAGTTGGGCTGGGTGACCCCCAGAATTCTCTTCCAGCATAAACCGCTCTGGTTTCGTGAAGCAACACCTGGGAAATGAACCTGTGCCACTTCCTGTCTGTAGAAATGGAGTTTTCTCTTCACTCACTGAGTTGCTCATGTACCCCCCGGTCTCTTTGGATGCTCATATAGGCTGAACTGGCATCGAAGTTTGGGTGTCCATTTCATTTTCATGGCAATAATACTGCTGAGGATAATACATTTTGTGTGTATATATGTGTGTGTGGATATATATATATCTATATTACTGCATTGAAATAATACTCCAGAAGATAAAGGCAATGGATCTTCCATTGGCACCCCTGGCAGCAACTGCTTGGAAAGATAGGCTTGAGTAGGCTTGGTGGTCTTCCTAATATCTCTGGTTGCATTCCAGGGACTGCTGTCAGTTGAGAAGGAAAAGTTGGGGCATGGGGGAGGTAAAAGAAATGATAGAAGTGACAGTTAAACCATTTGTAACTACTGAACAGGGATAGCTGAACTGTTTGTCACTATTAAACATGGTCACAGAAGTCAGGGCTCAGAGGGGCTCTTGGTGAAGAGTATTTGAGCATTAGCCACCCATTCTGAGTCTCTTGGCTTCATTAACCAATTTGAACAAGCCCTTTCTGCTCTGTGGCTTAGTCTTGTGGCATTATGTGGCATGAGCTGTATTTCCCTGGTTAATGTCTTTGCAGTGTCCTGTGCTGCAGTGAAGAGGTGCTCAAGTGAACACCAGTGTACGTGTGTAATACTCTGTAGTACTTTTTTTCCTTGTGCTGTTCCATCACTAACTGAGGTGTCCTGTGTTTTTCTTTTCCAGTGGTTCACTGTAGATGTTCCAGATGTTTTTCTTTCCCTTCAAAGCGAAGGATAATAAAACGGCCTCGAGTCCTGACGTTCCTGAACCTCCCCGAGGATGTTCTGTTTCACATCCTGAAGGGCCTCCCTGCTGCAGACATCCTCTCAGTCAGAGCTGTAAGTGCTGCATCTTCCCCTCTGCCAGGCACCACTGCACAGCTCTGCCTTCAAGAGCCTGGACTGCACACAGAACAGGTTTCTCGTGTCACAGTGAGCCTGAAGAAACTCAAAGAGTGCCTGCAGGGTTTAGATTTTTGCTATCCCAGGGACAGTTTCATTTCTCACTGCTCAAGTTAAGAGTAGAGGCAGTATTTGACTGCTTTTTGTACCTTTTCTGTGGCAGTTGTCCTGCCAGATTACTGTGGCTGAACAAATTGGTTTGGTTTGGCATCTCTTGCCTTACTGGTTATCAGGCAGGTAACAAGTTAAACATAACTTGTGATTAATGAGTTACTCCTCTAAAATAAGTTTGTAAAGACCTTTTCTTCTGTTGGTCCTCTTATTTTGGTAATCATTATTTTGTGTTCCCTCGGTGCAGGTGCACTCACATCTTAAATACCTTGTGGATAATCATTCCAGTGTTTGGGCACATGCAAGTTTCCAAGACTTGTGGCCATCTCCAGACAATCTGAGGATGTTTGAAAGGTAAGTTTTAAATATCAAATTTGTCTGACCTTTTAGAAGAGGTTGTTTGAAGGAAGATTAACTGTTCTAATTAGTCCTCAGTGTAATTGAGGCATCTGACTTGTACAAAGAGGGGAAATATTTGCTTTGGGATTGAAAAAATGGTTGATTTCAGGTCTAAGCTGCAGCTGGTCACTGCTGTCTCTTTAACCAGAGCAGAGCCTATTGCATATACCAAAGTTATTTCTTTTCACAGGCATTAATATTCCATAACACATTCCCTAAAACCTCTTTCTGTTGCTTCCATGGGAATGAACAAGTGAGGTCAGGGGCTCCAGAGAGTAAGGCTGTTTCTAAATCTGAGTTGGCTTGGTCACTTCTTGTGCAAACCAGTGTATTGAAAAACAGGTGAATTTCAGTAACAAAGTTTGAAAGGGTAATAATAAATCTGCTTAAAAAAGATGGGGAACATCTTTTTATCCATCTGATTTGAAGGGGATCCATTGGTGTCAGAGATTTCTTTAACAGGTTTAAATGCCATGATAATGATTTTGCTTCTGGCTGTCACTTCTTTTCTTTCTGAGGCAGACCACTATGTGCACATCAGTTTGGGAGGGAGGAGCACAAGGGCTTGATGTTTTGATGCATGTCCTTGAGGGACATGCAAGGACCAAACTGTGGATTCTGGTGCCAGGAAGGATTTCAAACTCAAGTGCCTTCTCTGTTTGCCCTTCAGGGCTGCTGAAAGTGGTAACTTTGAAGCTGCTGTGAAGCTGAGCTTGGCGTACCTGTACAACGAAGGCCGTAAGTGTGGGAGCTTGTCGTGGGGCTTTGGGGAACATGACGTAGCACAAGGAAGTTTTACTTTGCTCTCCTTAGGCACTGGCCACGAAGCTGTCAGGTGTTCAGTGATGGGACAGGATAGAGCCTGGAAATTCAGGGTTAGGAGTTATCCTCTGCAAACTTGTGATCAAACTCAGCTACTTTGGTAGTATGATAAATGTATCAAAAGGGCCTGACAAGTGACAGGAGGAGCCTCCTCACACAGGGTCCTGGCAAGGCAATTAGTATTTGCAGAATGAACCCCCCAACTTAGGTTATGTGTTCCTATAGCCTGACTGTAGTAAGATTTTTCTTCTTTAGCAATCTCCATTATTTTTAAGGCTCTAAGGGAAAGAGACAGTTCAACCTTTTCCTGATTGTTTCCTCTTATCTGTCTTGGCCTGACTGAATGCCAAGCAGGCATTGTGAACAAACTCTACTTGATTCCTGGCTTTCTCTCTGGTTCAGTGTCCATCACGGGCCATGGGCGTGCAGAAGTGAACGGAATAAAAGCATCTCACTACTTCAGCTTGGCAGAGCACCTTAATGTGTGTGCAGTCCCCTTTATCTGGCTGTTCATCCGTCCTCCCTGGTCTTTCTCTGGAAGCTGCTGTAAAGCTGTGGTCTACGAGAGTCTCAAGGCAGAGTGTCAGCTCGACAAGGTCAGGTTTCTTTCTGCCCTTGGCTTTACCCTACGTCAGTAACTGCATCTCATTATTTTGGAAAAAATACTTTTGTTTCCCCAAGGAGCCTCCTGTGCTCTTGTTGCTTCAGTGACTGTGGCTCAGTCATTTTATTGAATTTATTGCCAAACTGCACATGATAGATCATGAGTGCTGGAGGCCTGTACTGTCTCTTCTGAGAGGTTCAGTGCTATCTCAGGGATAACAAAACATGGAGAAAAGCAAGGGGGAGGAATGATTGAAAGATAAACCAAAACTGTAGTCTGGAATTACTAGCAAGAATTACTGTGGTTTAACAATGCTTTATCTTGATACTTTCTTCAGGCTCAGAAAGGATCTATTCTCCACAGCTTGGCTAAGGTCTTGAATTTCTTTGAGGTGAGCAGTATTTCTGATGTGATGTGTTTGGGTTTGGGTTTTTTTCTGATGATGCTAATGCTGTTTACCTTGATTAAAAAAAATAAATCATCCAGATGCTCTTTTACTCCTCAAGTGTCCCAGGAGTTTCTGTTCTCATGAGTTTAATTTACTGGTTGTTTAAAGGAACATTATTAACTTACTTTATTGAATTGTACAAACAGTGAAATTAACTTTGGCTTAATTATGGGCTTGCAGTATGTTCAGGTCTCAAAGGAAGTCTTTCAGTTGTAATGCCTAGCAAAAGAAAAACTAAAATAAAAAGCCTTCAGTGGCAAGCAAGCCAAAAAGCATTTGTCTGGCTAAGGAAAAGCACTAACTGCTCTCACAGCCTGCATCTGCAAATGGCAGCACTGAGTGGATGTGGGAGCATTCCTGAGAGGCTGAAGGGCATTCCCAAGGGATGGATTCTGCTGTATAGCTTTAGCACAGTGTTCTGTAGCTTCTGAAGTGTTGAGGCATCCACTTGTCTGGACAGAAAGAATACCAATATATGCCTTTTGTTTTTAGGATGAAGGAAAAAAGAAAGAATCCCTTGAAATGCTTGAAGAATCATCAAAACAGGGTTGTTTAATCAGCTCCTACCTCCTTTGGGAAAACAACAGAAAAGCTGCTGTAAGTAGTAATTTTTTGTCTCCAAACAACTTTTACACTAACTTCTGGATCTCTGTTATGTGCAAGGAATGTCCTCAGAAAGGAATTGCTGTTCCTCAGAGCTTACCTTCTTCATAAACAAGGAGAGTGCTAAGAACTCTTTGAAATGAGCTTTGGTGTCTGCCTGGGTGTTTGAAGTGAGGCTATGAGCAGCTGTAGCCGAGGTGCCACAGAAGGTGCTTTACTCCAACTCTGCTGAAGGCCCGGGCACCGCTGGCCAGTGATCCCAGGGCTCTGGGGAACAGGAGGAGGAGGCTCCTGCCTTGTTATTAATAAATCTGCCAAAGCTCTCGCCTTGGAATCCTGAGTGACTGCTCTCATTTCCTGTGAGACCTTGGGCAAGAACTGAAAAAAGGTTCTTAAAAAAAATTATGTCATGATGTGAAACATACTTGTTGCTGAAATAATAGATGTACTTCCAGGCAGTGTTTTTTCTCTGGATATTGGTGCTACAATTCTCCTGTTTGTTGTGTAAAGGCCGTGGGCTTTTACATCTGTTTGTGTTTCTCTCTGTAGATGTCGGATCCTGGCAGATACCTCCAAAGTTTCAGGAAGCTACGAGACTACGCAGCCAAGGGCTGCTGGGAAGCACAGGTAAGACTGAGTTTTCCCAGAAAAACGGTCTTTATTTGGTCCTTTCTGTGCTGCCATTGTAGGTTTAGATTTCTCTTTTTAGAAGCAGGACCGGCATTGCTGAGTAATGTCTGTATGTGCACGTCTGTATCTACTCTGCAGATTCTCTTCTTTGGGAAATTACTGCACACCTGTGGCAGAATGGAGTAAAGATGCATCTTTTGATGGACTTAAAAGACTGGCCCCAAATAATCTGTGGGCTCAACATTTAAACCAAACTAAGAACTACTGGTTCAAGTAGTTTGTCATGTTCACTGTTTTCAGCAGGAAAATTAGAGGACCATCCTCTTCTGCCTTAGTTTGCATTTGGTAAAATAAGCATACTTTCTTTTGTGTTCTCTCTACTACAGATAGCTTTAGCCAAAGCTTGTGGGAATGGAAACCAACTAGGATTAGAAGCAAAATCTTCCAGGGAAATGGTTTCTCAAATCTTTCAGGCTTCCCTTCCTATCAGCAAGCAAAGCATCTTCACTGTGCAGAAAGGAATGAATGAAATAATGAGGTAGGAACTTTGGATCCAGGAGTGAGGCCCCACAGCAGAAACCATTCCTTATTTCCCTCTGCATCTCTACGTTCCCTCTCCAGCTTTTCTGGGCAGTCTGTGTCAGGGCCTCACAGGGAAGAATTTCTTCCCAATATCCCATCTAACCCTGCCAATCTGTCAGTGTGAAGCCATTCTCCCTTGTCCTGTCACTTCAGGCCTTGTCCAAAGTCCCAATTGACTCCCTTTTCCTGAATAAACACCCACAGCAGTGTCACCTATGTTAGCCTGCCCCTTAATCCTTATCCATAAGTTCCTTATCCTTCCCTAGGCAGACCTCAGTACATTATAGTTGCTCTCTCACATGTAGGGCAGCTCCACCACTTCCCTTTCTGGCATTCCTTTCCTAAAAAAGTGCATTACCGTCCATGGCAGCATTCCAGCCACATGGGTGTCCCACCATGGCTCTGTAACGGCAATGGGATCATGGCCCTGTGACCACACACACATCTCCAGCTCCTCCTGTTTATTCCCCACATTGTGTGTCTTGGTGCGCAGGGAGGGGATGGAGCAGGCAGGTTTTCCAGGAGGGGCTGCAAGAGCATCCACCACAGCCACAACCCCACTTAAGGGAGTTGGCTCTTCTCTTGGGAGGCATCTCAGGAACACTTGTCACTGCTCTGCTTGGCCTGGCTCATTCCCCAGTTGGATGTCATGGTGTGAGACACCACTTCCCAAGTCCTTCCTTAAGTCTCTCTTCCTGTTCTAGATATATCCTGGTGGATTGGCTGGTGGAAGTGGCTACCATGAAGGACTTTTCTAGCCTGTGCCTTCACATGACAGTGGGATGTGTGGATCGTTACTTGAAGCTGAGACCTGTACCTCGTGCTCGGCTCCAGCTTTTGGGAATAGCCTGCATGGTCATTTGCACACGGTGAGGGTTCTGGCTGGTGAGCACAGGTGGTCATTGTGATCATCCAAATTCTTTCCTGCAGCTCAAACTTCTCCCCCAACCCCATCCCTTGCTTCTAATACTGTAAAGACTCTTTGACTTCCCTCTACTTTGACTGCTGCTTAACTGTGTTTACATACAAACACAGACTCTGTAAATGAGGCAAAAAGGTAGTTGCAGGGGTTTTTTTCCTAACTTAAACACATGGTCATAGTTGTGGATTGCTCTAAATGCATTCCATCAGCAGCTGGAGTCTTTGACATCATATTGGCATGAGAAAGCTAGAAAGGAATAACAGCAGCAGTGATCCATACTTGAACCTGTTACACTTGGATGAACTGCATGGTGTGGTGGAAGATTATCCTTCTGGGTTAATTTCCTTAATACCTTGCGTCTTAACCTAGGAGAGGCTTCGTAGGTGAAGAATTAGGATCACAGAATCACAGACTGGTTTGGGTTAGAAAGGACCTTAAAGATTGTCTCATTCCACCCCCTGCCCATGGGCAGGGACACCTTCCACTATCCCAGGGTGCTCCAAGCCCCCTCCAACCTGGCCTTGGACACTTGCAGGGATCCAGGGGCAGCCACAGCTTTTCTGGGCAACCTGTGCCAGGGCCTTACCACTCTCACAGCCAAGAATTTCTTCTGTATTAGGAAGAACATTCCAAATTAGGAGTGTTCAGTAGGTGGTTCCATCTTACAGAATGAAATAAACAGCTACAATTCTTTCTTTCCTGGTCTACTTGGGAAAGTACCTTGTGAAGTTGTTTAACTCTGGTCATTGTGGGTGCAATTATCTGCCATACGTGCACAAATCCCCTTTCTTCTGGGGCTAATTGATTATTTAACATTGCAGTTTCATCAGCAAAGAGATGCTGACGATACGGGAAGCTGTGTGGCTGACAGACAACTCCTACAAATATGAAGAGTTGGTCAGAATGATGGGCGAGATCATTTCTGCCTTAGAAGGAAAGATAAGGGTGAGTTTGGAAAGTGGATGGAATATTTCCCTCCTCACTGGGCTGCTGTTCAAGTCAGGCTGTAGCAGTTCTTATCTAAGGAGTTGGGGTTTCTGTCAGTGTTCTCAATCAGCTGTGGAGCCTGTGCATGTCTCAGACCATGCAGATACAGAACCTTCTGCCTTCTGTAGAGATTAAAACTTCAGTTTTAAGAAGCCATTTACTCTCTCACTGGAGAATGTTTCAATGTCAATGTAGTAGTTACACAAAAAAGCCCCAAACAAATAAAACCCAGCACCTGGAAACAGCTGTTCTGAATGCTTTGTGCTGGTCTTGTATTTCCAACCTCTGTTCTCCTTTCTGCACTAGATACCCACCATTTTGGACTACAAAGAAGTTCTGTCGAGCATTGTCTCGCTGGAGAGAAGAACTCTTCACCTTTACAGCTTCATCTGTGAGCTGTCCCTCCTGAATACGAGCCTCAGTGTGTATTCCCCAGCCCGGCTGGCTGCTGCTGCGCTGCTGCTGGCCAAGATGCTGCATGGGCAAGGTAAGCAATCTTACCTCAAGTGGAGCTGCAGCACGGAGTGCCAGTCTGCCTTCTCTTTCTAGGGAGATTTTTTGGGTGTTAGTTTGTCTTTAGGCAAGATGTCCCAAATCACTTGGCGGGGGGAGGTGGAGAGAAGGGTGGAAAAGAGGGGGACAGGTATAAGAATTGAGAATGAAGAGCTGAGTTCAGCCTCTCTGGCTGTATTGGGCAACCAAGATGATTAGAGGGCTGGAACAGCTCTGCTATGAGGAAAGGCTGGGAGAATTGGGATTGTTCAGCCTTGAGAAGAAAAGCTTCAGGGTGACCTAATTGTGGCCTTCCAGAACCTGAATGGAGCTGACAGGAGATATGGGCAGAGTCTTATTTACAAGGGCCTAGAGAGACAGGACAAGGGGGAATGGCTTCCCACTGGCAGAGGGCAAGGTTAGATGGGATATTGGGAAGGAATTGTTCCCTGGGAGAGTGGGGAGGCCCTGGCACAGGGGGCCCAGAGAAGCTGTGGCTGCCCCTGGATCCCTGCAAGTGTCCAAGGCCGGGTTGGAAGGGGCTTGGAGCTACCTGGGATAGTGGAAGGTGTCCCTGCCTATGGCAAGGAGTGGAATGAGATGGGCTTTGAAGTCCCTTCCAACCCAAACCATTCCATGATTCTCTGATTCTATTTTAACTCTTAATAGCAGTGATGAACTGGAGCATTAGCATCAGACGATGCAAGCTTTGTGTTTAAATGAGACTGAAGATTTCTGTCGTTAGGTACAACATCAGTTTGGCAGATAAGCCTATCCTTGAAGCCAGTTGTGAACATGAACAAACTATGGACAGGCATAAGCTTGTAAAGATCATGATCCTTATCCTATTGAAAAAAAAAGCTGACTGACTACAGAACTACTGCACTTCTTGAATATGTAATTCAATACATGAATGTGTACTCTCTTCTCCAGCACACCCCTGGACCAGCCAGCTGTCTGAGTGCACTGGTTTCTCTCAAGAAGACCTCTTGCCCTGTGTGCTGAGCCTCCACCAAAAGTGGTAATGGTTTTGGGACTCTTTAGGGGGGCACATGAGTACTTGGATTGCAGCTCTTGCAGATGTGCTGCACCTGTGCAGTCAGCCCTTCCCAGTGAAGGAGGGGCCTTTGGGTAACTGCCTTGCTCCCCTGCACAAGGCACTAAGGTTTCCAGTTCAGGGACAGCTGTTCTGTTTCTGCCAGCTGGTCTGGCCCTGGGTCACAGAAAACGGGGACAGAAAAGGAATTAGATGCTCACATGCTCAGAAGCCACCAGGTGTCCTGATGAAGCTGCTGAAACACCAACTCCCTTAGCACAGCACAGAGGGACACACAGGGAAAGTACCTAACTTGACAGGTTTTCTTAAGAGTGTTTCATAGAACTCATTCTAAGATGGGGGTTTTAATCTTTCTTTCCAGCTTCCATGACGATGTCCCAAAGGATTATAGGCAGGTGTCCCTAATGGCAGTGAAACAGCGATTTGAAGATGAGCGCTATGAAGAAATAGGCAAAGAACAGGTGGGTGAGCTGTGGCTGCATCTGCTGCTGGCTGACACCCAGAGCAGAGCTGCTGACCCATGGCAGGCTGTGTGAATGAAGTGGCAGTTTAAAACTTGAGTTGCAGGGACTCTTAACTGATGTTTGAGTGCCTGTGGGAAGAACTTGCTGGGATAAGATTTCTCGTAGAAAATAAATAGCCTCCTTCTGGCTGTTTAGTTCTTATGAAGATCTCATGGTCTAATTCTTACAGGCGCTTTGATTTTTTTTTTAATCTTTATTTTTTTAATATTTTAGATTATGAGTTACAGCCAGCTCTGCTCATTGTTGGGTGTGAAACAGGAGGACCCAGAGCCCAGTCCCTTGCACAGGAACGTGGTGGAAATTCAGACTTTCCTCAGCTCTCCCTCTGGAAAGAGAGCTAAAAGGTGAGTATTACTTGTGGCTGTCAGTGGCTCTGAAGATCAGCCCGAGCCTTTCCTCCTCTCTGGTACCCTGAGGTTTCATTCCTAAATACAATCAATTCTCCTGTCACCATCTTGACATACCTATTAAAAGAGCTGGAAAAGACTTGGGTTTTAACATGTGATTTCTGGGGGTTTTTGCTACAGGAGGAGGGAAGACAGCATTCAGGATGACAGAGGCAGCTTTGTGACTACACCCACAGCAGAGCTGTCCTCCCAGGAAGAAAGTCTGCTGGACAACTTCCTCGACTGGAGTTTAGATTCCTGCTCTGGTTATGAAGGTGATCAGGAAAGCGAAGGCGAGCGAGAAGGAGATGGTGAGTAGTTTATTCTTATAAAAAGCAGCCAAGAGGATTAAACCTGTCTTTTCATTTTTGCTTAAAACTGTTTCTCAGGCACCAGATGCCTGAACTTTCAGCCGAAGACCAATTGGAAAAACTCTTCCCCTTCCCCTGTGGTTATAACTGTTAAACTCTCCCAGAGGTATCTATCTGTTCTTTCTCTGCACTGCTTCAGAACATGATGAGGGGTTCTGTATTTGCTCAGCATTTCAAAGTCAGGCTGTTTGCAGTGCACCAAATGTGATGAATGAGCCACTGTCTTAGAAACACTAATTAGCTGTTGGGTTTTGCTGACCCTGGGCCTGCCTGCTCATTTTCTAACAGCTCTTAGTACCTGTTCAAATAGTCTGAGGGAAGAAAAGATGCTGTGTGAACAGAGGGTGAACTTAGTGCCCTGCCCTCCAGGTGTGAGCAGACAGAAGGTTGACTTTTGCTTGGCTTTTCTCTGCTTGACTCTGTGCTGAGTGCCTGCTTGGTGCTGGATTGGGACAAACAAAGGTTTCTCTTTTCCCATCCTGCAGTGACCAGCCCCAGTGGGATCCTGGATGTGACAGTGCTGTACCTGGACCCTGCAGAACACTGTGGCCAGGACTCCAGTGATGAGGACAGCCTGCCTGGGGAGTGGGATGGCTCCGGGGCACCCCACAGGGAGGGGGAGTTGCCAGGGGCATATCTCACCCCAAGGAATCCCAACCCAGAGGGGAGCTCAGGCTACTCTTCTGTCAACACTGCCAGTCCTATATCTTCTGTCGAAGGCAGCCCTGGAGCTCCTCCCAAACCTACCTCAGCACTGCCCCATGGCAATGCCATGAACAGGGAGCCGCACAGGAGGCAAGTCAAGAGAAAAAACATGGCAGAACACACTGAAGAAAGGCTGAACTTGGGCTTCTTAAGCCTCTGATTTCTTCATACTTTTAACTATTCCAGGATTCCTGGAAACCATATTTCTGTTGCAGTCATACAGGGATGATAGTGAATAATTGTAAATACCTCCAAAAGAACAACCCCCTTCCCTTCAGCCTTGTCTATCTTGTACATCTGGGCTATTTCCTCCCTTCACAGCTGCCTTTTTACATATCCCCTATTCTCATCCTCTGCTAACTAAGGTTCTGCTCTCTCTATGAAACTTTATAGCCCAGTTTTGTCATCCCTCTTAGTGACAGAAAAGAACTGTCCTGTCCCTTGCTTTCTCTGAGGCCTGGCACTATGAATGAAATGAACTGACATTGGTTCTCAAGTTTCTGAATGTAACACTATGCTTGAATTCTTCCACTTGAAAGACCTTTTTTGAGGTTGTGCTGCCTTTTTACTCTGTCCAGGTCTCCCTCAGCTCCCTTCTTGTCTATGGCATTTGCTGCACTGATACAAGGTTTTTATTGAAAAACCCCAGAGGTAAATGAAGGCTCACTGCAGGTCTGAGCTGCTCTCTCACCTACCTCTCACATGGTTTAAACCCCATTTGCCTCTTCTCTTGTTGCCATGTTTTCCTCACCTGAAAAATCCTTCTGTGCCTTAACACATAGTGAACATTGGAATACCAAGGTACAAGACTTCAAAAAGATGTCACTGAAGTTAACACTGGAACTGGACTCCAGGACTGTTTAGAAGTTACTGTGGCAGTGGCAACAGTTCAGATACACACAGTGTAGTGAGTGTTTACTGACTGTTTTTTTTATAAAATCATTTTGTTATTAGAGATGGGTCCCAGTCTTCCTTCCCCTCATTCCCTGACCTGAGGCTTGGAGAACTGCGGGGATGAGGTCAGGGTTTAGCTCTGAGCTGAGTTGTGATGGTTAAGTTGCAGTGGCACTGCCTAAAGGCTATTTACACAAATCTCACAAGGATCACAGGGCTCTAACCACCCTCACAACCCTGCAGCAGCCCCAGAAAGGCCTCGAATGTGCCCAATAACCAGCAGCAGCCTTGGGTACTTGTCCACAAAGTTTATTACAAAACCATGTACTGCCACTCTCGTTCAAAAGAGAAAATCCCTGATTTAGTTTCCCGGCTCACAGTGGCTCCACTGCCGTTCTCCAGCTACTGCTTCCCCTGACCTGCCAGGCAGGAGTGTCTTCACATTAACTTGGTACAGCAGCAGCTCAAACTTCAGCACTGGGTCACATTAACATGGGAAGAAAACCCTTATAAAAACCTCTTTCATTCTAAAACTGGTAAAATATAAAACGTTGAAATATATCTGGGAAAGGCCTCATTGCAGAAAGCCCTGAACCCCTGTGCAAGTTTTCTTGATCTGAAAAAATAAAAGCAGAGAAGGGGAAGATGAATCAGTTTAATTCCTTCCCACAAAGCAGAAATTAGGTTTAGAGCTTGGCTCTGTGTTCCCACTGCTGGATGCAGAGCCTTGGCTGATGCAGCCCTGCACTAAAACCAGATCTGGCTCTGTATCAAACCTCGCTCTTGGAGGTGCCTCATGGCTAAAATAGCACCTGGGCTTGAGAGCCACCACTGCCTCAGGGCTGAGGCACTAAAACCAGAACTACAGGCTGCTTTCTGAGAGAGAAAAGCAAAAAGTACAGCCTAGAGCTTCAGATTTAAAAAAAGAAAAAAATTATCAGATGGCATGAGTTTGCATTTTGTGATCACCTCCCAAGCCCTGCAGCCCCTTCAGCCTTTGCTTTATTAACCCTTGTTGTATTCCTTCATGGGCAAGTATTTCCAGAAAAACTTGAGGAAGCACAGCCTGGCTTCGATGTAGCACTGGACTGGTTTCAATAGGGAATGACATGTCAGGAGGAGCAGGTTGGTCTCACCTGGAGAGATGTCACAGCCCCACCTGCTCTGTCCTCACCTGCCTGTGGCAGTACAGGGCCCACGCAGCAGGTCCCAGCACTCACCTACGGCACCACTCGGACATCCACAGAGTCGTAAGCTGAAGCTTTCATCTTTTCCAGTGGCTTTCCAAAGAGCTGCTGCAGGGCTGTGTAGTCAGGCTTCTCCTCGTACTCCAGTGCCATCACCTGCTCCAGGTAGCTCTCCAGGGCATCTGCAAAGGAAGAGACACACTAGAGCAGCACAGAAACTCCAGCTGCCAAATGGCCATTTCAGGCTGCTTGTCCTGCAGCCAGCTCACCCACCCTCCCAGGCAGCTGCACAGAGGAAAACCAAACCAAGGCTAATACAAAGCTCAAAGACAGAATCATGGAATTACAGAATAAAATAGAATGACCAGCTGGTTTGGGTTGGAAGGGACCTTGAAGCCCATCTCCCTCCACCCCCTGCCAGGGGCAGGGACATCTTCCACTATCCCAGGGTGCTCCAAGTCCCGTCCAACCTGGCCTTGAACACTTTTCAGGCATGGGGCAGCCACAGCTTCTCTAGGCAACGAAATGGGATGGGGAAGTGACCTCTAGCCCCAGATCCTGCATTTCTAAACCCACCAGCACACCTGTCCCTTCAGCAAGCTTCATGAAAGCAGATCATGGGAAGCATCCCTTGTTCTCCTGTACAGAAAACAAGGGATTTGTTCCCAGCCTGCCAGACAGTTCATGCAATGCTTGGTCACCATGACCCCTGGAAGCCATTCTGGACCAGCACCCCAGCACAGAGAAAGTTCTGTCTTCAGGTACAGTCAGTCCTCCATCCCCGAGTCCCATTGCCACTAAGAGCAAGCCTGTACCTGGAATGGATCTCTGCCTGAAGCACAGTTCAAGAAGGCATCTCACATCCTTTCTGTACCTGGAATAGTCAGCACAGAGTCCTGTCAGGTGAGAAGCAGTGGAGCAGGCACCTGAGCACCTGGCTTTGACAACAGGGACAAAAAAAATCCCCAAAAGGCTGAATTCAGATGGCTGTGTTGTGGATGAAGCAGAACTTGGGGTTCACCCAACACCCCGGGGCCAGGCTCAGACCCTGCTCCACCCTTGGCTGCAGGATTTACCACATCCCAACAGTGTATCGTGACCAGGGGATTTCAGTCACAAACCCCCCTCAACTGCTTTCTGCTGAGCATTTCCCAAAAGAGTAGATGATTTCTCCTACCTTTCCTTCTGTTCCACCACAGCTCCTACTTTGTCCAGCTCATCAGACCAAGGCAAAATGCCACAGAGCCATTTCAGAAGACAGTAGCCCAGAGATTCCAAGTCACTCCGTCGAGATGGTCCTGATGGGAAGCACGAGACATTCACATGTCACTCATGAAGGGGCAGAAGTAAAGAGCTTCATGAGGATGTGCTCTGGGATATCAATACTCCTGGGAGCCTGCTCACGTAGTTCAGGAATCACCTCCCAGCCTCTGAGGGAAGATTTCCTGAACACTGTGAAAGAGCAGTCATATCCCAACCAGGAGAAGGATGGAATTTGGCACAGGTTGCCCACGGTAGTGTGGAGTCCCCATCCCTGGAGGGATTTAAAAGTCATGTAGATGTGGCACTTGGAAACTTGGGTTAGTGGTGACCTTGGCAGTGCTGGGTTTACAGCTGAACTCAATGATCTTAAAAGGTCTTTTCCAACCAAAGTGATTCTATGATTTAAATGCCTTTCCAGTTCTCATTGCTTCAAGGTCAGCGCAGAGCCTGCTGCAAATCTGTTTTGGGCAGGGATCCAGTCTGGCTTGAAACACATCCCTGCTAAGCCAGCACGAAGGGCCCTGTTTTCTATTCCCCACACATCTGCAGCAGCCAAGGCTCCAGATGGAGCAGGAACATCCCTGCTGCAGTCACTGAGTGACCTGGCAAGTCCCAACACAGCAGCCATCAGGAGGCAGGAGTGAACAGCCCAAATAGGAACCCAGTTCCTGGTGCATGTGAATGCCTGGAAAGCAGCAGTACCAGCAAAGCCAGCAGGGAGCCCCAGCTCCAGGGAGCACCACCACAGGAACAGCTTCAGCACGTGTCACAAAGCCAGACCCACCTGCACCCTTGTGGCTGTCCAGGCTGATGAACTCCACCGTGCCCTCGTGAGGGGTCCTGCTGCCCTCACGCCGAGCCACATGCTTCCCCCCAGGGCAGTACCGGAACGCAAAGCCATAGCCAGCGAGGGTCACCTGCAGGGCAGCACAGAGCATCCACCTGAGTGTGGTGCAGCCCCCAGTGCTGCCCCACAGCCCCTGTCTGAGCACAGCCCAGCCTGCTCTGCTGCCCTGCCCAAAGCAGGGACCTGGGGGCTGCCTTATCCCATGTCACAATCTCACCTCCAGTGCCCCTTCCTGGCAGCACTGCTCCTGCTCCCTACCTGTGTGAGGTCTGCTGGGTTCAAATAGATGTTCTCAGCAGTGATGTCCCCATGCACATACTCATTCTCATGAATATACTCCAGGCAGTCTAGCTGGGAATAAACAGGGGGAGCATATCAGATCCATGCAGGCTCCTGCAGCACCCTGGCCATCATTGAGCTGGACCTTCCCCAGCTCTGTGCAGCCATGTGGGGGAGCACTAAGAACACCACGTCTCACAGCCTTCAAGTTCAAAGGTCAAGTTTTTCTCATTCTTCTTATCCCAAATTCTTTCAAGGTGACACAGTGCTCAAAAGATGCTACTAAAGTTTACAGGAGGCTTGAAAGATGCTACTTAGAGACCCCACACAAGCCCCTGGAGCAGCTTTAAAACATCTCTGGGAGATCCAGAAGGAAGTTAGGAGTCTTTTCTGAAAAAGTCTCTTGGGAAGGATTGGTTCTCCACATACCACACGAACTGCAATCTGAAAAGCTGCCTTCTCCCTCAGCAGGTGCAGGCCATCGCTCAGGACCGACTGAAGAGATCGCCCCAAGTCAGAGAACACCAAAAACCTGCAGGAGAAAAGGGCTTAGCACATGGCAGTACCTGGTCTGGAGACCCTGCAACAGACACTTGTCAAGTGATCCATTGAACCCCACTTCAAGTTGACCTGGGCAAACACTTCCTTGACTTTTGATAAGAGAAAACTTCTTATAAAGGAGACAGATGTGCTTGTCATGTGCTGCAGACACATAGCCTTTGTGTTAAGTGTCAAGGACCAGAATAAGGTGTCACCTGGCCTGAGGAGCAGCAGCAGCAAAAGCAGTAACTTTACCAGCAACACAAGGACTGAAGGAAACAAAGTAATGAGAGGCGAAGCATTTAATAAATGATAGGAGCAGTGCCTAAGGTCAGGAGCCCAGGGGACAATGACAAAAGGACTAGCAGCAAGCAAGCGGAGGAGAGGGAATGCCAGAGATGCACAGGCAGCCCAAGAGCTCACTCATCTCACCTGTAGCTGTCTGCATGCAGTCCAAAGCCAACGCAATTGGGGATGCCCAGCAGTGGCACGGAATGCCACTTCTTCCACTTCTCCACTACAAGGGGAGAGAAGAGGACAGTGCAGCAGATGCTGCTGAGGAGCTCCAGCAGGAAGGAGTTAGGGATGCTCCTCCTCTGAAGTTCTGCTCTGCCCTGGACAGCTGACAGTGGGAAGCCTCTCAACCTGACTCTGTCCCCAGAATTCCAGTCTGATGTGGGGGAGTACTGGCATGTCAATACATATAGCACTGTAGAGCAAGAATGGAACAGGGAAGATTCTGGGAATACCAAAGCAGGCTAACGCATGGGATTGCTACAGGGCTAGGGAAAACGAGGAGAGGGGGGAGAGGGGGATGGACAAGCAGATTTTTACAGTTCTCCTACAAGTGTAGATTTGACATAAATTCCTCCATCCCCCCTACCCACATTCTCTGGGCAGCTTTGTTCTTGCTCAAGTTTTGGGATCAATGGAGTTGATACCAGAGAGCAGCTGACAGAACCACCCACGGAAGAGGGACAGGAGAGTGAGCCAAGGTGAGTCAGGCTGCAGGGCTGGACAGCTCCCAGACACATCAAGACAGAGTGAGGAGAGCAAGAAAGCTGCGCTCATACTGCACTGTCCTACAGCACAGACTGCTGGGAGGACTGGCACTGATCAAACTCCTCAGCACTCTGGCACTAACTGAGCAGGGAATTAATTTATCCTAGCCTGGCCTTCCAAGAGATTCACATAACTAATGAGAGAGGAATGCCAGTTATCCTTAGTCCTTGCCCTCCCAAGAAGCACCAACCTGTGCCTGCCTTGGCAGCTCGCTGGAAGAAATTCTGTTCATTGTAGATCCTCCCATCTTTGGCATCCTAAAGGGAACAGGAAGGAGGAGCTTTACTTCAGCCACACACATCCTGCTGGAAAGGGAAACTTGGGTAAGACTGCTATAAGACCTTCACTACTCATTTTAAAGAAAGCAAATATCAACTAACAGAGCTGAGAATAGAGCTCAGGTGTCTTGGTTCCCTATTTAATGCTGCCCCTAACAACCACTTAAACTCTGAGCATCAGCACAGAACAGGGGAGGGGCCATCTCATGTTGGGCCTTTCCAGCAGCCCATTTACAGCTGTCTGAGGGTTAACAGCAGCCAGGCAGTGCAGCCCAGGCACAGCATGGAGAGAGCTCTGGTCCCACAACTGTTATGTTAAAGGGAGCCAGGGGTGACCTTCTCAGCCACAGCAGGGATGAGGGTATTTCTACAAACAGGCAAGTCTCAACAGAGAGCTGTAATATTTATTCTAGCTGTCAGAAAGTGAGACAAGAAATTCTGTCTTTGTAACATTTGAGATATTGCTGTCACCGAGTGACCTCAACTGCATGTAGTTTACACTCAGTATGTCTGTGTTTGCCTACGCACATGTATCTATTCAACACTAACTCAGGACAGCAGCCATCATGCACGGGAGAAAGCAGCAGTGTTATATTCTGCCTGGTTTGATACAAAACTGGTATCAAAGGTAGCTGGAGGAGCAGCAGGCTTCAGAAAACACAGACCATGTCCCAGAGGGTACTTCATTCTGCATCTTCTCTGTGAGCCCATGTGGGCCATCAAACCCCAGAGCCAAAATGCTCTCATATGCCATATCACACTCCACAGTGCTCAGCAGACTACCAAGCAGCCAAAAGGTGCAAAACAGAGAAGTTGGGAGTGTTGCCTACAGAAGTGATTACAGTTTTCCACCTACTGGTTCTAGTTTTGTGGCACTTAGCAGATTTTTCTCATCAACACTGTATTCCTTCTCCATCCTCTTACATGTCTCCTTTGACAAAAGGCAGAGAGATTATCCAAGTGCCTGCAAGAGCCCTACAGAGCCATCAGTCAACACTGGCCCTCCTACAGACCAGCAACCCCCAAGAGCCACAGCAGACAAGGAAATAGTCTTTCAGCTCTGGTTTGTGAGCTACTGAAAATCAATTGACTGAATTTCCACCACAGAACAGCTATTACTGGAAATAACACATTTCTGGAGAACCCAAGGTATTGAGAAGTGCCTGGAAAGCTGGCTCAGAGCTCCAACTATAATTCGTATTTGATTTCAAAGGGTGCTCTGGCGTTACACAGTGTCTCCATGCTGGCTTTCACACAGCCTCAGCACAGCGCCAAATTCCAACCTCTCCAGTTTCCCCAGACTTCAGCAGGGTGTGTGCACACCTGCCAGAGAGGAAAAAAGTTGGTCTGACATTCCTGAATCAAGGTCTCCACCTTGCACCACCAAGTTCAGCTCTGCAGGTTCCTGAGCCTGGTCGATCAAAGCAGCAACCTTCTGTTATTAAGGCTTCGGGGTTTTCGTAATCCTCATATCCATTTTCTTCACACCTTTAGCAGAAAAGCCAACTGGTACTCAAATCCCACCACAACACCCTCAGGAAGTTATATCCATCTCCCTAGCAGGGGCCTCTCTGACCACTCTTTCCAAATTCCTCAGATACTCTCAGCCAAACAGGTCTGGACACAGTACTCTGTGCACTATTCCTTACCCAAACAGATCAAAACTCACAAGTTTGAGGGAGTAGCTTTGCTTTTGAGGACAGGTTCCAGATGCTGACTGCGCTGTGGAAGGATGGAACAGATGTGGTTACAGGAGCATGGAAAAGAGGTTCTCCATCATTAAATGCAGCCTGTGCAGCTGGATTTACTCATCCTCTGCTTCTTTCCCTTGAGCTTTGCAAAACAACCTCTGTGACAGCGCCTTCCCAGATCACTACAAAATAATTCTTACCTTGCTCCAGGAGCTTAGCACCCTGGCATGCTGCGAGTGCAGTTCTGCTTAAGTCACAGAAGCATCTGGGCATGGCTACAGTATGGGGGGGCTTTGAGGGGTATGTAAAGAATACATCGTTAGTAGAATCTCAAAGGCATCCCCAAATTCATTTGCTGAGCATTCCCTCCAGCTCATTCCATGGCTTGACAAGTCTGTAAGGGATGCCAAGTCCCTCTGCTCTGTATGGATGTTAGAGCTGTATGTGGCCTCTCTTCTCCAAAAGGATTTGATGCCCATGACTTGGCCTCAGGGCACTTCCTCTTCTCTTGCTCTTAGACCAAGTGCTATCCACAGGTCACCTAAAACCTATTTCTATAAAAGCACCCTCCACTACTGATTTTCCCTTTTATCACACCTTTCAAAAAACATAGATGGATGCTCAGACTTTGTTATGCAACAGCTTGAATAATGAAAAATAAAGTAAAGCCAAATATCAGGCAAAACTTGGTAATGGACAAAATTCCTCCTGGACGGTTTCCAAATTAACAAGAGAGACGAAGATCAAAGACTCCCCTTTGGAAGTTTACAACCAGACTGAAAAGATCAGCGCTCGCTAAATGGCTGAGAAGCAGCCTGTGTGGTGTAGTTGCTTTCTTTGGCCCCAGAACGGGCTGAGAATTGACATTTACCGAGTATTGACACCACTTACTGCACAGGAATTCCTGTACAGTGCCAGCAAATAGTTTTTGGACCTAAAAGAACAGAAAGAGGAAGTGTGGCCCCAGCAATGGACATTTCATCATAACAGAGCAGCCTGGCCTCGGCTTGATATTACGCTGGTGGCAGAGTGGCTGACAGGCAGATGCCCAGTGAGGAACGGCTGGAGCTGTGTCAGGGAAGGTTTAGGTTGGATATTAGAAAAAGGCCCTTCCCCTACAGGGTGGTTGGGCACTGAACAGGCTCGCCGGGGAATGGGCACGGCCCCGAGGCTGCCAGAGCTCCAGGAGCGTTTGGACATCGCTCTCAGGGATGCACAGGGTGGGATTATCGGGGTGTCTGTGCAGAGCCAGGAGCTGGACTCCAGGGTTACTTGTGGGTCCCTTCCAGCTCAGGATATTGTATGAATGCCGGATCCTGCAAGCCTGTGGGTCACTGCCAGCCCGGCGGACACCCCAGCGTCACCCACTCCGCGGGCTCTGGGGGTTTCGGGATGTCTCAACAGCCGTCGCCGAACCCAGAGCCGAGGATCCCCCTCGCCCCCC